>CM034357.1:35972283-36022592 GCA_019925275.1 Mytilus edulis
CACAGAATAATATGGGAACTAGTATATTTAGTTGGCATTTTTTAAATTGAACTTTAATAAATGTTTCGTCATTTGATTTTGTCATGTGATTATGGACTTTCCGATTAGATTTTCCTCCGAGTTCAGTATTTTTGTGATTTTACTTTTTGCATCTTTATTTTTCGTATATTGCCAATATAATGCTTCCATGATAATATCATAATTATAAAAAAAAATATAGATAAATTTAAAATAGTCAAAGCTGTTTAAATCCTTGACACCAATCTATTGTTGTTTTTTCTTTAGACACAGACATAATGACACAGATTAGGGAAGTATATGGATTTTGTAGGAATGTATTCTAAGATCGTATTTAAATGTTAAATGCATATTACTTTATCAAATAAAAATGCAAAAAAAGCAGATAGTTTCTCTAATGATATTTACAAATATACACAAAAACTAGACTATTTCGACAAATGTTCGAGTGACTTAAAATTCTGATCAATAATAGTGCAATGAGGCAACAGTAGTATACCGCTGTTCGATAGTCATACAACTTATATTATTGATCACACCAGGTTTTGGTAGGGTTCGGGTTGTCCAGTCTTAAGTTTGTATGTGTTTGATTTAGGCTAATGTTTGACTTTTGGTCGTTTTTCGTTTTCTGCCATGAAATTGTTAGTTCAACTTATGTTTTTGGATAATCCTTTGATATCTTCCGCCTGTCTTTTATTGCAAACTAATTTTGGCTATGTCCTGCATAAATATATGGTGTTATCCTACCTCCTATACATTTCTAGGTCTATGATTGGTTAAAAGCGTCCTCGTGGAAACCGTGTATGTTTAATATTAGGTTAGTTAGGAGGCGGGGCTTATTTTATACACGTTTAGTAGTGGAGTAACGTCCCTTTATATTCCATATGAGGTAATAAGGAAGCGGGGCTTATTTCATACACGGTTAGTAGTGGAGTTACGTCCTTTTATATTCCATATAAGATAATGTAGCACTCCACAGTTAGAAAATAAAATAAAAAATGAGCCACAAAATGTTTTATCATCTCCTATTCCTGGATTTCTAATACATTAACCTTACTGTTTGTGTTGTACATGTGCATATGTATGTAATCAGTATATTCCATAGATTTGATTTTCAAAAGATAAAAGAGTGAAAATTAATTCCTTTTATGTGTATCCATGGCAACATTCTGAATTTATTTACCATAAAATATTGCAAAAAGGGGGTGTGACATGTCACATATCCCCCCAAAATTTAGATCAAACTAGAATTTCAATGCCTTTGAGTGATACCTTTTTAGAAACTGTTTTCATAAATCTTCCTAATGATCAAATAAAAAATGGGGGTCTTTCGCCTAATTTTTTCGTAAAATCCAATCACAAAGTTCGTGCGATAAAAAGTTGGATAAAAACATTACAATAATTGCCGGACCAATGTATGGTAGGGACATGCAAATACGGACTGTCATACAGAAAACAGCCTATTTTATAATTACATACATTACATAATCTTGATGTTCATATAAACCCAATACAAAGGCTATTTTAATACTCAGCTATCCAAAAATGAATTTTATTACACACTAGCTCTCATATTTGAAAAATCCACAGGGGCCAAAATGCGAAACTACACACCTAACTGTGGCGTGCTACCTAATAAGGAGGCGGGGCTTATTTCATATACAGTTAGTAATGGTGTTACGTCCCTTTTTTGGTTATATCCTGCATAAATATATGTTGTTCTTCAAAATGTGCTTGTAAACATTTTTACCTCCAAAGCTTTTTTTCTCTTTACGAATGATATGTTATCCTTTGTCTTTTATTGCTTTCAAATGACCTGCATAATGAGATATAATTTTCCGAAAATCGTATAGAAAATGAAATATTTTTGGCGGTACATAAGTCATATAATGCGATTTCATCTTTTTCTCGTGGTATAATATACGTTGGAGTTCATGCCAAGAAAAACCTAAAAATGTCTGTTACACATTTTAGAATTAAACAAACGATCTAAAAAATTGAAATAAATGAACAGAAATCTCCATTTTTTTATCACATTCAAACATATCAACCTATGAACCGCCAAAGATTTAACTTCCGCATTTTATATAGTCTCGATTTGTAAAATTCAAGTCTGGGTAATCGAGACTACATTTTATACCAAACTGTTTTATAGAAGTCAAACTTCCTTGGTTTTTTTATTATATTAATAGTAACTTAGAGAAAACCAACGTGCAACAGAAAAGGAATACACGTATAATATTCGTAAAGAATCGAGATTTGTTAAATAGGTCTGATTCTTATTTCGTGCGCAAGAAAATGCACCAACTGGTAAGTTTGATATTTATCTATCAATCAAGCTGGAAAATAATACGTAACAGTTCTTTTTTTTTAAAATAATATTAATATATCATGCTATAAATACATTCTATTATGCTACATTTTGTATTTACAGAGAACGTTTTCAAACATAGAACGGGTATTCATTACTTAAGGTTCATCATAACAAACGGACAAATATGGCTGTATTTACATGCCAAAAATTACTCTGAGTACAGACTTACCTGTGAAGTTGAAAAAGTTTAAATGCCTGGCATCCACTAGATATAATAAAGTTAAATGCATTTTGTGTTTCAGAAAGATAAAATCTCTTTTGGATTTTGATTGGCATTTTTTTTCCTTCATGCAAAAGGTCTGAAAATAACTAAGTTGTGGTACAACTATGAGATGCTCCCTCAGGTAAAAAACCGGTTTGTATTGTTTTGATTGTCCTTAATTGACATGGACAAGAGGTATCTTCACAACTACAGGTGAGTTAACGAGTTCATCTGAGTCAGACAGTGGACAGTATCAAAGTAATTAAGGTATTTGTTTATTTTTACACCTTTTGCAGAAAGGAAAAAAATGCCCAGCAAAAACCAAAAAAGATTTTATCTTTCTTTAACATAAAATGCATTTAACTTTTATATATCTAGTGGATGCTAGGCATTAAAACTTTCCAAACAGCACAGGTAAGTCTGTACACAGAGTAGTTTTTAAGGTGAAAATACGGCCATATTTGTCCATCTGTTATGATGAACCTTAATTTCAAACTACCCTTTTCTTCATAAGAAAATGCCTGTACCAAGTCAGGAATATGAAAGTTGTTATCCATTCGTTTGATGCGTCTGAGCTATTGATTTTGCCATTTGATTAAAAAAAATCCTTTCTGATTTTGCCATTTGATTAGAAAAATGACTTTTTTTATTTTCCTCGGATTTCAGTATTTTTGTGAATTTACTTTTTCAGTATAATAGCAAATAACTCTTGGATATCTAAAGATACTGTAAAAACATATATTATAATTCCCATCCATTCATGTCTACCCATATGGAGCGCATGCAATTGTTGTTCAATATTACCCGATTCATGGTTTCTATGCCTGTGAAATTATTGTGGATTACCAACTATGAATTACTTTTCGCTTTAGGTCAGAAAGCTTGATGTGTTGATTCAGTTATCATACGGCTTGTTCTCTATTTTTCTTTTAGTTTTTTTTTATTACAACATAAAATATGCTATAATTAGGAAATATAAATTGATAGAATATAATTAAAATTTAAAAATTCTTTAAAACAAAATGTACCAATAAACTGACATACACATAATATCATCCATATTCTATTACATGGAGAGAAAAAACATCGATTTGTATATAATAGTAACTGTGTGCTACTTCGATGCGCAGACAGTTTAATATTTTCATTTGATGTATGTAATAAGATAACAGACCCCACTCTTTTTCATATCCATTTTGAAATTAATGATAAAAAAACATAAGATGTATGTCAATATCTATCTTTTATGAAGTTTTCTTATCTTTTAGATTCTTTTTGTTCATATAATTTTAAATGTGGATAATCATAGACAGAGTATTCAAAATATTATTTCAGATAACTAAAATATACGAAATGGTCATCTGGAGTATCAATTAACCCCTTGTTTAAAGAATCATACCATAAAATATTATTGTTTTGAGATTATCGTTTCTTTATCAATTGTAGTATAACTTCCAACCGAAATTAATTATATGTTAATCGCTGAAACTGTTTATTTTCGTCTAGTATTTGACTTTAGATTTGCTTATTATTATCCACCCTTTGATACAAAACTTGGTATATGATAGCTTAAATTCTTTTTGTAATACTTTGATATAGCGTTCTATCTCGTTCCATTTAATTGTATGAATTTCAAGATTATATATACGTCACCCAAACACGTCACTATTTGTGGTGTCCTCTGTTATCGTTTATGGATGATGTTTGTTATTATTCTGCGGTTTACATGTTTCTAATGTACAATTATATTATTTATTTATGCGTTTTTCTGTGCTGAGATATTGTTTGTACTGTATTACAATTTTGCCATATTTTTCAAAATTGCCACAAAAGCAGGAGGTTTAGCTAGCCATAAAACAAGGTTCAATCCGTCGTTATTTTTTACTTAAAATGTCCTGTACGAAGTCAGAAATATCGAAGTTGTTATCAAATAGTATGATGGCGTTTGTTTTTGTTGGTCTTCAATGTTTCTGTTGTTTTCCGCTTATAGTCGATGTGTTTCCCTCTGGTTTGGTTTGTATCCCGGATTTGTTTTCTATCAATCGATTTATGACTTTTGAACAGCGGTATTCTACTGTTGCCTTTATTAAACAAAAGCACTGTTTTTATGAGGAGACCTAATATAATGTATTATGTAATTGTATATTGTTATTCAAGGCAGTTAAGTAAAAAGTGTAAATGAGTATTTTATTTTTGTTAAAAAATATTCAGATATTTCACAAAACACAACTGACATGCCATTTATACTGTTTGATCTTCTTTTTATAATCTACCTATTTATTTTGTAATCAGTTAGTTTCGTTTTTGATTTATACAGTTTTCGCAACTGCACAATAAGGAACAATAAATCAATAAACCTTGCTCTGTTTGTGTAGCACTTTTCGAAGTTTTATAGATATATTCTGATGACTATATTCCCGGTTTTCAATATGGTCTTTTTTGTCTGTCAGTGATTATCACCGGAATTGTTTTAAAGGGGAAGGACAGTCTTCTTTAATGCTTATGATGAGACAAGCCAAGTTATGTATAAACTGTTTCATTGAATTAAGTGTCAGTCTGCCTAAGAATCAGGCAGTGGTGAAAACATGACCAAAACAACCCACCCAATTTGACATTGATTTCAGTTCATAATATGTAGTTATGCACAAAAATAACATTCGATCATTTCCATTTTCTGTTGTGGTAATAGAAGATACAATTTGGTTGAAATGCACTATAGAAATTAACGAATAAGGGGAGATAACTCTGTAATTTGCTATCATTCTAACCAAGTTATTTGATATTACCAGACACAAACAAACGAAAGACTAACACTTTTAACTCAGGATGATGGTTAATATTAAATTACATGATTAACTCGGTGGGTTTTTTCTAATCATGTTTTAATTTTTACCTAAATTGTCTGATTCTTACAATACAAAGACTGGCACTTAAGATGAAACGATGGACATCAATATAATTGATAACAATCACAGAAAACAATATTTTACAACCATAACAAAATATAAGTACATTGTAAGTTCTTATTACAAAATATCAGAAACTTACTTCTCGGACTCAGAATCGCCGAGGTCCTTAAGGTGACGAGCATTGATGGTAAACAATTCCGTACCTTAAAGTTTTGCCAAAAACTAAGGTAAGGTAATATATTCCTGAGGTAGAAAAGCCTTAGCTATTAAAAATTTCAAAATTTGGTAAACATGTCAAGTGCTGACTACGGGTTGGTGATACCCTCGTGGAATTAGAACTCCACCAGCAGCTCGGCGGTTATAAATAAACTCATCATAGATATAAAGACTGAAATTTTGAATTTGCAGAATGTATAATAAATATTACTAGAACACACCCGCAAAATCGCGAGCATATACAACTTGTGGACTGTTGGTGGATCTTGTGGGATGATTATTTGTAAAAGATATTATGTATAGAGAATTTCATAAAAGGTATCAAAAGCCCTCTCCCTTTTTCCAAAGTCCGATATTTGTTTCCTTTCTGTTAAATTCAATTATTTTCGTGTGTATGGCCTCAGACCACAATTATTCTTCTCCTTTGCTGCAATGCTTCTTTTGGTAAAAGTCAAATCAAATTAACAATTTGCACCGTTTCAAATATTAAATAAATGTATCTGCTTATATATAAACCATTATTAGTCTAATAAAATATGCTTCTAGGACAATCCTGATTCCATCAGTGTTTTTTCTTTTCCTTTGAGAGCCTTATTAACATGCCAATGGTAGGATCTGAATCATGTATAAATGACTAAGGCTAATTTGAGGGTGGTCGGAGGGTCCTGATCCCGAAATCCCGGGCTTAAAACCATGAAATCCCGAGATGCAGAATTTAAAGAAATGCATATCCCGAAATCGAAAAATATATTCCCGGATCCCGTAAGGATCAATCCTCAAATCCCGAGCTTAAAAACACCCGATTCCGACGCCCCGAAAAAGGTCCTGCTTACTTCTAATCTCTACCTTACTTTAATTTTTGCCAAATCACTATTTTCCCTTTCAACAATAAATTGTTATGCCCCATTTATGGGCATTATGTTTTCTAGTCTGTACATCTGTTCGTTCGTTCGTTCGTTCGTCCGTATCTGTCCCGCTTCAGGTTAAAGTTTTTGGTCGAGGTAGTTTTAGATGAAGTTGAGCATGTTTTACTTATTTTAATATATATGCAAGTGGTAAGACCCCTTAAATAGTAAAAATTTCAAAGAAAACAGTAGACAGAATCAGGGCCGACTTTCTATACTAACATACTAACATACTAACATACTAACATACTAACATAGAAAGTCCCTGACAGAATACAGACAGTCTCTATATATTAAAGTAGTATAATCGTAGTTTACGTGTAGATAAACGCGAAACATAATTGTCTTCTCTAAGGAGGTATAATAGTTGTGGTTATTACGATCTAAACACCATGATATGAAACGCGAAAAATAATTGTCCTCTCTAAGGAGGTATAACAGTTGTGATTCTTGCGATCTAAACACATTAATATTGAGAATGCTCTGAATGGCTTATTTTTTTCCATTTTTGTTATCCATCATACGATTAGTTGTACTTTTGTCAAATGTTTTACTTATTTTAAATATAAATGCAACTGGTATGACCCCTTAAATAGTAAACATTTCAAAGAAAACAGTAGACAGAATACAGAGAGTCTCTATATATTAAAGTAGTATAATCGTAGTTTACATGTAGATAAACGCGAAAAATAATTGTCCCCTATAAGGAGGTGTAATAGTTGTGGTTCTTGCGATCTAAACACCATGATATGGAGATTGGCTTATTTATTTTTTTATTTTTGTTATCTATCATCCGATTGGTTGTATTTGTGCATCTTTAAAACCGGAAATCTTATCTATGACTAAAAGTCAGTCCGATGACGGAATCATATCCGGACCCTTTTTTTGTCGTTTTTCTCCCAAAATAACTCAATCTGAATAGTCATAAGAACGGATGACAAATGCGACTATGCATGCTACCTATAGGACACAGAGGCATGATGATTGATTTATTGTGGAAGGAAGAGAAGCGACACACAAAATGAGGTCTTCTCGTTTAATAGTATAGATAAACAATTATCTCGAATTTTTTAAATTAAAATTTTTCAAGTTTTGATAAATCAGCAATTCTATCTATTTCACCTGATAACAGCATCTTGGAAATTAAACATAATTTTTCTGATGGTTGTGACCTGTGATATATTTCTTGCATGATGGGATTTTTCTCGTTTTACACTGCACAGAGTTAATTTGATTGGCTTATCCAGTATAATGAGACGATATTACGACATTCTCATTTGCTATTCGTTGGGTCATTGGTAACATTCACCAGTTTTTGGTTGGGTTAATGTGCTCAGTCTTGAATGTTCAATGTTGTGTTTTGTGTACAATTGTTTGTCGGTTTGTCTTTTCTCGCCATGGTGTTGGCATATAATTTTGAATGTCCCTCTGGTATATTGTGTCCCTCTTTCAAAGGTTACGACGATGTGCGTTTCATCCATGGCACCGAACATATAAGATGTATTCAATAATATGCAAAACCTTCACACTTTTCACCAGGAAATATATTTTTTATAACAAAACCAGGGATTTCGATAACACAAACGTGTCAACACATTTACTAAATTTTATCATCGGTACAAGGACAGCATTCGTAAATAAAAATCAACGTGTATATATTTTACACGTTCGGGTATTTCACAACCAATCTTTTATGACAATATTCTATACAAAACACAAAAATGTCGTCTTTCGATTCAAAAGCTAACCAAACCTTTAATCAGATTTATTAAGAAGGGATATAGTTTTGATAAAGTTGTCAGGCTGTTTTGGATTTTTTTGTATATTCACTCATAGATTCTTTGCATCGGAAAGAAACACATCTATTCTGAACACAGTTGTTTGCAAGATATGACTCATGTTCTTCGGTGATTCTCGATTTTATTGCTTCTAAAGCTCGTACAAATATCTTTGAAATATTCCTACAATGTATATTATGTAAAAAATATCTTTCAAGTAACCACCAGCAACTCTTGGTTACAAGAGGCACTAGATGTCAAATTCATGTTCACCGATTTTAATCAAATTCTAATATTTGATATATAACAATGTAAAACATTTATCCAAACTATAAAAAAGTCTAAAATAAACAATTAACAGGGCACGGGCATGGTAATACATAGCTTCGTTTCGTGTGTATTTCAGTCTAGACGCCATCTAATTAACTACCGAGTTGACCTCTAAAGTCATTCGATGACCGACTTCGATGACCATATAAGCAGTTTAAACATAAATATAGATATAAATAGATTAAGCAAACTCGTGCTGTTGGATTTTTCTAGGTCTATTTAATGTCATATTATAGATGAAAAATAAATGTTATCATCATTTTTACCTGTATAAGAATGATTTTTTGTGGATCGAATCAGTCAATAAAATAAATTACCTTTGTTTCACGTTCAATGTTGATATTCTCTTCCTTTAAATAACTTTACACATACAATTCATGTGTTATCCATCTCAGGCTAAGGGATAAGATTGAAGTTCACATGAATACGGATTCAATGAGGTCGAACTATTCACTTGCAAGTGAATAATTCATAATCAATGTGTTAGCTTATTTTGAAAAAAATGAACCATACTGGCTGCTAAAAACGAATTTAATAATTTACTTTTTCCATTTCATTAATGATTGAGCAAAATAAATAATATATTAGATTTTTTATATATCTCGTAGCTAGTGCCACTTTAATAGTTTCCTTGTTATAAAATAACCAATCAAGGAACTTATGATATCAAAAGTATTCTTTGTGCATTCTTTATAAAAAAAAATTGTCGAACTATGAGCAATCATGTTTAATTCGAGTGTCTGCAATAGTTATCTGCGTTAATTATCCTGAGGTTAAAGGAAAACTAGATGTTAAAAGTTTTTGATTTTGACTTCGAATAAAAAGAATCTTAGTTTGGGTAACTTTCCATTGATTTTGTTAATCCTTGGTATGTAATGATATAGAAACCTACTTTATTACAGGAATATATTGGAGATATAAGAAAGGATTTAATCGATAAACTGAAAGAAACAG
The DNA here is from genome assembly GCA_019925275.1 of Mytilus edulis. Lineage (NCBI taxonomy): Eukaryota > Metazoa > Mollusca > Bivalvia > Mytilida > Mytilidae > Mytilus > Mytilus edulis. The sequence continues at coordinate 35,981,970 of CM034357.1, forward strand.
CAAAACCAAATGAGAATGTAGAATGGCACAAGAGTATAGTAAGAGGTTTCAACGAGTCTGCAAAATATTTTACTAATCTGTATGAACGCTGTGAAATTGTAGGAAGTACTGCAGATGGAACAAGACTGCGATCCAGAACGGATGATGGTGACTTCGATTTTATAGTGTCCTCTTGCATTCCGATATCTTCCAACATGATTGAGCGACATTCTACAGTCCCATGTTTTGTTAAAATAATTGGAGAACAACTAAATCCTTGTCCCAGGCTTATCGGTGGATATTTACCAACAAGTATTCTAAAAGAAATAAATCGTGATTTCTTCCCAATATCCAAGTTGTTTATTGATTTGATAAGTCCGTCTGTGTATTATTCGTCTGGAAATGGTTATATACATTCCAAGACAGAAGAATCAAGCTTAGGAATTTCATCAACAAATATTCGAACTAGTCCTGCAAACTTTCAGTTCAGTTCGGTCTATAATCGATTGCCTTTTAATCTGAGGGTAAAATTGTTTTTCTTAAAGCTTCGTTATAGATATGCCTTTTCAAACCTCAGGTTAGTTGTCGAAGAAATTGAAAGAAAGCGAACTGATAGACTGAAGAGTGGAATTGTTTTTCAGATGGTCGAAGGCTCGAATAATTCAGACAATCACACGTGTCAGACAACCAATCAAGATACCTTTATTGGGACAAAATTCAAATACGACATAGTTCCGGTATTTCGCATTACTGATCCGGAGAAATATCTCGAAAAGTGGCAGAAAAGATCAAGAAAATGGCCATCTAAAGAAAATGTAGATCAAATTTTTGGAATGCCAGTGTACTTAGCTGCCAAACAAGCATCGGAAGCAAGTCGGGAGGAAGTAGACTTTTGTTTTAGTTTTTGTAAGATGGAAATTGCATAAGTACAGAACTTTACACCGTTACAAAAATCTACATTTCTTTTGCTTAAAGCTACCCACAAAGGTTACTTGTCGGAATACGCGGAAATTCTAACAACATATCATTGGAAAACAGCCTATTTTTTATATTGTGAAAATCATGAATTTGATGAATTAAAAAGAGACGACACAGAAGTATGCCCCTTTGACGAAGTATCGCTCGTTTTGTGTTCATGAAGGAGTGTTTAGATTTAAGAAAACTTAATCAATATTTTATTGAAGGCTGTAATTTGTTTATAAGAATTAAGAATACAAACTGAGAAGGCAAAAGATGGCTTTCTTTCTAAATTGTCGAAGAATACAAACTGAGAAGGCAAAAGATGGCTTTCTCTCTAAATTGTAAAACAAAACCTGCAAAACTTATACGCCTCATTAAGAAAAAAATAGCGCATCGGCAAGCTACACGTTCAGTAGTCAAAAATCTACGTAGCCATATGTAGCTATTATTTACATCTCAGTATGACACGTGCATTCATTCAGGTGTGTTTTAAATCTATGAACAGGTTTGTCTTATAATTTCAGAGATAAGGAAACTAAACAAATAGCTGAATCAGATACATAAGACAGCAAAATATTCCCCCCTGTTTGAATGAGATACAGTTTAACTATTTCTTTTCAACCAATAAAAACTAAGAAGTTTTTTTTTATAAAACGAGTTTCTAAATCAACAGTTCTTGAAGATTGACAGTCAGGATTCTACTTCGTCAAAATTATCTCCCCATTAGGCCAGTTCATTTTCACAATCGTAGAAATGGAAGCCATTGTAGGGATGACGCGCTGCCAATTTTGCTCTAGGAAACCGATAAATTTATCCACATTGCACTATTACTATCCTTATATGTCAGTTGTATTTTAAAAGATAAATGTATTAACTAGCTAATTAGAATCAGTTAATGATTGTGTCTGCATTGATTCAACCTAAAATTATTGTCTGATCGGTTGTCAGGTGGAATTTTCGAAAATTCATAAACGTTTAAAAAAATTTCTAATTAAATATTTCGTGGAAGGGCAGATTAGATTTTTTTAGTGGTTGAAGACTATAAACCCTAGTTATGATTATCACACACAAAAAATTCTAATTTTTCGAAGATATGCATTTTCATCATCCGACTTGAATGAATGTCGTCAAATACTTTCAGTTAAAAAATACGAACACATCTACTCTGTTTTTGTGATTCATTAGATAGGTATTTCACTTGACCCATATATTTCATCTTTTAGTACTGTGATTTTTTATGTTATAAAGTCAACCTGCAGCTTTAATATATAAAAATTATAGTATCTGAAGCGAGACTATGTATGAAATATGTTTGCTTTGTACGATATCAAAACAAAATATTCAACTCAAACACGCCCTAACATAAAAAGGTGCACTCTATTTTCTCTTTTCGATACAATTGTTACCCATTTTTTGGAATTGTTTTTTGAGTCACATAATGGAAGGGCAGACACAAACAAGAGGCTCTCAAGAGCCTGAATCGCTCACCTGAATTTTTTTAGTTTAATCTCTCATCAATGATTATTTTGGCTTTTCAATTTATTTAAATGTTCTTTGAATCGTCCTATTTTCTTCAAAAGCAAAAAAAAATCATTTTCTCCTATGTTCTATTTTAGCCATAGGAGCTATGTTTCTTGACATACAAGGAAATGAAATATAAAATTTATACTAGATACTCTGAAACTCTGAAACTCATTTAGCCTAAGTTTGGCTGAAATTGATACAGCAGTTTCATAAGAGAAGATTTTTTAAAGTAAGTCAACATGATGAACAAATTGTGAAAAAAGTCTTTAAAGGGCAATAACTCCTAAAGAGGTCAATTGACAATTTTGGTCAAATTGACTTATTTGTAGATCTTACTTTGCTGATCATATTTGCTGTTTACAGTTTATCTTTATCTATAATAATATTCAAGATAATGACCAAAAACTGCAAAATTTCCTTAAAATTACCAATTAAGTGGCAGCAACCCAACAATTGGATGTTTGATTCATCTGAAAATTTCAGGGCTGATAGATATTGACCTAATGAACATTTTTACTCCATGTCAGATTTGCTCTTAATGCTTTCGTTTTTGAGATATAAGCCAAAAACTGCATTTGACCCCTATGTTCTATTTTAAGTAACGGCGGCCATGTTTTTTGACGGATCAAAAATCAAAGCACACTCTTTGTGCAGGATAATCTAAGGAACAACCATGCTAAGTTTTAACCAAATCCATTCAGTAGTTTCAGAGGAGAAGATTTTTTAAAGTTAGCAAATATGATGAACAAATTGTGAAAAATTGTCATTAAAGGACAATAACCCCTTAAGGGGTCAATTGACAATTTTGGTTATATTAAATTATTTGTGATCTTACTTTGCTGATCTTTTTTGCTGTTTACAGTTTATCTTTATCTATAATAATATTCAAGATAATGACCAAAAACTGCAAAATTTCCTTAAAATTACCAATTAAGTGGCAGCAACCCAACAATGGTTTGTTTGATTCATCTGAAAATTTCAGGGCTGATAGATCTTGACCTAATGAACATTTTTACCCCATGTCAGATTTGCTCTAAATGCTTTCGTTTTTGAGATATAAGCCAAAAACTGCATTTGACCCCTATGTTCTATTTTAAGTAACGGCGGCCATGTTTTTTGACGGATCAAAAATCGAAGCGCACATTTTGTGCAGGATATATTAAGGAACAATCATGTTAAGTTTCATTCAAATCCATTCAGTAGTTTCAGAGGAGAAGATGTTTGAAAAATTGTTAACGACGACGACGACGTCGACAACGACGACGACGACGTCGACAACGACGACGACGACGGACGCCAAGTGATGAGAAAAGCTCACATGGCCTTTTAGGCCAGGTGAGCTAAAAATACTGAACGAATAGATTGATATGTTTTCCATCCGTGGTAAAAAAAAATTAAAATCGGAGGTTATGCATTTTCTACATCCAACTTGAAAGATACTCATGTCGTCGACTTGATATCTAATTGTTCTGCTTAACTATGCACTAGATAAATTGAAAACTTATGCAAATGGTGATTTTAAAATAAAACACTTCGTAACTGAGAAGACAATTGTAATTTTGGTTGTTTCTATTAACTTTTAAAAATTTTGTTACTATAGTAAACATTACAGTAAGCATTTATCGCCTTCTCTAACAAAGAGCTTCGATTCTTTTGTTCTATTTCAACCGGTGTCATATGGTATTTTGAACCCCATGGTAAAATGACCCCGGGGTCAAAATACCGCTATGGTAAATTGAACCCCCCCTGTATGGAAAATTGAAACCCCATGGTATATTGAACCCCCTGTTTTTTTTCATTCTAGATGATTAATTAAACATTTAACATTATGTAAAAGCTAATCAAATATTAACATTCATTAATACAAGAACAGGAGGTCAATTTTCAATGATTGGTTAAAAGAAAAATATTTGCTTGGTATATTTGCTCTGAAGTCTCAACCAACAAAATTTCAATCAAAAAACTTCTTCAAGCATTATAACTAGACCATGTAGCTTGGACACTTTAATTCTTTGAAATTTGAAATATTTATATAGAATGGTAGGCATAAGTTTTAATTCTCCATGGTAAAAAAGGGGAGGGGGTCAAATTTCCATGGCTCAGTTAATCTAAAAAGTAAAATTTTCAAAACATCTTTTCAAGCTACTAAAATAAATACAAACTACTTATTGGAGTATAATAAATATGTAAAGGAGTTACAGTAGCTAGATATTTTAGCATTAAAGGTCTATAGATGTATAGAAGGGGTTCAATATACCATGGTAGGGGGTCAAAATACCATGGCTAAGTAAAATTTTCAAAACATCTTTTAAAGCAAGTAAAATACATACAAACTACTTATTGGAATATAATTACTATGTAAAAGAGTTATAACAGTTTTTTTTTTTTTATAATTACAAGGTCTATAGAAGGGGGCTAAATATACCATGGTAGGGGATCAAAATACCATGGCATGGTAAAATTTTCAAAATATATTTCAAGCAAGCAAAATACATACAAACTACTAATTGGAGAATGATAACTATGTTAAGGAGTTAGAATAGCTAGATTTTTTGAAATTAAAGGTCCATAGTAAGGGGTTCAATATACCATGGTAGGGGGTCAAAATACCATGGCAAGGTAAAATTTTCAAAATATATTTTCAAGCAAGCAAAATACATACAAACTACTTATTGGAGAAGGATAACTATGTAATGGAATTAGAATAGCTAGAGTTTTGAAATTAAAGGTCCATAGTAGGGGGTTCAATACACCATGGTAGGGGGTCAAAATACCATGGCAAAGTAAAATTTTCAAAATTTCTATTCAAGCAAGTAAAAGACATACAAACAATTTATTTGAGTATAATTACTATGTTTAGGAGTTAGCTATAACTACTATGCTTAGGAGTTGGAATAGCTAGAATTTTTTAAATTCAAGGTCTATAGTAGGGGGTTCAATATACCGCAGGGGGGTCAAAATACCATGGCTAAGTAAAATTTTCAAAATATCTTTCTCAGTATGTTGAATACATACAAACTACTTATTGGAGTATTATATTATTACTATGTTAAGAATTTAGAATAGCTAGAATTTTTGAAATTTATTGTCTATTGTAGGGGGTCAATATACCGCAGGGGGGTCAAAATACCATGGCAAAGTAAAATTTTCAAAATAACTTTTGCAGCAAGTTAAATACATACAAACTACTTATTTGTGTATTCTAACTATATAAAAAAGTTAGAATTGCCAGATTTTTTTTAATTAAAGGTCTAGAGTAAGGGTTGAATATACCGCAGGGGGGTCAAAATACCATGGCAAAGTAAAATTTTCAAAATAACTTTTCCAGCAAGTTAAATACATACAAACTACTTATTTGTGTCTTCTAACTATATAAAAAAGTTAGAATTGCCAGAATTTTTTTAATTAAAGGTCTAGAGTAAGGGATTGAATATACCACAGGGGGGTCAAAATACCATGGCTAAGTAAAATTTTCAAAATATCTTTTTCCATCAAGTTTAATACATACAAACTACTTGTTGGTGTATATTAACTACATATAAGAGTTAAAATTGCCAGAATTTTTTGATTTGTCTAGAGTAAGGGGTTCAATATATCGCAGGGGGTCAAAATACCATGGCAAAGTAAATTTTAAAATTATCTTTTCCAGCAAGTTAAATACATACAAACTACTTATTGGTGAATTCTAACTACAAAAAAGAGTAAGAATTGGCAGATTTTTGGAAATTAAAATGCTAGAGTAAGGGGTTCAATTTATCGCAGGGGGTCAAAATACCATGGCAAATTAAAATTTTCAAAATATCTTTTCCAGCAAGTTAAATACATACAAACTACTTATTTGCGTATTCTAACTACATAAAAGAGTAAGAATTGCCAGAATTTCTGAAATTTAAGGCCTAGAGTAGGGAGTTCAATATAACGCAGGGGGTCAAAATAACATGGCAAAGTAAAATTTTCAAATGACTTTTCCAGCAAGTTTAATACATACAAACTGCTTATTTGTATATACAAACTGCTTATTTGTGTATTCTAACTACATAAAAAAGTGAGAAATGCCAGAACTTTTTAAATTAAAGGTCTAGAGTGAGGGGTTCAATATACTGCACGGGGGTCAAAATACCATGGCAAAGTAAAATTTTCAAAATATCTTTTCCATCAAAGTTAATACATACAACCTACTTGTGTGTGTATATCAACTACATATAAGAGATAAAAATTGCAAGATTTTTTTGAATTGTCTATAGTAAGGGGTTCAATATATCGCAGAGGGGCAAAATACCATGACAAAGTAAAATTTCAAAATATCTTTTCCAGCAAGTTTAATAAATACATCTACCTATTGATGTATTCTTACTACATAAAAGAGTTAGAATTGCTAGAATTTCTGAAATTAAAGGCCTAGAGTAGGGGTTCAATATACCACAGGGGGTCAAAACACCATGGCAAAGTACAATTTTCAAAATATCTTTTACAGCAAGTTTAATACATACAAACTACTTATTGGTGTATTCTAACTACATAAAAAAGTTCAAATTGCCAGAATTTCTGAAATAAAAAGCCTAGAGTAGGGGGTTCAATATACCGCAGAGGGGTCTAAATACCATGTCAAAGTAAAATTTTCCCCTACTATAGACCTTGAATTTCAAAAATTCAAGCTATTCTAACTCCTTAACATAGTTATAATACTCCAGAAAGTAGTTTGTATGTATTTGATATATTGGAAAATATTTTTTGAAAATTTTACTTAGCCATGATATTTTGAACCCCCTGCGGTATATTGAACCCCCTACTATAGACCTTGAATTTCAAAAATTCAAGCTATTCTAACTCCTTAACATAGTTATAATACTCCAAAAAGTAGTTTGTATGTATTTAATATACTGGAAAAGATATTTTGAAAATTTTACTTAGCCATCGTATTTTGACCCCCCTGCGGTATATTGAACCCCCTACTTTAGATCTTGAATTTCAAAAATTCAAGCTATTCTAACTCCTTAACATAGTTATAATACTTCAATAAGTAGTTTGTATGTATTAAATAAACTGGAAAAGATATTTTAAAAATTTTACTTAGCCATGCATATTTTGACCCCCCTGCGGTATATTGAACCCCGTACTATAGACCTTGAATTTAAAAAATTCAAGCTATTCTAACTCCTTAACATAGTTATAATACTCCAATAAGTAGTTTGTATGTATTTAATATACTGGAAAAGATATTTTGAAAATTTTACTTAGCCATGATATTTTGACCCCCCCCCCCCCCCCCTGCGGTATATTGAACCCCCTACTATAGACCTTGAATTTCAAAAATTCAAGCTATTCTAACTCCTTAACATAGTTATAATACTTCAATAAGTAGTTTGTATGTATTAAATAAACTGGAAAAGATATTTTGAAAATTTTAATTAGCCATGATACTTTGAACCCCCTGCAGTATATTGAACCCCCTACTATAGACCTTGAATTTCAAAAATTCAAGCTATGGTAACTCCTTAACATAGTTATAATACTCCAATAAGTAGTTTGTATGTATTTAATATACTGGAAAAGATATTTTAAAAATTTTACTTAGCCATGGTATTTTGACCCCCCTGCGGTATATTGAACCCCCTACTATAGACCTTGAATTTCAAAAATTCAAGCTATTCTAACTCCTTAACATAGTTATGATACTCCAATAAGTAGTTTGTATGTATTAAATAAACTGGAAAAGATGTTTTGAAAATTTTACTTACCCATGGTTTTTTGAACCCCCTGCGGTATATTGAACCCCCTACTATAGACCTTGAATTTAAAAAATTCAAGCTATTCTAACTCCTTAACATAGTTATAATACTTCAATAAGTAGTTTGTATGTATTAAATAAACTGGAAAAGATATTTTAAAAATTTTACTTAGCCATGGTATTTTGACCCCCCCCCCCCCCCCCCTTTGCGGTATATTGATCCCCCTACTTTAGACCTTGAATTTCAAAAATTCAAGCTATTCTAACTCCTTAACATAGTTATATTACTCCAGTAAGTAGTTTGTATGTATTTAATATACTGGAAAAGATATTTTGAAAATTTTACCTTAGCCATGGTATTTTGACCCCGAAAACCCCGTACTACTGCTTGAATTTCAAAACTTAACTATTAACGTCCTTAAAATTTTAATATTCAAAAAGTAATTGATATTAATAAACTGAAAAGAAATTTGAAATTACTTACCATGGTATTTGACCCCCCTCGTTATTGAACCCATAAGACTATTCAAATAGCTATTCAACTCTAACATAGTTTAATATCAAAAGTAGTTTATATTTAATAACTGGAAAAGATATTTTGAAAATTTTTACTTAGCCATGGTATTTTGACCCCCCTGCGGTATATTGAACCCCCTACTATAGACCTTGAATTTCAAAAATTCAAGCTATTCTAACTCCTTAACATAGTTATAATACTCCAAAAAGTAGTTTGTATGTATTAAATAAATGGAAAAGATATTTTGAAAATTTTACTTAGCCATGGTATTTTGACCCCCCTGGGGTATATTGAACCCCTACTATAGACCTTGAATTTTAAAAAATTCAAGCTATTCTAACTCCTTAACATAGTTATAATACTTCAATAAGTAGTTTGTATGTATTAAATAACTGGAAAAGATATTTTGAAAATTTTACTTAGCCATGGTATTTTGACCCCCCTGCGGTATATTGAACCCCTTACTATAGACCTTGAATTAAAAAAATCAAGCTATTCTAACTCCTTAACATAGTTATAATACTCCAATAAGTAGTTTGTTTGTATTTAATATACTGGAAAAGATATTTTGAAAATTTTACTTAGCCATGGTATTTTGACCCCCCTGCGGTATATTGAACCCCTACTATAGACTTGAATTTCAAAAAATTCAAGCTATTCTAACTCCTTAACATAGTTATAATACTCAATAAGTAGTTTGTATGTTATTAATATACTGGAAAAGATATTTTAAAAATTTTACTTAGCCATGCTATTTTGACCCCCCTGCGGTATATTGAACCCCGTACTATAGCACTTGAATTTCAAAAATTCAAGCTATTCTAACTCCTTAACATAGTTATAATACTCCAATAAGTAGTTTGTATGTATTAAATAAACTGGAAAAGATATTTTAAAAATTTTACTTAGCCATGCATATTTTGACCCCCCTGCGGTATATTGAACCCCTACTATAGCCCTTGAATTTCAAAAATTCAAGCTATTCTAACTCCTTAACATAGTTATAATACTTCAATAAGTAGTTTGTATGTATTTAAATAAACTGGAAAAGATATTTTGAAAATTTTAATTAGCCATGGTACTTTGAACCCCCTGCAGTATATTGAACCCCCTACTATAGACCTTGAATTTCAAAAATTCAAGCTATTTAACTCCTTAACATAGTTATAATACTTCCATTAGTAGTTTGTATGTATTAATATAACTGGAAAAGATATTTTGAAAATTTTAATTAGCCATGGTATTTTGACCCCCTGCGTATATTGAATCCCCTACTATAGACCTTGAATTTCAAAAATTCAAGCTATTCTAACTCCTTAACATAGTTATAATACTCCAATAAGTAGTTTGTATGTATTTAATATACTGGAAAAGATATTTTGAAAATTTTACTTAGCCATGGTTTTTGAACCCCCTGCGGTATATTGAACCCCTACTATAGACCTTGAATTTCAAAAATTCAAGCTATTCTAACTCCTTAACATAGTTATAATACTCCAATAAGTAGTTTGTATGTATTTAATATACTGGAAAAGATATTTTGAAAATTTTACTTAGCCATGGTTTTTTGACCCCCTGCGGTATATTGAACCCCCTACTATAAACCTTGAATTTCAAAAATTCAAGCTATTATAACTCCTTAACATAGTTATAATACTTCAATAAGTAGTTTTATGTATTAATAAACTGGAAAAGATATTTTAAAATTTTACTTAGCCATGGTATTTTGACCCCCCTGCGGTATATTGAACCCCCTACTATAGACCTTGAATTTCAAAAATTCAAGCTATTCTAACTCCTTAACATAGTTATAATACTTCAATAAGTAGTTTGTATGTATTAAATAAACTGGAAAAGATATTTTAAAAATTTTACTTAGCCATGCATATTTTGACCCCCCTGCGGTATATTGAACCCCCTACTATAGACCTTGAATTAAAAAAATTCAAGCTATTCTAACTCCTTAACATAGTTATAATACTCCAATAAGTAGTTTGTATGTATTATTAATATACTGGAAAAGATATTTTGAAAATTTTACTTAGCCATGATATTTTGACCCCCCTGCTGTATATTGAACCCCATACTATAGACCTTGAATTTCAAAAATTCAAGCTATTCTAACTCCTTTACACAGTTATAATACTCCAATAAGTAGTTTGTATGTAATTAATATACTGGAAAAGATATTTTGAAAATTTTACTTAGCCATGGTATTTTGACACCCCCCCCCCCCCCTGCGGTATATTGAACCCCCTACTTTAGACCTTGAATTTCAAAAATTCAAGCTATTCTAACTCCTTAACATAGTTATATTACTCCAGTAAGTAGTTTGTATGTATTTAATATACTGGAAAAGATATTTTGAAAATTTTACTTAGCCATGGTATTTTGACCCCCCTGCGGTATATTGAACCCCCTACTATAGCCCTTGAATTTCAAAAATAAAATTCAAGCTATTCTAACTCCTTAACATAGTTTTAATACTTCAAGAAGTAGTTTGTATGTATTTAATAAACTGGAAAAGATATTTTGAAAATTTTACTTAGCCATGATATTTTGAACCCCCTGCGGTATATTGAACCCCCTACTATAGACCTTGAATTTCAAAAATTCAAGCTATTCTAACTCCTTAACATAGTTATAATACTCCAATAAGTAGTGTGTAGGTATTTAATATACTGGAAAAGATATTTTGAAAATTTTACTTAGCCATGGTATTTTGACCCCCCTGCGGTATATTGAACCCCCTACTATAGACCTTGAATTTCAAAAATTTAAGCTATTCTAACTCCTTAACATAGTTATAATACTCCAATAAGTAGTTTGTATGTAATTAATATACTGGAAAAGATATTTTGAAAATTTTACTTAGCCATGGTATTTTGACCCCCCCCCCTGCGGTATATTGAACCCCCTACTTTAGACCTTGAATTTCAAAAATTCAAGCTATTCTAACTCCTTAACATAGTTATATTACTCCAGTAAGTAGTTTGTATGTATTTAATAATACTGGAAAAGATATTTTGAAAATTTTACTTAGCCATGGTATTTTGACCCCCCTGCGGTATATTGAACCCCCTACTATAGCCCTTGAATTTCAAAAATTCAAGCTATTCTAACTCCTTAACATAGTTTTAATACTTCAAGAAGTAGTTTGTATGTATTTAATAAACTGGAAAAGATATTTTGAAAATTTTACTTAGCCATGGTATTTTGACCCCCTGCGGTATATTGAATCCCCTACTATAGACCTTGAATTTCAAAAATTCAAGCTATTCTAACTCCTTAACATAGTTATAATACTCCAATAAGTAGTTTGTATGTATTTAATATACTGGAAAAGATATTTTAAAAATTTTACTTAGCCATGGTTTTTTGAACCCCCTGCGGTATATTGAACCCCCTACTATAAACCTTGAATTTCAAAAATTCAAGCTATTCTAACTCCCTAACATAGTTATAATACTCCAATAAGTAGTTTATATGTATTTAATATACTGAAAAAGATATTTTGAAAATTTTACTTAGCCATGGTATTTTGACCCCCCTGCGGTATATTGAACCCCCTACTGTAGACCTTGAAGTAAAAAAATTCAAGCTATTCTAACTCCTTAACATAGTTATAATACTCCAATAAGTAGTTTGTTTGTATTTAATATACTGGAAAAGATATTTTGAAAATTTTACTTAGCCATGGTATTTTGACCCCCCTGCGGTATATTGAACCCCCTACTTTAGACCTTGAATTTCAAAAATTCAAGCTATTCTAAATCCTTAACATAGTTATAATACTTCAATAAGTACTTTGTATGTATTAAATAAACTGAAAAGATATTTAAAAAATTTTACTTAGCCATGCATATTTTGACCCCCCTGCGGTATATTGAACCCCCTACTATAGACCTTGAATTAAAAAAATTCAAGCTATTCTAACTCCTTAACATAGTTATAATACTCCAATAAGTAGTTTGTATGTATTTAATATACTGGAAAAGATATTTTGAAAATTTTACTTAGCCATGATATTTTGACCCCCCTGCTGTATATTGAACCCCATACTATAGACCTTGAATTTCAAAAATTCAAGCTATTCTAACTCCTTTACATAGTTATAATACTCCAATAAGTAGTTTGTATGTAATTAATATACTGGAAAAGATATTTTGAAAATTTTACTTAGCCATGGTATTTTGACACCCCCCCCCCCCCCTGCGGTATATTGAACCCCCTACTTTAGACCTTGAATTTCAAAAATTCAAGCTATTCTAACTCCTTAACATAGTTATATTACTCCAGTAAGTAGTTTGTATGTATTTAATATACTGGAAAAGATATTTTGAAAATTTTACTTAGCCATGGTATTTTGACCCCCCTGCGGTATATTGAACCCCCTACTATAGCCCTTGAATTTCAAAAATAAAATTCAAGCTATTCTAACTCCTTAACATAGTTTAATACTTCAAGAAGTAGTTTGTATGTATTTAATAAACTGGAAAAGATATTTTGAAAATTTTACTTAGCCATGATATTTTGAACCCCCTGCGGTATATTGAACCCCCTACTATAGACCTTGAATTTCAAAAATTCAAGCTATTCTAACTCCTTAACATAGTTATAATACTCCAATAAGTAGTGTGTAGGTATTTAATATACTGGAAAAGATATTTTGAAAATTTTACTTAGCCATGGTATTTTGACCCCCCTGCGGTATATTGAACCCCCTACTATAGACCTTGAATTTCAAAAATTTAAGCTATTCTAACTCCTTAACATAGTTATAATACTCCAATAAGTAGTTTGTATGTAATTAATATACTGGAAAAGATATTTTGAAAATTTTACTTAGCCATGGTATTTTGACCCCCCCCCCCCCCCCCCCTGCGGTATATTGAACCCCCTACTTTAGACCTTGAATTTCAAAAATTCAAGCTATTCTAACTCCTTAACATAGTTATATTACTCCAGTAAGTAGTTTGTATGTATTTAATATACTGGAAAAGATATTTTGAAAATTTTACTTAGCCATGGTATTTTGACCCCCCTGCGGTATATTGAACCCCCTACTATAGCCCTTGAATTTCAAAAATTCAAGCTATTCTAACTCCTTAACATAGTTTTAATACTTCAAGAAGTAGTTTGTATGTATTTAATAAACTGGAAAAGATATTTTGAAAATTTTACTTAGCCATGGTATTTTGACCCCCTGCGGTATATTGAATCCCCTACTATAGACCTTGAATTTCAAAAATTCAAGCTATTCTAACTCCTTAACATAGTTATAATACTCCAATAAGTAGTTTGTATGTATTTAATATACTGGAAAAGATATTTTAAAAATTTTACTTAGCCATGGTTTTTTGAACCCCCTGCGGTATATTGAACCCCCTACTATAGACCTTGAATTTCAAAAATTCAAGCTATTCTAACTCCCTAACATAGTTATAATACTCCAATAAGTAGTTTATATGTATTTAATATACTGAAAAAGATATTTTGAAAATTTTACTTAGCCATGGTATTTTGACCCCCCTGCGGTATATTGAACCCCCACTATAACCCTTGAATTTCAAAAATTCAAGCTATTATAACTCCTTAACATAAGTTATAATACTTCAATAAGTAGTTTGTATGTATTAAATAAACTGGAAAAGATATTTTGAAAAATTTTACTTAGCCATGATATTTTGAACCCCCTGCGGTATATTGAACCCCCTACTATAGACCTTGAATTTCAAAAATTCAAGCTATTCTAACTCCTTAACATAGTTATAATACTCCAATAAGTAGTGTGTAGGTATTTAATATACTGGAAAAGATATTTTGAAAATTTTACTTAGCCATGGTATTTTGACCCCCCTGCGGTATATTGAACCCCCTACTATAGACCTTGAATTTCAAAAATTTAAGCTATTCTAACTCCTTAACATAGTTATAATACTCCAATAAGTAGTTTGTATGTAATTAATATACTGGAAAAGATATTTTAAAAAATTTTACTTAGCCATGGTTTTTTGAACCCCCTGCGGTATATTGAACCCCTACTATAAACCTTGAATTTCAAAAATTCAAGCTATTCTAACTCCCTAACATAGTTATAATACTCCAATAAGTAGTTTTATGTATTTAATATACTGAAAAAGATATTTTGAAAATTTTACTTAGCCATGGTATTTTGACCCCCCTGCGGTATATTGAACCCCCACTATAACCCTTGAATTTCAAAAATTCAAGCTATTACAACTCCTTAACATAAGTTATAATACTTCAATAAGTAGTTTGTATGTATTAAATAAACTGGAAAAGATATTTTAAAAATTTTACTTAGCCATGGTATTTTGACCCCCCTGCGGTATATTGAACCCCCTACTATAGACCTTGAATTTCAAAAATTCAAGCTATTCTAACTCCTTAACATAGTTATAATACTCCAATAAGTAGTGTGTAGGTATTTAATATACTGGAAAAGATATTTTGAAAATTTTACTTAGCCATGGTATTTTGACCCCCCTGCGGTATATTGAACCCCCTACTATAGACCTTGAATTTCAAAAATTTAAGCTATTCTAACTCCTTAACATAGTTATAATACTCCAATAAGTAGTTTGTATGTATTTAATATACTGGAAAAGATATTTTGAAAATTTTACTTAGCCATGGTATTTTGACCCCCCTGCGTATATTGAACCCCCTACTATAGACCTTGAAGTAAAAAAATTCAAGCTATTCTAACTCCTTAACATAGTTATAATACTCCAATAAGTAGTTTGTTTGTATTTAATATACTGGAAAATATTTTGAAAATTTTACTTAGCCATGGTATTTTGACCCCCCTGCGGTATATTGAACCCCCTACTTTAGACCTTGAATTTCAAAAATTCAAGCTATTCTAAATCCTTAACATAGTTATAATACTTCAATAAGTACTTTGTATGTATTAAATAAACTGAAAAGATATTTAAAAAATTTTACTTAGCCATGCATATTTTGACCCCCCCTGGTATATTGAACCCCCTACTATAGACCTTGAATTAAAAAAATTCAAGCTATTCTAACTCCTTAACATAGTTATAATACTCCAATAAGTAGTTTGTATGTATTTAATATACTGGAAAAGATATTTTGAAAATTTTACTTAGCCATGATATTTTGACCCCCCTGCTGTATATTGAACCCCATACTATAGACCTTGAATTTCAAAAATTCAAGCTATTCTAACTCCTTTACATAGTTATAATACTCCAATAAGTAGTTTGTATGTAATTAATATACTGGAAAAGATATTTTGAAAATTTTACTTAGCCATGTATTTTGACCCCCCCCCCCCCCCCTGCGGTATATTGAACCCCTACTTTAGACCTTGAATTTCAAAAATTCAAGCTATTCTAACTCCTTAACATAGTTATATTACTCCAGTAAGTATTTGTATGTATTAATATACTGGAAAAGATATTTTGAAAATTTTACTTAGCCATGGTATTTTGACCCCCCTGCGGTATATTGAACCCCCTACTATAGCCCTTGAATTTCAAAATAAAATTCAAGCTATTCTAACTCCTTAACATAGTTTTAATACTTCAAAAGTAGTTTGTATGTATTTAATAAACTGGAAAAGATATTTTGAAAATTTTACTTAGCCATGATATTTTGAACCCCCTGCGGTATATTGAACCCCCTACTATAGACCTTGAATTTCAAAAATTCAAGCTATTCTAACTCCTTAACATAGTTATAATACTCCAATAAGTAGTGTGTAGGTATTTAATATACTGGAAAAGATATTTTGAAAATTTTACTTAGCCATGGTATTTTGACCCCCCTGCGGTATATTGAACCCCCTACTATAGACCTTGAATTTCAAAATTCAAGCTATTCTAACTCCTTAACATAGTTTTAATACTTCAAGAAGTAGTTTGTATGTATTTAATAAACTGGAAAAGATATTTTGAAAATTTTACTTAGCCATGGTATTTTGACCCCCTGCGGTATATTGAATCCCCTACTATAGACCTTGAATTTCAAAAATTCAAGCTATTCTAACTCCTTACATAGTTATAATACTCCAATAAGTAGTTTGTATGTATTTAATATACTGGAAAAGATATTTTAAAAATTTTACTTAGCCATGGTTTTTTTGAACCCCCTGCGGTATATTGAACCCCTACTATAGACCTTGAATTTTCAAAAATTCAAGCTATTCTAACTCCCTAACATAGTTAAATACTCCAATAAGTAGTTTATATGTATTTAATATACTGAAAAAGATATTTTGAAAATTTTACTTAGCCATGGTATTTTGACCCCCTGCGGTATATTGAACCCCACTATAACCCTTGAATTTCAAAAATTCAAGCTATTATAACTCCTTAACATAAGTTATAATACTTCAATAAGTAGTTTGTATGTATTAATAAACTGGAAAAGATATTTTAAAAATTTTACTTAGCCATGGTATTTTGACCCCCCTGCGGTATATTGAACCCCTACTATAGACCTTGAATTTCAAAATTCAAGCTATTCTAACTCCTTAACATAGTTATAATACTCCAATAAGTAGTTGTGTAGGTATTTAATATACTGGAAAAGATATTTTGAAAATTTTACTTAGCCATGGTATTTTGACCCCCCTGCGGTATATTGAACCCCCTACTATAGACCTTGAATTTCAAATATTAAGCTATTCTAACTCCTTAACATAGTTATAATACTCCAATAAGTAGTTTTATGTATTTAATATACTGGAAAAGATATTTTGAAAATTTTACTTAGCCATGGTATTTGACCCCCCTGCGGTATATTGAACCCCCTACTATAGACCTTGAATTAAAAAAATTCAAGCTATTCTAACTCCTTAACATAGTTATAATACTCCAATAAGTAGTTTGTTGTATTTAATATACTGGAAAAGATATTTTGAAAATTTTACTTAGCCATGGTATTTTGACCCCCCTGCGGTATATTGAACCCCCTACTTAGACCTTGAATTTCAAAAATTCAAGCTATTCTAACTCCTTAACATAGTTATAATACTCCAATAAGTAGTTTGTATGTAATTTAATATACTGGAAAAGATATTTTGAAAATTTTACTTAGCCATGTATTTTGAACCCCCTGCGGTATATTGAACCCCCTACTATAGACCTTGAATTAAAAAAATTCAAGCTATTCTAACTCCTTAACATAGTTATAATACTCCAATAAGTAGTTTGTATGTATTTAATATACTGGAAAAGATATTTTGAAAATTTTACTTAGCCATGATATTTTGAACCCCCTGCGGTATATTGAACCCCTACTATAGACCTTGAATTTCAAAAATTCAAGCTATTCTAACTCCTTAACATAGTTATAATACTCCAATAAGTAGTTTGTATGTATTTAATATACTGGAAAAGATATTTTGAAAATTTTACTTAGCCATGGTATTTTGACCCCCCTGCGGTATATTGAACCCCCTACTATAGACCTTGAATTTAAAAAATTCAAGCTATTCTAACTCCTTAACATAGTTATAATACTCCCAATAAGTAGTTGTTATGTATTTAATATACTGGAAAAGATATTTTGAAAATTTTACTTAGCCATGGTATTTTGACCCCCCTGCGGTATATTGAACCCCCTACTATAGACCTTGAATTTCAAAAATTCAAGCTATTCTAACTCCTTAACATAGTTATAATACTCCAATAAGTAGTTTGTATGTATTAATATACTGGAAAAGATATTTTGAAAATTTTACTTAGCCATGCGATATTTTGACCCCCCTGCGGTATATTGAACCCCCTACTTAGACCTTGAATTTCAAAAAATTCAAGCTATTCTAACTCCTTAACATAGTTATAATACTCCAATAAGTAGTTTGTATGTATTAATATACTGGAAAAGATATTTTGAAAATTTTACTTAGCCATGATATTTTGACCCCCCTGCGGTATATTGAACCCCCTACTATAGACCTTGAATTTCAAAAATTCAAGCTATTCTAACTCCTTAACATAGTTTATAATACTTCAATAAGTAGTTTGTATGTATTTAATAAACTGGAAAAGATATTTTGAAAATTTTACTTAGCCATGGTATTTTGACCCCCCTGCGGTATATTGAACCCCCTACTATAGACCTTGAATTTCAAAAATTCAAGCTATTCTAACTCCTTAACATAGTTATAATACTCCAATAAGTAGTTTGTATGTATTTAATATACTGGAAAAGATATTTTGAAAATTTTACTTAGCCATGTATTTTGACCCCCCTGCGGTATATTGAACCCCCTACTATAGACCTTGAATTTCAAAAATTCAAGCTATTCTAACTCCTTAACATAGTTATAATACTCCAATAAGTAGTTTGTATGTATTTAAATATACTGGAAAAGATATTTTGAAAAATTTTACTTAGCCATGGTATTTTGACCCCCCTGCGGTATATTGAACCCCCTACTATAGACCTTGAATTCAAAAATTCAAGCTATTCTAACTCCTTAACATAGTTATAATACTCCAATAAGTAGTTTGTATGATATTAATATACTGGAAAAGATATTTTGAAAATTTTACTTAGCCATGGTATTTTGACCCCCCTGCGTATATTGAACCCCCTACTATAGACCTTGAATTTCAAAAATTCAAGCTATTCTAACTCCTTAACATAGTTATAATACTCCAATAAGTAGTTTGTATGTATTTAATAACTGGAAAAGATATTTTGAAAATTTTACTTAGCCATGGTATTTTGAACCCCCTGCGGTATATTGAACCCCCTACTATAGACCTTGAATTTCAAAAATTCAAGCTATTCTAACTCCTTAACATAGTTATAATACTCCAATAAGTAGTTTGTATGTATTTAATATACTGGAAAAGATATTTTGAAAATTTTACTTAGCCATGGTTTTTTGACCCCCCCTGCGGTATATTGAACCCCCTACTATAGACCTTGAATTAAAAAAAATTCAAGCCTAATCTAACTCCTTAACATAGTTATAATACTCCAATAACGTATTTTTGTATGTTAATATACTGGAAAAGATATTTTGAAAATTTTACTTATAGCCATGGTATTTATGACCCCCCTGCGGTATATTGAACCCCACTTATAGACCTTGAATTTCAAAAATTCAAGCTATTCTAACTCCTTAACATAGTTATAAATACTCCAATAAGTAGTTTGTATGTATTTAATATACTGGAAAAGATATTTTGAAAATTTTACTTAGCCATGATATTTTGAACCCCCTGCGGTATATTGAACCCCCTACTATAGACCTTGAATTAAAAAAAATTCAAGCTATTCTAACTCCTTAACATAGTTATAATACTCCAATAAGTAGTTGTGTATGTATTAATATACTGGAAAAGATATTTTGAAAATTTTACTTAGCCATGATAATTTTGAACCCCCTGCGGTATATTGAACCCCCTACTATAGACCTTGAATTTCAAAAATTCAAGCTATTCTAACTCCTTAACATAGTTATAATACTCCAATAAGTAGTTTGTATGTATTTAATAATACTGGAAAAGATATTTTGAAAATTTTACTTAGCCATGGTATTTTGACCCCCCTGCGGTATATTGAACCCCCTACTATAGACCTTGAATTAAAAAAAATTCAAGCTATTCTAACTCCTTAACATAGTTATAATACTCCCATAAGTAGTAGTTTGTTATGTATTTAATATACTGGAAAAGATATTTTGAAAATTTTACTTAGCCATGGTATTTTGACCCCCCTGCGGTATATTGAACCCCCTACTATAGACCTTGAATTTCAAAAATTCAAGCTATTCTAACTCCTTAACATAGTTATAATACTTCAATAAGTAGTTTGTACGTATTTAAATAAACTGGAAAGATATTTTAAAAATTTTACTTAGCCATACATATTTTGACCCCCCTCGGTATATTGAACCCCCTACTATAGACCTTGAATTAAAAAAATTCAAGCTATTCTAACTCCTTAACATAGTTATAATACTCCAATAAGTAGTTGTATGTATTTAATATACTGGAAAAGATATTTTGAAAATTTTACTTAGCCATGATATTTTGACCCCCCTGCGGTATATTGAACCCCCTACTATAGACCTTGAATTTCAAAAATTCAAGCTATTCTAACTCCTTAACATAGTTATAATACTTCAATAAGTAGTTTGTATGTATTAAATAAACTGGAAAAGATATTTTGAAAATTTTACTTAGCCATGGTATTTTGAACCCCTGCGGTATATTGAACCCCCTACTATAGACCTTGAATTTCAAAAATTCAAGCTATTCTAACTCCTTAACATAGTTATAATACTCCATTAAGTAGTTTGTATGTATTTAATATACTGGAAAAGATATTTTGAAAATTTTGCTTAGCCATGGTTTTTTGAACCCCCCCCCCCCCCCCCCCCAGCGGTATATTGAACCCCCTACTTAAAACCACAAATAAAAAAAAAATGATAGCCAATAAATTGTAAATTAGATTATCTGTCAATACTATTTATCAAAAACTGGGGGGTTCAATATACCACAGGGGGGTTCAAAATACCATATGTGAAAAATGACCCCAGGGTCAAAATACCATGTGGTATAATGACCCCGGGGTCATTTTACCGCATGGTATTTTGACCCCGGGTTCACTTTTTAGGGGGTTCAAAATACCATATGACACCGGGTTTCCGACTGATTGAAGCACATTCAGTAAAGAAAAATAAACTGTTGACACAGACATATGTCGCGTCTGTCTACAGAAATTAAAAAAAAAGACAATCTAAAACAGCAATAGTGCATCAATAGAAAATCCTTGGATCATGACTAGGGGACGGGCCTTGAACCTTCATGAATGTAAAAGCTTGTTTGAAATCAACATTTTTGGCTGTGAATGTGGGCTTCATAATCCCTTCTTGTCCTTCTGAATTAGTGGTCTTACCATAGAGTTTTACTGTGTATGTTATATTTACTATTTTGTAACCAGTTTTTAAGTAATTATTGAATTTAGATTGCCGAGAAATTAAATTCAAATGTGAGGTTTTTATCATAGGTACTTGAGGACAGGACATTTTTTGTTTATTTTTTGCTCTCCCCCTGTTTTCAAAAATTTGAATGTTTAATATCAACAGCAGTCACTGATATATAATATATAATATATATCAGTGACAACTGTGGATTATCCAGGATAATAAACTTGGAACTGATATTAATACAAATACAAGTATTTATGTTCATATTGTACTGTAAAACACGAAAATAATTGAAATAAATAGAAAACAACAAAAAATAAGAGGGCAAAAAAAATTGTTCTGTCCCCAAGTACCTGTGGTTTTTATATTATGTAATTGTAATGTTAAACCATTTATATTCCTCATGAATAAAGAAATTAAACAACAGATATTCTATTGATTTAATAATCTCACATCTTCCATGAGTAGTGTCAAATCATGTTTAAGTACTGAAACATGCAATAAAATATGTTAACTATGAAATCATTCTCATATTCATCTGTAACCAAATGTTACAACTCAATCAAAGTACATTCAATTTTCACACAAACATTTTTATACATATAAATTTAAATTTGGCAATATCCAAAGTATCCGTAAATTTGAATATTTATGGGAATCAGAAGTCATTATGTCCTTTTAACAATACACCTGGGGGTGACTTTCAAATTTAAGGCTATTATGATACCTACTTAAAATGCAGCCAATTCAACATGTTTGATTTTGAACAAACATGTACCATTCAAACAAATAATGACTGTGAAAATACACCACAGGTTGTCAAAACAGAACCTGGCATAAACTAAATACATTGTATCAGTACAATCAATGAATATAGTATTTTTGAAAACCAAATACCATTCCAAACTATCCATCCCAAAATGATATTAAAGTCACTAATGAGTCTTTCATAGGCGAATTGCTGTCTGGTTTACACATTTTTTTTCTTGGTATCTAAGAAACCAGTTCATTGGCAAGAGCTGCTCACCCTTCCAGAAAACCTTCAATTTTTTTAAAGATTCATATCAATTAATGTTGAAATATACATTAACATCTCTTGTGAAGAGTTGTCTCATTGGCCATCATTTTATTTTGTTTAGTGGATTGAGCAGGCTTTCCATCTGTTTTTTTCTCATGACTTTGTTGTTGTCTTTTTTTCTTTTTTTTTAAACAAATGGATTTTGATTAACTCTTTAAGACCCTAGATACAATATAGTAGTTTTATCATTGTCACTTCTTGCAGTTCAACAATATATATGATATTGGCTTAGTACAATGTATTTTTACAAATATAATAAAGATTATTACATCATTAATTTCACCTAATTGGACATGGTTGAAAATAGTTAAATGAACAATTATATCTTAGTAAAGAGTAACCTATAGCTAGAAGTTATTGAAAATTAAGAAAATTTGCATGCATTTATGACTGAAATTGTTGAACAATAAACATAATGTTTACTGTACTATTATGAATAATGCCTGCACAGAATTTAAAATGGCAATTCTAATTAAGAAGAACTAGATCTGTTGAACTTATTTTTTGTCATACAAGTGGGAGGTTTAGCTAGCTATAAAACCAGATTTAAGGATGTTCGCTACTCTGTTTAAAAATAACAAGCTTTTTAAAAGACTGTTATAAATTGAAAGTATATAAATAAAGAAACTAAAAAAGCAGGAAAAAATGGAGGGTCCGTGTGCTTGTTTTCGAGATATAAGCTGTTGAAAATTTGGCGGGAAATAATTCTCTCTAGATTTTTCTTTCACTTAACATTGACACCTTTTTGTTTAAAAAACTATGAAAAAATAACATGAATTTCATAAGGTTTTGAAATATGGCTTTTTAAATGATATTTAATAAAAATATGAAAAGAAAAGTAGGGGTTAGTTGGCTAATTTTTTAAATGCTAATATATGGATAAAACCAGAGGATTCTGAAAATCTGGCAAAAAATCAAAAAGTAGAGGAGCAAACATCCTTAACCCACTATTTTCTTTAAAAAAAAATCCTGTACTAAGTCGGGAAAATGACATTTGTTTTTCAATCCTTCAGTTGGTTACTATAGTCAAAGGTTTAATTTTATCAGATTTTATAGAATTTCCCCCTTTTTAATTTACCTTATAGTTTGATAGTTTTGTTAATCTTTATTTCAGCCATGTTAAATTAGGTAAAATTAATAATGAAATTAAAAAATAAGGGGAGGTAATGATAATCTTAAAAACATACTGTAAATTCAGAAATTATTGCGATGTTTTTATTATTGGGAAAATGTGACAGCATTATAATCACAATAATTTGAACTCGCATTTGAAAATTTTAGGTTTATGAATTAAATAGAATTTTTCTCAATATCACAAAAAATATAATGGCAATTTAGTCTAAAATGGCAAAATCGCAATAATAAATGCATGCAATTATATCTGAATTTACAGTATACAAGCAGCAAATCAATGACATTCAACAATCATAACAAATTCATTCCTTTTGCACACACTCACTTTCATATATTAAGCTCACAATATTAATCATATAAACAAATAAAAATTTAACATATATATATGTAATATATAGAGATTCTACATGTACTACATTTAACACATAAGTTTTGACAAATACTGTGGATTCATTTATTTATCGGGGGATGCAATTTTTCTTGCATTTGGTGGTATAAGAGACAACAAATTCAATTGATCTACATACTATAAATTTTCTGTAGGCTTGTGTACAGAATTTTGAAAAAAAAACCACAAAATTAAACATCCACATACATAAAAAATTTCTGAATCAAGTTAAATTTTAAATAAATGAATCCATAATACTGCAATTTCTGCTATTTTACAATCATTTAAATGACATATCATTTACACTGTAGTCTGACATATATTATTACAATATTCAGATATAGCTCATCATTTAACATTTTTGGTGCTTAACAAATATTAGCTTTTTCAAAAAGCTTCAAACATATATGTACCGGTAGACGAGGAACCATGAGAAAAAGAACACTTTAAACAAAATTGATCCTTGAGGCCTCATTTACAATTCATTGCACAAAATGAACTTAAATAAGTTGAGCTCTAAATGTCTTTTTTGATTTCATTTCTGGATACTGTTAACAAGTGACATATACTTATCATTTCTTTTATTCATATATCAAAACGTTTTATTATTAAATCTAGTTGTCTGCCATGGGGTAAAATAATTCTCTTTCTTAATTTTAATCTTGTCTCTTTCTTAATTTCAATCTTTTATCTTTCATAATTTCAATCTTGTAGAATTTTATAAAATGGCATTTAAAAACTCTTCAAGATAAATTGTATATTAATTAACTTTTCTTTTGCGGTTTAAAAATAAATATAACTATTCATGTTTAAAGTCCATATAATTATGTGATTTTTAAATTATGGTGAGGTATGATAAGAGCCATTACCTGGCCCCTTTTAACTTTTTTTTTTTTAAATCCATCAATTCTTACATTAAAGGTAATTTTTGTTTTAAGATGGTACAGTGTGGACACTTTAGTACAGAAATGTCAGTATATGATGTCACAGTGATGTCATTAACATGCTGAAATTGTAATATTTGACCAACAATGACAATATATCTGTAACAGTTTTGGGAAAAATCAATATAAGCCAAGTTTTACCCCCTAAAACTAATTTACTATTTTTAACACTTTTCTATGACATCTTGATGCAAAATATATATTCTGGTAAGGTATCTAAATATACATGTAAAAGGCAAAATTTCTAAAAATCAGTTTTTGGGGACTTTTTGCAGTTTAGCATTAAATGCAAAAAGTTTGGAGGTCCTAAAGCTAATATATATTTAAAAGACACAATAAAAAAAAATTTAAATCATTATCTGGCATAGAAATGTTATATGAATTTTTAAAGGATGTTATTTAATAGGTTATTATAATTTTGATTGTCAAATTCAAAAGGCCAAAAAATAGTGGCCTAACTGTACGTTCTCCTTAATATTATATGGTACTCATTTAATTTTAGCAGAAAGTCAATGCTTTGCATAGCAAAGAGAAATAGTTATCCTCTAAAAATGAAAAGTTCATACAAGAATTTCCATACATAAATAGCAAACAATTCTAGATTAACAATATTGCATGAAATATACATGACCATGAGATTCGTAAATGTAAACATATCATTGGCTAAAGATGAAACAGAGAGTTCTGAACATGTTCTATATTGGCATATTCAATACACTAAAAATTGCAAGAATACAATTGAGGTACAATCTTTTTACAAACAAATATGGTAAAATACTATACATTAAATGATGGTCTCTAGCAATCCCAAAAGTTAAGTTTCTTTCTTTATCTCATAAAATACATGGTACATTTTTTTTACCAAATGCTTTTAATCAAGGAATCCTTTAATGACAGACTGAATGCTAATGGTTCCCATAAAGACAAAATGATTAAAGATGAGGGTGGTGGGCAGGGTCCTTATCCTAAAATCCTGGGCTCATAAACATGAAATCCCGAAATTAAGAAAAAAATTAAATCCCGACATCCCGAAATTTGAAAAAAGAAATCCCGGAACCGAAAAAGGTCAATCCCCAAATCCTAAGCTTAAAAACATGTGATCCCGACGTCCCGAAAAAGGTCCTGCCCCCCTCAAAGATATATGATTTGTTTTTTTCCCTGATCACAGAAATGAGTTAAATAGTTTGTTCTTATATTGTGCTGTTCCACCACTGTCACAGGCAAGCACTCACAAAAATATTTAACCTCCCTACATTTTCTATATACTTGTCCCAAGTTGGGAGCCTGTAGTACAGTGGTTGTCGTTTGTTCATGTTTGTGATACTTGTGAAATAATTAGGCTGTGGGTTTTTATGTTGAGTTTCATATTGTGCCCTTTAATTGTGGACTATTGTAAATTCAGAAATTATTGTGTGCATTAATTATTGCGACTTTGTCATTATATACTAAAATGCAATTTAAATTGTTCCATTATTGAGAAAAATCCTGTGCAATTCATATGAAAATTTTAAAAATGTGAATTTAAATGATTGCAATTATAACCCTGTCGCATTTTTCGCAATAATAAAAACATCTGTAATTTCTGAAATTTACAGTTTACAGTATTGGCTCATGGTTGAAGGCAATGCAGTCACTTATAATTGCTCACTTCTTCATTTTGTTTCTGGTAGAGAGTTGTCTCATTAAGAGTCACATCACATCGTCTTAATTTTATAAAGATAGACCATTTGTTTTTTTATCTTTGGCATTTTTTTAATGATCACAGAAATCCATATTGACAAATATAATATTTTTAGAGTAAATAAATGTCTTAATTTCATTCCATATACTTAAAACCAACTTATTTTTGCGTATACTTTATTTTATATATAACTCTTTCTAGTCCATTTTGCAACTATCTAATTTCTTGATTTTCTAATTTACTTGATGAAGTTTGATAAGGAAAGATCAAAGTTTAACATATTCGTGACAATTTATATTCATGTTATTTTTCAACTCGCTAAAATCGTGAAAATAAATCGCTTGCGAAAATAAGTTGGTTTACAGTACACCAAAAATAGAAGAATATGAAATGGATTTCATCATATCATCCAATAATCCAAGTAATTTATTAAAATTAAACCCTAATGTTTCTCATTCTAAAAAGTCTACAACTTCGTCCAGTTCTCTTTGTCTAGCCTGTTTATGGGCCCATCTGGCTTCCATCAGTTGAGGTGAGAGTTTAAACTTATCATGATATATAGCATTGCCACAATCTGGACATATCTTACCAGCTGTAAAATAAAATAAATTGTCTTAAAATTATACCTTAACTAACAGAGCACAAAACATCATTATTTTGTTAGTTTTTATATTGTACTGTCAAAATAAATTGCCAAATGACCTTTATTCTCTCCTTTATCCCACCCCTCTCTCCCATGCTCCTAATACACTGTCCAGGCCCTCCACAATAACTTGTGATTTTTATTGTATTTTTCACACTGTCAAAACAAGAATATGAGTAAAGACTCATTGGTTGGGGGTCAGAAAAATATGTTAAAGAATGTAATATTTGCCACTTGACATTAAACATTCATTAATAAATCATTCATATCTGTAACTCTAAATAAAGAAACCAGTATGGTTTGAGCTGTTTCTCCAACAACTATAAGTTAAAGTCATATGAAACGAGTGACTGGTGAAAAATATTGTTTATCCAATTCTTGAACCAATGTATCATTAACTTAGTCTTCTGTGCACGATTTTATCATTTATTACGCAACAATATTGTATAATTGTCAATTTTTTTTTCTCTGTTTGTTATGATGTGAATATATGGCTGCTCATTACATGATGTGTTTGAAGCCGAAGTTTACCAACTGTCACCTTATAGTAAACAATCAACAAAAAAGCACGGATATTGAGCACATGTTTAATCAGACAATAGTTTATTTCAGTGACAGATCCACACGTATTGTGATCACCTGATTTTTACGAGACGGGCTGGGCTAAGGTCACTTTGTATAGGGAAAATATGTATGCGAATTGCTTCCTGGAAGCAAGCAATTAAAAAAAAGTAAACTTCTTCTAAATGTGGACAAATTAAAAAAATTTCTTCAGAAAAAAGTATATGTACATAAGTTTAAGAATGAAAACTATCCATTTTGTTATAAAAAGCATACACATCATTTCTAATTTGAAGTTTCATATGACTTTAAGATATGAAAATGATTTGTGAAATGAAATCTAATAATGTCGATATTTTTTGTTTCCAATGTAAACATATGTTCAGTAAGATATGACTGAACATTACCAACACATTCAAACAACAATGAACCACAATTCAACTAAAAAAAACAAAATTAGTCCAAAACCAACCAAAAATTTCAACAATTCACCAAAACATTCAAAGAAAAAATAGATTTAGTCCAACTCTAGTAAAATTAAGTCAATGACAAATTGAATAAGACAAATGAAAAAAGCTTCCCTTTCTTCTTTCACAAAGACTTTATTTGAAAATAAATTTGGTCCAAAACTAGAAGAATTAAGTCCATGACAAATGGAATAAAGCCATTGACCATGGCAAAATGCTTCACTTAACATTTGTTATTTAAATAATTATTAATAAACATGATACTCAAAATCACATGAACATGACATGGGGTGTCTTGTAGTAAGGATAGAGTTATCTCCCATTGTATCTAAATTTGAATTTTCTGTAGTTACAAAAAAACTTAAAAATACTTAGAAATAAAAGCAGCCAGACTTTAAAACAAAGAATTACATAGTTTTTTCTGTGAAAGTGTTTAAAAAAATACAAACTACATGAGTTACCTCCCATATAAACTAAAAAATGATATTATACTATAACGCCTATCAATAGCTGGTGGAGTTACGTCCCATGTAAACTGAACACAAAAGACATTATCATACATCTTCTATCAATTGCTAGTGGAGTTAAATTACATATAAACTCAAAACATTTGACATTATCATAATAAGTTCATAGATACATATATTATGGCTAGCAGAGTTTCATAGCTGAAAGTTATTTTCATTGTATGTATTATTAACAGAGTTATCTTCCCTACTTACTGAAAGGTGGTGTTTTAATATATTTGTACAAGCAAATAAAGTGGAATAAATGACCACAATATAACTTCTCCATTCTTCTTCTTTTATCTGTCACTGGTTCCTAAAAAACAAAGGAGCTTTATATCTTCAATATGAACTTGATATAGATGATGCCTACCCCAGCATGGGGTTTTAAATACTGATAATTTTTAGAACACATTTAGAATTGTGTCAGAAAGATATAATTATATGATAGTATATGAACAAACAATCTCTAAAATATAAAAGTTTTAGCTTGAAGGCTGTAACAGCCAGCAGGACAAAATATGTGACCCACACACAGCTCATCATCTTGACACTTACAGAAAGTTTGTTGAGAATCCAAATCCTTATATCATGTACTGCCTTAGTATATATGAACCAACATCTTGAATAATAATTTAAGTTTTAGCTTGAAAATTATAGGTAGCTGGTGAACATTATATCTTTTTATGTGATGGACAGAGGGGGGTAAGGCCAAATAAAAATATGTGTGTGGTTCCAGTAACCCTACCGCCCTACTTTTTCGGCTTAAAAATAGCCTACCCTAAAGATTTTATTGTAATTTTTCAATAAGCACTTTTAAAGTCAGAATGTTGCTCCCATAGACTCAATGTAAAAAAAAACATAAATAAAAAAAAAATCCCTACCTACCTACCCTAACTTTTTTTCAGATGTAACTGGAACCACACATACTTTTTTATTTGGCCTAAAGTTAAATTGCAGACACCCATCTCCTACCTTAGATAGATAATTAATTGTGCAATTTCCAGTAGATAATGTCACATATTGAGAAATTGAATCAAACTTCATAGCTATAACACTTTGATTCATCATTACCCCCAGGGGCCTTTATTATTATGTTACTATGGTGATATATTTTTTTTCTATGGTTATATCTGAATTGGTTTTGGGGCTTTAATTCTATGGGAAACGGTGCTTTTTCAAATCCCATGGTGCATTTAAAATTAATCAGAATATTGCAGTACTGAAAACTTACCGATGGATTTTGTGGTAAAACTCTTTCTTTACATAGAGGGCAGCACATCACAGGAAATTTCTTTACTGATTCTACTAAGAATTTAACAACTGGTAAAACTGATGGCTGTGGTTCAAATGGAGGATCCCTGAGAAGACAATTATTTTGTGTATGACTTTGTATTACCTTTGTTATATTCAATCTAAATTCTGACTGGATATTTGCACAAATGTAGGAGAGTTACTTTTCCTGATGACTGTATATTCATAATCAGTTGACATTAAAATAAATTTTCTAAATAAAATTCAAGAAATACTAAAATTGCAGAATATTTTCTCCTGCAACTGTTTTCATGAAATTGTTATATATTCTGTCACTTTTCGTTTGAATGGTTTACATTTTTTCATGTCTCTTTTGAATTGTTTCACATTTTTTCATCTCTCTTTTGAATTGTTTAACATTTTTTCATGTCTCTTTTGAATTGCTTCACATTTTTTCATGTCTCTTTTGAATTGTTTCACATTTTTTCATGTCTCTTTTGAATTGTTTCACATTTTTTTATGTCTCTTTTGAATTGTTTTACATTTTTTCATGTCTCTTTTGAATTGTTTCACATTTTTTCATCTCTTTTAAATTGTTTCACATTTTTTCATGTCTCTTTTGAATTGTTTCACATTTTTTCATGTCTCCTTGAATTGTTTCACATTTTTTCATGTCTCTTTTGAATTGTTTCACATTTTTTCATGTCTCTTTTGAATTGTTTCACATTTTTTCATGTCTCTTTTGAATTGTTTCACATTTTTTCATGTCTCTTGAATTGTTTCACATTTTTTCATGTCTCCTTGAATTGTCTCAAATTTTGTCATGTTTTGTGCCTTTTATTGTTTAAATTACTGTATGGATTTTGCTCATCATTGAAGGTTGAACACTGTTCTATAGTTCGTTGTCTAATTGGTTGCCATACCCCATCTCCTTACTATTATATTAATCAAGTTATGTCCTTCCCCAGAAAAGATTGTCAATTAGAAGTGTAATAATTTAATTTCAGACAATCAAGAATCCAAAATTCTATACAATGGCATAAAATCTTCTTCCTTCCAACATTCTGAATCAGCAGTTTTACAAAAATGTGTTAAAGTGAAATCTATGTTGGTGTCAAGGTAGGTAGTTTAGGATAGAGTAAAAATACCCAACTTCATCAAAAATCAGAGAAAAATACCTAATCATAGGCTTATATTTTTAGTGACAATACAGGTTCATTCATATATTAATCCTAATTGACTTCTACTCACTTGGGTTTTTTCTTTATAGGAGGTTGCACACATTTTCTGGCTATTTCTGTTGCTTGTGATATAAAATTTACTTTTAATATTTCTGGAAAATTATGATCTTCTAATTCAATTCTAAAATATAAATAGTTATTTTTATTAAAGTAATTAAAAATAAAATTATAACAAACTTATTATCACATTTAACCATAGCCTACAGATGTTTCTGATATTGCTATCATTTTTCTCTGGATAATAAACTAGCTGAATTTGTAAGAGAGAATTTAAAGAGAAGATCCAAATTCAATGGGACTTTTTTCATATTTATACCAACTTTTGACTCCAGATTTTATAATTTTTAACAGGTTACTTTGTACCTTTCCTGTGGTAAGACATCCTGGTACTCGGTCAAGTAAGAGCAACCAAAATCAGTAAAATCAAACATAAAATCTGTGTAATTTGAGGGGAAAGTCTACTGTTTTCCGATGTTTTTATTGTTTAAAGAAAATATTAAACAATTAATTTTCCCCACTTTACTCTTTTACTTTGCTCTTATTTAACTTGGTACCAGGATGTCCTAAGTGTAGGTAACCAGTCGAAAAAATATAAACTTTGGAGCCAAAAGTCATGAAAATAGTCTATTGACATACTCACAAACGTCACACATAAATTATCACAAAAATCAGTTAGTTTACAGCATCAGTAAATAGAACGTTCATTTGAAGACAAAGACTTATCCATATAAAGTTTGTATAACAATCTAGGTTGTAAGTTGAGCTGCCAGTTTTAAATTAAGCCTTTAATTATCTCGTTGTTTTACACTTGACATTTAGGGCCCTTTAAAGCTGACTATGCGATATGTGGTTTCCAGATTGTTTAAGGCCATACAATGACCAATAGATATTAATTACTGTATCATTTGGTTTCTTGTGGAGAGTTGTATTGTTGGCAACCATACCATATCATCTTTTTTATAGTATAAGAAATCATAGTTTTGATGCTAAAGAATATGACAAAATGATTCTGCAGACTATTAAGGGTTTTTTTTTGTAGTAAAATGTTCAAAATTTGATAAAAACTCACATACTTTAATTTTTGAGTGTCACAACAAAATGCATAAAAACTTACTTGACTTGTTTAATAGGATATTCTTCAGGCACTACTAAAACAAATTGCATGAAATATTGTTCTTGAGATATCCTATAGACAACTTTTGATGTTGCTTGTTTTAATACGACAGAGTCATCTGATGTTAGTAATTTCTTTTTCACAGATAATATTTCTTCACTACAAACACATAATGGGTTTTCTATTAAAAATTCCTTCACAAAGTTGATCATTAACATCACCTAAAATATAAAACAAGAATAAAACCTTTATTCCATCAATAAACTATAATCTAGTTTGGCTATTCTAATAAAATATCGAATTCAACTTTTTTTCCTCTACGATAATCATACAGGACACTGTCGCAATGGGGACCGACCCTTTGATGTCTTCATAGTTACTTTAACCAATGTGACCAATGAATAAGACTTATTACTGGGTTTATACCAACATAAGCAACATGACTGGTGCAACCTGTGGAGCAGGATCTTCTTACCATTATGGAGCAACAGACTCATCCCATGATCCCCAGGTTTTTGTAGGGTTCATGTCGCTCAGTCTTTAATTTTCTATGTTGTGATTTGTGTACTATTGTTTATCTGTTGGTCTTTTTCCTTTATCCCCATGACGTTGTCAGTTCATTTTTGACTTGTGAGTTTGCATGACCCTTTGGTATCTTTCCCCCCTTTTTTAACATTTTCCTTCGTGACAGTGATTTACAGGTTGTGTCAAACCATGATCAACCATGTACAACCTTTGATGGGTGGGGCCAAAATTCACCTTTAGCTCTGTATTTTTGATATTTGAAAATTAGTCAAATTCTTATATATGTGCATGCAACTGTACAATGATCTGCAATTGCATAAGTTGATTTCTATCTGATGCAGCTAACAAATTGAATAATGCATTTGATAAAACTAAAACTGCTACATGTATTGTCATATATTACAAATTATATTTTAGATTTTAAATATAACAGTGGATTCATTATAATTCCTGGGATACCAATTTTCGTGGATTTCGTGGGCATACTGTGGATTCATTTATTTTCGTTGCTACCAATTTTTGTGGTTTGAGGAAAACTTGCATATTCTTGGATATTTGATTTCATGGTTTTGGCAAAGTCTGGGTACACTCCTTTAGAAAATTGGTAATTCGTTGAACATTAATATTTGTGGTTCCCCTGTACCAACAAAATCAACGAAAATTGATATCCAACAAATATTAATAAATCCACAATAGGTAAACATTAAAATTTAACAAAGTGCACATTTTGTGTGTAGGCTGGTATTCGGTCTTCAGCAAAACCATTAAATCAAATATCCACTTAAATGTAAGGTTTCCTCTATCTACAAAAAATTGAAAAATGAATGTCTGATACCACAGTACAGTGGAACCTGTTTAAACCGAACCTCTTCAGGACTTAAGATTTTGTTCGGTTTTGGCTGACGTTCGGTTTTATCAGGTTCTCAACGCTTGTAATTTGATATGAAAATGCTTTAGAAAATGTTTGGTTTATACAGGGTTTCGGTTTAAGCAGAATTCGGTTTAGACAGGTTTCACTGTATCATGTTCTAATTTGATATACCTGTTTTTGACCTAGCCATTTTTTCGTTTCCTCTTCACAAATTTTTGTTATTTTATCACAGACTTTTTCAGGCAATGTTTTACTCTTTAATTCTATAACTATAGGTTCTTTTGGATATTCTGCTGGGAACTGCATACATGTTGTTATTGTTCTAAGACCTTGTAATCTGAAACATGAAATTTCTATGAGTGCAAGGAACGATAACTGTAAATCAGTAATGATTGCGGTTTTTATAATAACAACTCAAATCGTGAATAATACAACAGTATCATTTTTGAAATACTAAAAACTCAAATTCATACTGTCAGAAGTGATATTTTGCAAAATATCTGCAATTGATAAAATTGTACCTTGAATTTCGATCAGTTAATGGTTATATAACTGTGTTTCTCATTTTTATTTTAATAGATTGGAGTGTTAGTTTCCCCATTTGAATAGTTTTACATACAATGTATGTCATTTTTGGGGTCCTTTATAGCTTGCTGTTCTGTGTGAGCCTAGGTTCAGTGTTGAAGACCGTACTTTTACATATAATGGTTTACTTTTACTAATTGTTATTTGGATGAGAGAGTTGTCTTGTTGGCACTCATACCACATCTTCTTATATCTATTAGCCATAATAAATGTCTGAATTTATAGTAGTTGATAAAAATCTCCCAATGTCTCTACAAACGGCTGCAGCAGGTTTCTTGTTAGAACTTGGGGTACTGAGTTATAAAAAGCTCTTACGATTTTCAAATCCATTAGAAGGAAATTGCTACTGATAATTGCCATGTCCTTGGTCAAAAGTTCTGTCAAAAATGGTTCATTCTGTACAACCTCTTTTCTTCTGTCTCCTTGTGTTTAAGCACATAAAATTTGGTATTAATTTCTGTAAAAATTCTTAAACTTAGACTTTAGTTGATTAAAATCTTGTCACTGAGTATGCCCACTTGTCCGACTTTGAGGACCATAAGGTCTCCAAGATAGGTCAATTTCTTGTGAACTTGTATATACATTGTAGATATGGCTTCAATTGGCATTCATGGAAGTTTACTGATATTCTTTTTATTTATAATATACTTTTATCGTCTAACTAATGAACTAAAAAGATATCTACCTGATAGTTGCTCTAACGATATTCCGTACAGCAGCTTCTAAAGTTACTCCTTCAATAGCTGGTGCCTTCTGTTGAACTTGTGCTAGTTCTGACGAAATTATTTCTTCAATATCAGCCATTTAAACACTGTTTTGATATTCCGACCATGAAATCTGGAACAAATGTAAAAATATCATTACATGTTTAACCCCGCCACAATCAGTATGTGCCTGACTCAAGTCAGGAGACTGTAAATCAGTGGCTGCTATTTGTTGCATTTTATCAAATTTGTATTTCATTCCTTGGTTTTTTTTTTAAATCAGGCCGATTAGTTTTCTTGTTTAAAATGTTTTATTTTTGTCATTTTGGTGTCTTTTATAACTGACTATGGGGTTTTGCTCATTGTTAAAGGTCATACAGTGACCTATAGTTATTAAATTCTATGTGTCTTGTGGAGAGTTGTCTCATTGGCTATTATCCAACATCTTCTTATTTTTATACAAAGTATAATAAAAACATATATATCACAAAGTTTCTACAAATATTATTAACAGGTGCATGCCCTTTTGTACTAAGTAATGGTTATTAGAAAAATATATTTGTAAAACTTCTTGCTTTTCTGTACCGTTTTGCTGTGCTACTTGCATAAGGGTTTGAAAAGCGATTACTGAATAGAGAATAACGTACAACAGAAAAATGCATAGACCTTAACCATCAAAAAATGTGTAAGGGTTCTTCGGAACCCAGTGTCTCGCCTACTTTTGCTGTTAATCACAGACTCATCAAAAACGATGGAAAAAATTGAAGGAAAAAGAGTTCAACCCCTCATTAAAGGAGTAGTCCGTACCATCAGGGGTTATCCCTCATTTGAGGGGTTGTTCCAAACTTGTTTATAGAAATTATTCACTTTTTCATGACTGAGCTGGAGTGAATACATGTAAGTGTAAGAATGACTTTGACTGAATTGACTTTAATTGAATCAACTTAATGTTAAATCAACATGGGCTGGATTGGTTTTGATATAGAACTACAAGATACCTGTAGGAGGGTCCTAATGGGGCTACATTCAAGACAAACAACAATAAAAAATCTTGCTAAATGACGTGAACGGTAATATTAATTATACTGCAATCAGCTATTTTACTATACAGATAAATCTATACGTATAAACGTTAGCTTTATACGTCACTGACCTCAACCTACTTACCGGAAATACTGTATTTCATCAACAACGTCACGTCACCACCATGACAATGTGTAGTAACAATGGTCAGACTTTTATAAATTTAACTTGTTATTCTCTTCAAAGTGGTAATTTATATACCATGTTTATTTAATGTTATTAATTAAGTTCATTTTCCCTTTCTAATTGCTTAAAATGTCAATGTCTTACCGCCTGGACTACACTCATAGGGAAATACCCCAAAATGGTACCCCAAGAATGAAATTCCAGACACTTTTTTTTAAGAATTATATATGTTACATATTTTTATTTTTTTATTATTTTTTATCGATTTCAGTATAAAAACAATATATGTATAGTGTCTTGAAATATGAAATTTATATGTATTCGGCAAGAAACAGGGGAAATGCTAGGTATAACCTCGCATTTCTCCCGTTTCTTAGCCTCATACAAATAAATTTCATATTTCAAGACACTATATGTATATTGTCTAAGTACATGACAATGAAATGTTACTTTCTATTAGATGATGAAAAAAATCAACTGATTTTGACGAACCACCTTAAATATTCTCCAAAATTAGTTTTAGACTTCTGACGAATCACAATAAAGATATTTTAACGAATCTGGGTAAAATTTTAACCAATTTGACGTCTGACGATAACGGGAATGATCCTCCTGTTCTGTAGGCTGAAGCTCACATACAAACAATTGAAACATTCATCAAGAGTGCACACACTAAAATGTCTCGCCTTCTTTACTAATCATTGATATTATGTTGATAGTCCTAAATATAAAGCTTTATTACAACTGTCACATAAACTTAACATAAACCAAGAAAACTAAACATTGACTTTTGAACCATGAAAATAAGGTCAAGGTCAGATGAACCATGGCAGACAGGCATGTACAGCTAACAATTCTTCCATACAACAAATATAGTTGACCTATTGCTTCTAGTTTAACAAAAACAGACCAAAACACAAAAACTAAACACTGAGCAATGAACCCTGAAAATGAGGTCAGGGTCAAATAAAACCTGTGCGACTGACATATAGATCATAAAATATTTCCATACACCAAAATAGTTGACCTATTGCATATAGTATCAGAAAAAAAGACTAAAACTCAAAAACTTAACTTTGACCACTGAAAAATGAAAATGAGGTCAAGGTCAGATGACACCTGCCAGCTAGACATGTACACCCTACAATAATTCCATACACCACATATAGTAGACCTACTACATACAGTATAAGAAAAACAGACCAAAACACAAAAACTTAACTATAACCACTGAACCATGAAAATGAGGTCAAGGTCAGATGGCAACTGCCAATTGGACATGTACATCTTAAAGTGCTTCCATACACCGAATATACTAGACCTATTGCTTATAGTATCTCAGATATGGACTTAACCTTGTTAACTGATCCATGAAATGAGGTACAGGTCAAGTGAAAACTGTCTGAAGGGCATGAGGACCTAAGTCCTTGCAAGGTACGCACATACCAAATATAGTTATCCTATTACTTATAATAAGAGAGAATTTAACATTACAAAAAATCTTAACTTTATTTTCAAGTCGTCGCTGAACCATGAAAATGAGGTCCAGGACATTGGACATGTGACTGACAGAAACTTCGTAACATGAGGCATCCATATACAAAGTATGAAGCATCTAGGTCTTCCACCTTCTAAAATATAAAGCTTTTAAGAAGTTAGCTAATACCCCCGCTGCCGCCGGCGCAGGATCACTATCCCTATGCCGAGCTTTCTGTGACAAAAACAGTACTAAACTAACTCTATAGTGTCCTGTCTCATAAAGAAAATGAGATCCAATTGTTATCCCCATTACAGAATATGATACAAGAAAAGTTGTATGTGTAAGAATCCCTTAGTTAATGTATCCTGGAATGTTGGTAAGTCGTTATCCTAAGGACATTTTTTTCTTCTTTTTTCTGTAGACTTAGCTTTGATTTTTTATTACCATGCATTGTCAAGCTTGGTAACTCATAATTGTTTCTCAGTAATTCAATGTACGATGCTGTATCATACTGAACCTACTGACCTTGTTTTGTTTACATTCAAATTCCAATGGCGTCAAAATCATGTGATGTAAAATTGTTCTACCCAATCAAATTGCTTTACTGTCAATTAGGTGATTTTTCAGTCTACGGCAATTACTTTTATTTGTTTGTGGGATATTGCTTTAAAATAGTTTGCAATAATTTGGGGTTTTATTCAACAGGAAACCTCATTTTTTGCCATCCCTTTCGACATCAATGGAATTTTGTATGAATATTTATCTACAGTCATGATGGTCAGAATATAGATCTTTTTATAATGAATAAAAATTAATTCTATGAAAAATAAATGTAAATTGTTTTTTTTATTAACCTACTCTATATTCCTGTACAAAATTATGGCATGGACATCGTTTTTTCATATAGTTTTCCTTTCATTTTGGTTGGGTTTTTTTTTCGCGGGAAAATCGCGAAAGACGTAACAAGCATGTCATTTTGAAATTCCTAAAAAAGATTGATGACACTGAATGGAATGTACACAAGGCAATGGAGGCTGGAAGTGGGATTTTGTGAAGTTCTAGAATGTTTTTAGACATTAGAAAATTGGCATTTTTTAGCAATAATTGGGAACAACAATGAAAACTTACCTTAAGAAATGCTTTTTTTATTCAAAAGTGCAGAAAAAAAATGTATTCTCAGTGGCGGATCCAGGGGGGTTCCGGGGGTTGGAACCCCCCCTTTTTTTTGGCCGATCAATGCATTTGAATGGGAGCATCTAGTTGGAACCCCTCCCTTTACTCTGGGTTGGGAACCCCCCCTTTTTAAAATGGCTGGATTCGCCGCTGATTCTGCACTGTTTTTTCTAGGCCGGAAGTATAGAGTGACGTCAATGCGTAGTTTCCCCTTGTGTTAAGTTCAAACACAAATACCTAAGAACTGACAAGATGACCGATTTTAGACTACGGTTGGATAACATTACAGTGGAATCCGTGTACACTCCCTTTTTGGTAGTCCGAGATTACTCTGACGTCCAACGGCTGTTTTGCCAGACAAGCTGGGGCCGTGGGACGTCAGAGCTCGTCCCATATCAAAAAGTGGATATTTGCCCACCCAAAATAGATGCGCTGCTTCGTCGCTTCTGGTGCCGACTGACGGCCTTGGAATTATATAAATCGGGCATCAATCTGTTCATTTTTCATTTATCTCTTCATTTATGTAAGTTTCACCTACCTGCCAACCTTTATTTTCTCATCATTAGACAGTTTTCACAGTGACCCATCGATTTCGGCATTTTGACTTTCACTTTCAAATGGACGTCAAGTTACGAGAGAGTTTGTAGTCTCCAGACTCAAAATATGCAAATATTTATATTTTTTCACCTCCTTTATAGGAGATCGATGACTAACCTTTAGTAGCAAACCATGAATTTTCACCTCCTTAACAGGAGATCGGTATGAAGCATTTAGTTCCGACCACGTTACAATCGGAAGCTCTCAGACATTTAGATAACTTGCATCGTAAATGAACGAGGTGTTACATTATGGTCATTTGCATAAATCATCACTGTTTTCTCGTGGTCATGTGATAATCTTTGAAAATGAAAGGCAAAATGCCGAAATCGATGGGTAATTGTGAAAACTGTCTAATGATGAGAAAATTTAAAAGGGTTTGGGAGGTAGGTGGGAAAATTACATAAATGAAGAGATAAATGAAAAAAAAGAACAGATTGATGCCCGATTTTTTATAATTCCCAAGGGCCCTCAGTCGGCACCAGAAGCGACGAAGCAGGGGCATCTATTTTGGGTGGGCAAATATCCCCTTTTTGGTATGGGACGGCTCCGGGCGTCCCACGGCCCCCGCCCTTTTCTTTTGGGAAAAAAGCCCTTTGGGGCGTCAGAGTAATCTCGGACTACCTTTTTGGGATTAAAAAGGGGATGTGTCATTAACGTATTTACAAAAAATCCCCACCCCCAACCGAGGGGAGTGTTTGGAAACCGGGAGGGAAACTGTTATTATGGATTACATTTGAAAAAACCCAATGTGCAGGAGCAGCATTCCCCCAGGGCCCTTCCCCCCTTTTTTTTTATTTTTGGTACGTTTTTT
>CM034357.1:36032737-36080525 GCA_019925275.1 Mytilus edulis
GTTATGTCCTGCATAAATATATGTTTTCTTCTACATGTACTTGTAACCAAATTTATTGCCAAAGGTTTTTTTCTCTTTACGAATGATATGTTATTGTTTTGTCTTTTTTTTTTTTTTGCTTTCAAATGACCTGCATAATGAGATATAATTTTCTGAAAATCGTATAGAAAATGAAATATTTTTGGCGGTACATTAGTCATATAACGCGAATTTCAGATTTTTCTTGTGGTATAATATACCTTGGAGTTCATGACAAGAAAAACCTAAAAATGTCTGTTACATATTTTAGAATTAAACAAACGATCTAAAAAATGGACTTAATGAACAGAAATATTCATTTTTTTTTATAACATTCAAAAATATCAACCTATGAACCGCCAAAGATTTAACTTCTGGATTTTATACCAAACTGTTTTATAGAAGTCGAACTTCCTTGTTTTTCATATATAAATAGTAACTTAGAGAAAACCAACGTGCAACAGAAAAGAAATACACGTGTAATATTCGTAAAGAATCGAGATTTGTTAAATAGGTCTGTTTCTTATTTCGTACGCAAGGAAATGCACCAACTGGTAAGTTTGATATTTATCTATCATTCTGGAAAATAATACGTTACAGTTCTTTTTTTTTTTTTTAAATAATATTAATATATCATGCTATAATTACATTCTATTATGCTACATTTTGTATTTACAGAGAACGTTTTCAAACATAGAACGGGTATCATAACTTAATATCAAACCACCTTTTTCTTCATAAGAAAATGCCTGTACCAAGTCAGGAATATTACAGTTGTTATCCTTTCGTTTGATGCGTTTGAGCTATTGATTTTGCCATTTGATTAAAAAAAAATCCTTTCTGATTTTGCCCTTTGATTAAAAAAATACTTTTTTTATTTTCCTCGGATTTCAGTATTTTTGTGATTTTACTTTTTCAGTATAATAGCAAATAACTCTTGGATATCTAAAGATACTGTAAAAACATGTATCATAATTCCCATCCATTCATGTCTATATATAGAGCGCATGCAATTGTTGTTCAATATTACCCGATTCATGGTTTCTATGGCTGTGAAATTATTTTGGATTACCAACTATGAATTACTTTTCGCTTTAGGCCAGAAAGCTTGATGTGTTGATTCAGTTATTATACGGCCTGTTCTCCATTTTTCTTTTAGTTTTATTTGATTACAACATAAATTTTTGATATAATTAAGAAATATTAATTGATAGAATATAATCAAAATTTAAAAATTCTTTAAAACAAAATGTACCAATAAACTGACATACACATAATATCATCCATATTCTATTACATGGAGAGAAAAAACACCGATTTGTATATAATAGTTACTGTGAGCTACTTCGATGCGCAGACAGTTTAACATTTTCATTTGATGTATGTAATAAGATAACAGACCCCACCCTCATTTATATATATTTTGAAATTAATGATAAAAAACATAAGATGTATGTCAATATCTATCTTTTATGAAGTTTGCTTATCTTTTAGTTTCATTTTGTTCATATAATTTTAAATGTGGCTAATCATAGACAAAGTATTCAAAATATTATTTCAGATAACTAAAATATACGAAATGGTCATCTGGAGTACCAAATTACGCCTGGTTTAATGAATCATACCATAAAATATTATTGTTTTTAGATTATCGTTGCGTTTATTAATTGTAGTATAACTTCCAACCGAAATTAATTATATGTTAATCGCTGAAACTGTTTATTTTCGTCTAGTATTTGACTTTAGATTTGCTAATTATTGTTCACCCTTTACAAAAGTTGGTATATGATAACTTAAATTCTTTTTGCAATACTGTGATATAGCGTTCTGTCTCGTTCCATTCAATTGTATGACTTTTAAGATTATATATACGTCACCAAAATACGTCTTTATTTGTGGTGTCCTGTCTTATCGTTTATGGAAGATGTTTGTTATTATTCTGCGGTTTACATGTTTCTAATGTACAATTATATTATTTATTTATTTATGCGTTTTTCTGTTCTGAGTTGTTTGTACTGTATTACAATTTTGCGATATTTTTCAAAATTACCACACAAGCAGGAGGTTTAGCTAGCCATAAAACAAGGTTCAATCCGCCGTTATTCTTACTTAAAATGTCCTGTACGAAGTCAGACATATGGAAGTTGTTATCAAATAGTATGATGGCGTTTGTTTTTGTTGGGCTTCAGTGTTTCTGTTGTTTTCCGCTTATAGTCGATGTGTTTCCCTCTGGTTTGGTTTGTATCCCGGATTTGTTTTCTATCAATCGATTTATGACTTTTGAACAGTGGTATTCTACTGTTGCCATTATTAAACAAAAGCACTGTTTTTATGAGGAGACCTAATATAATGTATTATGTAATTGTATATTGTTATTCAAGGTAGTTAAGTCAAAAATGTAAATGAGTATTTTATTTTTGTTAAAAAATATTCAGATATTTCGCAAAACACAACTGACATGCCATTTATACTGTTTGATCTACTTTTTATAATCTACCTATTTATTTTGTAATCAGTTAGTTTCGTTTTTGATTTATTACTTTTTTCGCAACTGCACAATAAGGAACACTAAATCAATAAACCTTGCTCTGTTTGTGTAGCACTTTTCGAAGTTTTATAGCTATATTCTGATGGCTATATTCCCGGTTTTCAATATGGCCTTTTTTGTCTGTCAGTGATTATCGCCGCAATTGTTTTAAACGGGAAGGACAGTACACGTCTTCTTTAATGCTTATGATGAGACAAGCCAAGTTATGTATAAACTGTTCCATTGAATTAAGATGAAACGATCGACATCAATATAATTGATAATAATCACAGAAAACAATATTTCACAACCAAAACAAAATCTAAGTACATTGTAAGTTCTTATTACAAAATATCAGAAACGTCCTTCTCGGACTCAGAATCGCTGAGGTCCTTAAGGTGACGAACATTGATGATCCAAAATTTCTTACCTTAAAGTTTTGCCAAAAACAGCTAAGGTAAGGTAATATATTCCTGAGGTAGAAAAGCCTTAGTTATTAAAAATTTCAAAGTTTGGTAAACATGTCAAGTGCTGACTACAGGGTTGGTGATACCCTCGTGGAATTAGAACTCCACCAGCAGTGGCATCGACTCAGCGGTTGTAAATAAACTCATCATAGATATAAAGACTGAAATTTTGTATTTGCAGAATGTATTATAAATATTGTAAACAATTTTCTCGTTTCTTTAAAATTAAAATTTTTCAAGTTTTTGATAAATCAGCAATTCTATCTATTTCACCTGATAACAGCATCTTGGAAATTAAACATAATTTTTCTGATGGTTGTGACCTGTGATATATTTCTTGCATGATGGGATTTTTCTCGTTTTACACTGCACAGAGTGTGGTACGAAAAAGTTATACGAAAATTGCGTTAATTTGATTGGCTTATCCAGTATAATGAGACGATATTACGACATTCTCATTTGCTATTCGTTGGGTCATTGGTAACATTCACCAGTTTTTG
Source organism: Mytilus edulis (assembly GCA_019925275.1). Taxonomy (NCBI): domain Eukaryota; kingdom Metazoa; phylum Mollusca; class Bivalvia; order Mytilida; family Mytilidae; genus Mytilus; species Mytilus edulis. Next base: position 36,036,250 of record CM034357.1, read on the forward strand.
GTTGGGTTAATGTTGCTCAGTCTTGAATGTTCAATGTTGTGTTTTGTGTACAATTGTTTGTCGGTTTGTCTTTTCTCGCCATGGTGTTGGCATATAATTTTGAATGTCCCTCTGGTATATTGTGTCCCTCTTTCAAAGGTTACGACGATGTGCGTTTCATCCATGGCACCGAACATATAAGATGTATTCAATAATATACAAAACCTTCACACTTTTCACCTGGAAATATATTTTTTATAAAATTTATTTCATTCTGAAGAGAACAAAACCAGGGTTTTCGATAACACAAACGTGTCAACACATTTACTAAATTTTATCATCGGTACAAGGACATCATTCGTAAATAAAAAATCAACGTGTATACATTTTACACGTTCGGGTATTTCACAACCAATCTTTTATGATAATATTCTATACAAAACACAAAAATGTCGTCTTTCGATTCAAAAGCTAACCAAACCTTTAATCAGATTTATTTAGAAGGGATATAGTTACGATAAAGTTGTCAGGTCGTTAAAGATGGCTGTTTTTGGATTTTTTTGTTGATTCACTCATAGATTCTTTGCATCGGAAATAAACACATCTATTCTGAACACAGTTGTTAGCAAGATATGAGTCATGTTCTTCTCGTCTTTTTTTTTTATGATGGTATGATACTAAACCTATAATGGGAGGGATTGCTTGATTTTCATATGATGAAGACATAATCTTTTAACATAAACAGGTTAATTGAGTTCTGGAGCTGGCATGTCAGTAACTGCTAGTAGTCCTTTGTAGATTTATGTATTATTGTCATTTTGCTTAGTTTTTTCTTTTATCTCTACTAGTAACATTGGACTTGGAATTCTTTTAAACTGAGTTTAAGTGTGCGTATTTCTTTAGTCTACATTTGCTAGAAGTATAAGGGAAGGGTTGAGATTTCACAAAACATTTTAACCCAGCTGGATGTATGCGCCTGTCCAAAATCGGGAGCCTATTGGCCTTGTCAGTCTGAACTATAACACAGTTTTGTTAAGGAACCAGTTCAAGCCCGCACACAGGTGTGATATTTTCTCACTGTGTCGAAGACCCTTTGGTGGCCATGGGCAGTTGTTTGCTCTATGGTTGCTTTGTCTATGTAAATTGCCAAAAATATTCAAACAGTTTGTACGAAACAGGAGGAAATATCGGCGATTCTCGATTTTATTGCTTCTAAAGCTCGTACAAATATCTTTGAAATATTCCTACAATGTGTATTATGTAAAAAAATATCTTTCAAGTAACCACCTGCAACTCTTGGTTACAAGAGGCACTAGATGTCAAATTCATGTTCACCGATATTAATCAAATTCATATATTTGATTTATAACAATGTAAAACATCTATCCAAACTATTAAAAGTCTAAAATAAACAATTAACAGGACACGGGCATGGTAATACATAGCTTCGTTTCGTGTGTATTTCAGTCTAGACGCCATCTAATTAACTACCGAGTTGACCTCTAAAGTCATCCGATGACCGACTTCGATGACCATATAAGCAGTTTAAACATAAATATAGATATAAATAGATTAAGCAAACTCGTGCTGTTGGATTTTTCTAGGTCTATTTAATGTCATATTATAGATGAAAAATAAATGTTTATCATCATTTTTACCTGTATAAGAATGATTTTTTGTGGATCGAATCAGTCAATAAAATAAATTACCTTTGTTTCACTTTCAATGTTGATATTCTCTTCCTTTAAATAACTTTACACATACAATTCACGTGTTATCCATCTCAAGCTAAGGGATAAGATTGAAGTTCACATGAATACGGATTCAATGAGGTCGAATTATTCACTTGCAAGTGAATAATTCATAATCAATGTTTTAGCTTATTTTGACAAAATTGAACCATACTGGCTGCTAAAAACGAATTATTAATTTACAATTTGCATTTCATTAATGATTGAGTAAAATAAATGAAATATTAGATTTTTTATATATCTCGTAGCTATAGTGTCACTTTAATATTTTTCTTGTTATAAAAATAACCAATCAAGGAACTTATGATATCAAAAGTATTCTTTGTGCATACTTTATAAAAAAATTTGTCGAACTATGAGCAATCATGTTTAATTCGAGTGTACAAGACTGCGTTCCATAACGGATGATGGTGACTTCGATTTTATAGTGTCTTCTTGCATTCCAATATCTTCCAACATGATTGAGCAACATTCTACAGTACCATGTTTTGTTAAAATAATTGGAGAACAACTAAATCCTTGTCCCAGGCTTATCGGTGGATATTTACCAACAAGGATTCTAAAAGAAATGAATTGTGATTTCTTCCCAATATCCAAGTTGTTTATTGATTTGATAAGTCTGTCTGTGTCATTATTCCTATGGAAATTTTTGTATACATTCTGAGACTACTATAACACACTTCGTTATAGATATGCCTTTTCAAACCTCAGGTTAGTTGTCGAAGAAATTGAAAGAAAGCGAACTGATAGACTGAAGAGTGGAATTGTTTTTCAGATGGTCGCAGGCTCGAATAATTCAGACAATCACACATGTCAGACAACCAATCAAGATACATTTATTCGGACAAAATTCAAATACGATACGGTTCCAGTATTTCGAGTAACTGATCCAGAGAAATATCTCGAAAAGTGGCAGAAAAGATATAGAAAATGGCCATCTAAAGAAAAATTAGATTACATTTTTGGAATGCCAGTGTACTTAGCTACCAAACAAGCATTGGAAGCAAGTCGGGAGGAAGTAGACTTTTGTCTTAGCTTTTGTAAGATGGAAATTGCATTAGTACAGAACTTTACACCGTTACAAAAATCTACATTTCTTTTGCTTAAAGCTATCCACAAAGGTCACTTGTCGGAATACGCGGAAATTTTAACAACATATCATTGGAAAACAGCCTATTTTTTTATTGTGAAAATCATGAATTTGATGAATTAAAAAGAAACGACACAGAAGTATGCCTCTTTGACGAAGTATCGCTGAGCCTCGTTTTGTATTTCACGAAGGAGTGTTTAGATTTAAGAAAACTTGATCAATATTTTATTGAAGGCTGTAATTTGTTTATAAGTCTTCCAATCGAAAAGATAAAGTGTATCGCCGAAACAATTTCCAGACTTCAAGACTATGACAGTATAATATGTGCAGTAAAAATGTTTTGGGAATTAGGTGCCAAGCAAGAAATCCCTGACGAAATTGTGGACTAGCAAACTCAGGAGCAGTCTAAAATAAAACTAGTAAATGCTATCAAGGAGGCACTTAAAACGCTAGGCAAAGACAGATCACTAACAGAGAAGGCAAAAGATGGCTTTCTCTCTAAATTGTCAAAGAATATAAACTGAGAAGGCAATAGATGGCTTTCTTTCTAAATTGTCAACGAATAAAAACTGAGAAGGCAAAAGATGGCTTTCTCTCTAAATTGTGAAAAAAACCCTGCAAAACGTATACGCCTCATTAAGAAAAAAATATCGCATCGGCTAGCTACACGTTCAGTAGTCAAAAATCTACGTAGCCCTATGTAGCTGCAACAATATTGAACGCAGCCCTGTTTATTGCTATTTTACCTATGGCAATGTTGATGATGTTGACAACAGCCACGTGTGCCCTTAGTTTCTAGCGATAAGTTTCCATATCACTTGACTCCGCTGAGAAAGGATATTGTCGCTATTTTACGAAATTTTCCTTTGATCTTGCTGACTGGTAATTTCCTTTCTAAGCGGAGTCGAGTGAAATGATAAATTATCGCTAGAAACTAATTGAACACGTGCCCGTTGTCAATGAAATCAACAACGTGGTCATAGGCAAAATAGCGATAAACATATTATCCATGATAGGTCATCTCAACTCGATTGCTTTTCTGACTTTTGCCGTACCGGCTCAAGCGAGAAAACCAACTTCGTTGAGATAAACAACGATAATCTATAATTATCAGTCGGTAAGATCAACGGCAAATTTCGTAAAATAGCGATACTCTATTATCTTGATTACTTCCCGGGTATTTAGTAGAGCGATAAGATTCCAGTATCCTTGGTTTTTGTCGAAATTATTCTTTTGAACCACAAAATTTACAAATATTTAGGTTTTATTCAACAACTTACGGATTTGGTGTATAATTATTTTCATCTCTGTATAATGTTAAAGATGATTATTATGAAGAAATTTACAACTTCTGATAAGATTTACAGTATTTGCATTGTTCAAATTCATTTTTAATCAATTTAATTTAATGCAACGAGAATCTCTTATTCTCTCCTAATTATAAATAAGAACATCTGGTATGAGTGCCAGTAAGACAACTCTCAATCCAAGTCACGATGTATAAATGAAAACAATTATGAATGGTGATGATTTTTCAACAGAATACAATATACCAGTGATATATCATTAATATGCATCTATGGATATAAACATTCCAAAACTACTGAAGCATCACCATGGCCGTCAGCTCGTTACGAGATATTTATATATTATCTTCGAAATTGAATTCATAGCAATTATGTAGTCAAATTTTCGTCTGTCGTCCAGATTGAATATTTCTGTGTAATATGTGAATGAGATAAATGTGTAAAAAAATATGTGATGAAATTTGAATTTTTGGTTTACTGCAAAATTGAATGAAGTCTAAACTTTCAAATCAATATGCATTTTTTTAGTAAAAGACATGCAGTGCACTATTTAATGTGTGTTGTCTATATGCCCTTTTGAGCTTCTTTGTTACATATTTGTTTGTTTTTATAGTGATTAAGATTATAACAACAATGTTAACTCTGTACCCTTTTTTTTCATTTTTACCTATTATGTTTGGTTTGTTCACTCATCGTTGTCAATATAATAGAATTTGATCGACTGTCATAGAAGTGATGGCTTAGCTAGCTATAAAACCCGGTTGAATCCAACGTTTTCTACATAAAATAATAGCATGTTAGTGCATCAAGTAATGAATATGACAGTTGTTATCCATTTGTTTGATGTGTTGAGCTTTTGATATTGCCATTTCATTAGAGTCTTTCCTTTTTGAATTTTCCTCGGAGTTCAGTTTTTTTGTGATTTAAATTTTATCATGTGTGGTTCCTAAGTTACGAGAAGATAATGAAAAAATAATGCACTCAGTGATTGAATAGATCTAATCTTTGTTCCATTAGGTACGAATGAACCAACGAGTCCTTAAATTAGATTTCACCAATAGTTCTCAAGATTTGGAGCTATTGTTTAGAAGGAAATTTAAAAATTGCCGTATTGAAATACGATTTAACGAATTAGATCAAGAAGAACAACCACGATTTTTGGGTAGTTTCACTAGAAATGAATTATACAGTGTATCTGTCAAGTTCGAATAAGATTAGCCATGTAGTTCTTGAAGGGAAAACATGTTTTTTCCATAAATGTGAAATAACAATTATTTACATATCAGTATGACACGTGCATTCATTCAGGTGTGTGTAAATCTATGAACAGGTTTGTCTTATAATTTCAGAGATAAGGAAACTAAACAAATAGTTGAATCAGATACATAAGACAGCAAAATATTTCCCCCTGTTTGAATGAGATACACTTTAACTATTTCCGTTTCTGCATCAACAGTTCTTTCCATAAAAGATTGAAGCACATTCAGAAAAGAAAAATAAACTGTCGACACAGACATATGTCGTGTTTGTCTACAGAAATTTCGAAAAAAGACAATCTAAAACAGCAATATTGCATCAATAGAAAATCCTTAGACCATGACTAGGGGACAGGCCTTGAACCTTCATGAATGTAAAAGCTTGTTTCAAATCAACATTTTTGACTGTGAATGTGGGCTTCATAATCACTTCTTGACCTTCTGAATCAGTGGTCTTACCATAGAGTTTTACTGTGTATGTTATATTTACTATTTTGTAACCAGTTTTTAAGTAATTATTGGAATTAGATTGCCGAGAAATTAAATTCAAATGTGAGGTTTTTATCATAGGTACTTGAGGACAGGACATTTTTTTTTTATTTTTTGCTCTCCCCTGTTTTCAAAAATTTGAATGTTTATATCAACAGCAGTCACTGATATATAATATAGAATATATCAGTGACCACTGTGGATTATTTAGGATAATAAACTTGGAACTGATATTAATACAAATACAAGTATTTATGTTCATATTGTACTGTAAAACACGAAAATAATTGAAATAAATAGAAAACAACAAAAATCCAGGTGCTCCGCAGGGCGCAGCTTTATACGACTGCAGAGGTCGAACCCTGAACAGTTGGGGCAAGTATGGACAAAACATTCAAGCGTGATACAGCTCTGACTTTGGATTGTTATCAAATTTTTGACATTACATGTTTTGTTTTTTACACAAAACAAATGTCAAGATTTTACAAATCAATTAAAGATTTCTTCTTCAAACTTTTTAAATCTAAAATTAAATAGTTGACACAGCATAGGTTTCTGACACAGAATGAATGTGGTCTAATGAACTTAAAATATTTTTTTTGCCTTTGAGCAATTCACTATGCTGTTGAATATTAATCCTCTCAAAAAAATGTTTGAAGAAATTTTCTTTTTATTTATGAAATCTGAAATGAGAAAAATTTAAACCCCCCCCTTTTTTTCACATCCCCGTTTCCCTTTTTCCAAAACTGATATCAATTCAAATTTCTAATGGAGTTTGCAACAATAACTACTCTTTTAAATACATCATAAAATATTAAAATGTAAAATAAAGTGCTTGTTATCACTGAATGGTAAAGATTGGTTGGTAGTAAAAGTGAATATACATTGTTTATTGTATAAAACAATAAAAAAAACTTCATCAGCAACATTTTATATTGGCAAATTTCCAATGAAGTTATTTACATAAAGTTATTGGCAAATAAAAATAGAAAATGACATCATAGTCATGTCTGGCAAATGTCCAACATACATTATCTAAAAACATTTTAGATAAGATAAGGAAAAAAAGCTTCATCAGCAACATTTTATATTGGCAAATTTCCAATGAAGTTATTTACATAAAGTTATTGGCAAATAAAAATAGAAAATGACATCATAGTCATGTCTGGCAAATTTCCAACATGTATTATCAACTTCTATTCTATACAAAGAAAGATAACTCCAATTGAAAATTAATTGCTATTGCACAATATTGTGCAATTGAAAATTTCTTGCTATTGCACAATACTTGATATGGAATCCTGATTTGGACCAACTTGAAAACTGGGCCCATAATCAAAAATCAAAGTACATATTTAGATAAAGCATATCAAATAAGCCCAAGAATTTAATTTTTGTTAAAATCAAACTTAGTTTAATTTTGGACCCTTTGGACCTTAATGTAGACCAATTTGAAAACTGGACCAAAAATTAAGAATCTACATACACAGTTAGATTTGGCATATCAAAGAACCCATTAATTCAATTTTTGATGAACAAAGTTTAATTTTGGACCCCCATTTGGACCAACTTGAAAACTAGGCCAATAATTAAAAATCTAAGTACATTTCTAAATTCAGCATATCAAACAACCCCCAGGATTCAATTTTTGTTAAAATCAAATTAAGTTTAATTTTGGACCCTTTGGACCTTAATGTAGACCAATTTGAAAACGGGACCAAAAATTAAGAATCTGCATACACAGTTAGATTCGGCATACCAAAGAACCCCAATTATTCAATTTTTGATGAAATCAAACAAAGTTTAATTTGGACCCTTTGGGCCCTTTATTCCTAAACTGTTGGGACCAAAACTCCCAAAATCAATACCAACCTTCCTTTTATGGTCATAAACCTTGTGTTTAAATTTCATAGATTTCTATTTACTTAAACTAAAGTTATTGTGCGAAAACCAAGAATAATGCTTATTTGGGCCCTTTTTTGGCCCCTAATTCCTAAACTGTTGAAACCAAAACTCCCAAAATCAATCCCAACCTTTCTTTTGTGGTCATAAACCTTGTGTCAAAATGTCATAGATTTCTATTAACTTAAACTAAAGTTATAGTGCGAAAACCAAGAAAATGCTTATTTGGGCCCTTTTTGGCCCCTTATTCCTAAAATGTTGGGACCAAAACTCCCAAAATCAATCCCAACCTTCCTTTTGTGGTCATAAACCTTGTGTTAAAATTTCATAGATTTCTATTCACTTTTACTAAAGTTAGAGTGCGAAAACTAAAAGTATTCGGACGACGACGACGACGCCAACGTGATAGCAATATACGACGAAATTTTTTTCAAATTTTGCGGTCGTATAATAAGAGGGTAAAAAAAATTGTTCTGTCCCCAAGTACCCTTGGTTTTTATATTATGTAATTGTAATGTTAAACCATTTATATTCCTCATGAATAAAGAAATTAAACAACATATATTCTATTGATTTAATAATCTCACATCTTCCATGAGTAGTATCAAATCATGTTTAAGTACTGAAACATGCAATGAAATATGTTAACTATGAAATCATTTTCATATTCATCTGTAACCAAATGTTACAACTCAATCAAAGTACATTCAATTTTCACACAAACATTTTCATACATATAAATTTAAATTTGGCAATATCCAAAGTATCCGTAAATTTGAATATTTATGGGAATCAGAAGTCATTATGTCCTTTTAACAATACACTTTGGGGTGACTTTCAAATTTAAGGCCATTACGATACCTACTTAAAATGCAGCCAATTCAACATGTTTGATTTTGAACAAACATGTACCATTCAAACAAATAATGACTGTGAAAATACACCACAGGTTGTCAAAACAGAACCTGGCATAAACTAAAAACATTGTATCAGTACAATCAATGAATATAGTATTTTTGAAAACCAAATACCATTCCAAGCTATCCATCCCAAAATGATATTAAAGTCACTAATGAGTCTTTCATAGGCGAATTGCTGTCTGGTTTACACATTTTTTTTCTTGGTATCTAAGAAACCAGTTCATTGGCAAGAGCTGCTCACCCTTCCAGAAAACCTTCAATTTTTTTAAAGATTCATATCAATTAATGTTGAGATATACATTAACATCTCTTGTGAAGAGTTGTCTCATTGGCCATCATTTTATTTTGTTTAGTGGATTGAGCAGGCTTTCCATCTGCTTTTTTCTCATGACTTTGTTGTTGTCTTTTTTTTTTTTTTTTAAACAAATGGATTTTGATTAACTCTTTAAGACCCTAGATACACTATAGTAGTTTTATCATTGTTACTTCTTGCAGTTCAACAATATATATGAATTGGCTTAGTACAATGTATTGTGATTTTTACAAATATAATAAAGATTATTACATCATTAATTTCACCTAATTGGACATGGTTGAAAATAGTTAAATGAACAATTATATCTTAGTAAAGAGTAACCTATAGCTAGAAGTTATTGAAAATTAAGAAAATTTGCATGCATTTATGATTGAAATTGTTGAACAATAAACATAATGTTTACTGTACTATCATGAATAATGCCTGCACAGAATTTAAAATGGCAATTCTAATTTAGAAGAACTAGATCTGTTGAACTTATTTTTGGTCATATAAGTGGGAGGTTTAGCTAGCTATAAAACCCACTATTTTCTTTTTAAAAAATCCTGTACTAAGTCAGGAATATGACATTTGTTTTTCAATCCTTCAGTTGGTTACTATAGTCAAAGGTTTAATTTTATCAGATTTTATAGAATTTCCCCTTTTTAATTTACCTTATAGTTTGATAGTTTTGTTAATCTTTATTTCAGCCATGTTAAATTAGGTAAAATGAATAATGAAATTAAAAAATAAGGGGAGGTAATGATAATCTTAAAAACATACTGTAAATTCAGAAATTATTGCGATGTTTTTATTATTGGGAAAATGTGACAGCATTATAATCACAATAATTTGAACTCGCATTTGAAAATTTTAGGTTAATGAATTAAACAGGATTTTTCTCAATATCACAAAAAATATAATCGCAATTTAGTCTAAAATGGCAAAATCGCAATAATAAATGCATGCAATTATATCTGAATTTACAGTATACAAGCATCAATGACATTCAACAATCATAACAAATTCATTCCTTTTGCACACACTCACTTTCATATATTAAGCTCACAATATTAATCATATAAACAAATAAAAATTTAACATATATATATGTAATATATAGAGATTCTACATGTACTACATTTAACACATAAGTTTTGACAAATACTGTGGATTCATTTATTTTTCGGGGGATGCAATTTTTCTTGCATTTGGTGGTATAAGAGACAACAAATTCAATTGATCTACATACTATAAATTTTCTGTAGGCTTGTGTACGGAATTTTGAAAAAAAACACAAAATTAAACATCCACATACATAAAAAATTTCTGAATCAAGTTAAATTGTAAATAAATGAATCCATAATACTGCAATTTCTGCTATTTTACAATCATTTAAATGACATATCATTTACACTGTAGTCTGACATATATTATTACAATATTTAGATATAGCTCACATTTAACATTTTTGGTGCTTAACAAATATTAGCTTTTTCAAAAAGCTTCAAACATATATGTACCGGTAGACGAGTAACCATGAGAAAAAGAACACTTTAATCAAAATTGATCCTTGAGGCCTCATTTACAATCCATTGCACAAAATGAACTTAAATAAAATGAGCTCTAAATGTCTTTTTTGATTTCATTGCTCTGTTGGATACTGTTAACAAGTGACATATACTAATCATTTCTTTTATTCATATATCAAAATGTTTTATTATTAAATCTAGTTGTCTGTGATGGGGTAAAATAATTCTCTTTCTTAATTTCAATCTTTTCTCTTTCTTAATTTCAATCTTTTATCTTTCATAATTTCAGTCTTGTAGAATTTTATAAAATGGCATTTAAAAACTCTTTAACCCTTTCCTCCATTGATTTTTTTTTTTGCATACTTGATTCGCATAAGGATTTTTCAATAAAATGCTAAAAATATGCTTTAAAGTATTAATGCATTGCGAAAAACAAATAATTCATCAAATAAATTAAAGTTGGATATTCCTACGATGTTCCTTTTCATATTGGATACAAATTTTATTAAGTTTACTGCAGTCACTTTGTAGTCAAAGCGTTTCAACTCAGGTACTACGCAGGCGTCAAAAGCAGTATTATGGAGTAAAGGGGGTGGCGTCAAGAGGCGTCACTATGGAGAAAAGGGTTAAGATAAATTGTATATTAATTAACTTTTCTTTTGTGGTTTAAAAATAACTATAATCTATTCATGTTTAAAGTCCATATAATTATGTGATTTTTAAATTATGGTGAGGTATGATAAGAGTCATTACCTGGCCCCTTTTAACTTATTTTTTTTTTAAATTCATCAATTCTTACATTAAAGGTAATTTTTGTTTTATGATGGTACAGTGTGGACACTTTAGTACAGAAATGTCAGTATATGATGTCACAGTGATGTCATTAACATGCTGAAATTGTAATATTTGACCAACAAATACAATATATCTGTCATAGTTTTGGGGAAAATCAATATAAGCCAAGTTTTACCCCCTTAATATAATTTACTATTAGCTTTTCTATGAGACATCTTGATGCAAAATATATATTCTGGTAAGGTATCTAAATATACATGTAAAAGTTAAAATTTCTAAAAAATCATTTTTTTGGGAAACTTTTGCAGTTGAGCATTAAATGCAAAAAGTTTGGAGTCCTAAAGCTAATATATATTAAAAAAACACAATTCAAAAATTTTAAATTATTATATCTGGCATACAAATGTTACATGAATTTTTATAGGATGTTATTTAATAGGTTATTATTAATTTTGATTGTCAAATTCAAAAGGCCAAAAAGTAGTGGCCTAACTGTACGTTCTCCTTAATATTATATGGTACTCATTTAATTTTAGCAGAAAGTCAATGCTTTGCATAGCAAAGAGAACTAGTTTTCCTCTAAATATGAAAAGTTCATACAAGAATTTCCATACATAAATAGCAAACAATTCTAGATTAACAATATTGCATGAAATATACATGACCATGAGATTCGTAAATGTAAACCAATCATTGGCTAAAGATGAAACAGAGAGTTCTGAACATGTTCTATATTGGCATATTCAATACACTATAAAAAATTGCAAGAATACAATTGAGGTACAATCTTTTTACAAACAAATATGGTAAATACTATACATTAAATGATGGTCTCTAGCAATCCCAAAAGTTAAGTTTCTTTCTTTATCTCATAAAATACATGGTACATTTTTTTACCAAATGCTTTTAATCAAGGAATCCTTTAATGACAGCCTGAATGCTAATGGTTCCCATAAAGACAAAATGATTAAAGATGAGGGGGGTCGGCAGGGTCCTTATCCCAAATCTTAGGCTCATAACATGAAATCCCGAGGTCATGAATTTAAAAAAAATTAAATCCCAACATGCCTAAATTTGAAAAAAGAAATTCCGGAACCCGAAAGGGTCAATCCCAAAATCCCAAGCTTAAAAACACCTGATCCTGACGTCCTGAAAAAGGTCCTCCCCCCCCCTCAAAGATATATGATTTGTTTTTGTTTCCATGATCACAGAAATGAATTTAAGAGTTTGTTCTTATATTGTGCTGTTCCACCACTGTCACAGGCAAGCACTCACAAAAATATTTAACCTTCCTACATTTTCTATATACTTGTCCCAAGTTGGGAGCCTGTAGTACAGTGGTTGTCGTTTGTTCATGTTTGTGACATTTGTGAAATAATTAGACTGTGGGTTTTCTTGTTGATTTCATATTGTGTCCTTTTATTGTGGACTAACTGTAAATTCAGAAATTATTGTGTGCATTAATTATTGCGACTTTGTCAGTATATACTAAAATGCAATTTAAGTTGTTCCATTATTGAGAAAAATCCAGTGCAATTCATATGAAAATTTAAAAATGTGAATTAAAATGATTGCAATTATAACCCTTTCGCATTTTTCGCAATTATAAAAACATCCGTAATTTCTGAAATTTTCAGTTTACAGTATTGGCTTTTCTCATGGTTGAAGGCAATGCAGTCACTTATAATTGCTCACGTCTTCATTTTGTTTCTGGTGGAGAGTTGTCTCATTGAGAATCACATCACATCTTCTTAATTTTGTAACGATAGACCATTTGTTTTTTTATCTTTGGCATTTTTTTTTAATGATCACAGAAATCCATATTGACAAAAATAATATTTTTAGAGTAAATAAATGTCTTAATTTCATTCCATATACTTAAAACCAACTTATTTTTGCGTATACTTTATTTTATATATAACTCTTTCTAGTCCATTTTGCAACTATCTAATTTCTTGATTTTCTAATTTACTTGATGAAGTTTGATAAGGAAAGATCAAAGTTTAACATATTTGTGACAATTTATATTCGTGTTATTTTTCAACTCGCTAAAATCTTGAAAATAAATCGCTTGCGAAAATAAGTTGGTTTACAGTACACAAAAAATAGAAGAATATGAAATGGATTTCATCATATCATCCAATAATCCAAGTAATTTATTAAAATTAAACCCTAATGTTTCTCATTCTAAAAAGTCTACAACTTCGTCCAGTTCTCTTTGTCTAGCCTGTTTATGGGCCCATCTGGCTTCCATCAGTTGAGGTGAGAGTTTAAACTTATCATGATATATAGCATTGCCACAATCTGGACATATCTTACCAGCTGTAAAATAAAATAAATTGTCTTAAAATTATACCTTAACTAACAGAGCACAAAACATCATCTTTTATTTTGTTAGTTTTTATATTTTACTGTCAAAATAAATTGCTAAATGACCTTTATTCTCTCCTTTCTCCCACCCCTCTCTCCCATGCGCCAAATACCCTGTCCAGGCCCTCCACAATAACTTGTGATTTTTATGGTATTTTTCACACTGTCAAAACAAGATGCAAAATTAACATTATTTCCAAATTTAAAAGTGATCATATGGTAAAGTACAGAGATTTATATGCCGATTGTCTGACAGTAGTCTTGTGATTATGTGCTCAAGTTTGGAAGGTGGGTTGTTTTCTAAAACAGGTCAGGCCAAACTAAGATTTAACCAGATGTTCCGCAGGGTGCAGCTTTATACAACCGCAGAGGTTGAACCCTGAACGCTTGGGGCAAGTTTGGGAGGGGGGTTGTTTTCTATATCAGGTAAGGCCAAACTAAGATTTAAAAACAATGTTTGCTGCTTATCAGCTAAACACACAGCATTCGAGAATATGAGTAAATACTCATTGGTTGGGGGTCAGAAAAATATGTTAAAGAATGTAATATTTGCCACTTGACATTTAACATTCATTAATAAATCATTCATATCTGCAATTCTAAATAAAGAAACCAGTATGGTTTGAGCTGTTTCACCAACAACTAGATTAAGTTAAAGTCATAAGAACCAATATATCATCAACTTAGTCTTCTGTGCACGATTTTATCATTTATTACTCAAACATAATGTATAATTGTAAATTTTTTTTTTCTCTCTGTTTGTTATGATGTGAATATATGGCTGCTCATTACATGATGTGTTTGAAGCCGAAGTTTACCAATTGTCACCTTATAGTAAACAATCAACAAAAAAGCATGGATATTGAGCACATGTTTAACATGTACAATCAGATAATCGTTTATTTCAGTGACAGATCCATGCCTATTGCAGTGACAGATCCATGCCTATTGCGATCACCTGATTTTTACGAGACGGATCGTGCTAAGGTCACTTTGTATACAGAAAATATGTAGGCGAAATTGCTTCCTGGAAGCAAAAATGTGGACAAATTAAAGAATTTTCTTCAGAAAAAAGTATATGTACATAAGTTTAAGATTGAAAACTATTCATTTTGTTATAAAAAGCATACGCATCATTTTTTTTAATTTGCAGTTTCATATGACTTTAAGATATGAATATGATTTGTGAAATGAAATCTAATTATGTCGATATTTTTTGTTTCCAATGTAAACATATTTTCGGTAAGATATGACTAAATATTACCAACATATTTTAACAACAACGAACCACAATTCAACTAAAAAAACCCAAAATAAGTCCAAAACCAACCAAAAATTTCAACAATTCACCAAAACATTCTTAGGAGAAACAAGAATGTGTCCAAAGTACACGGATGCCCCACTCAATCATTTTTCATGTTCCATGGACTGTGAAATAGGGTAAAAATCTAATTTGGCATTAAAATTAGAAAGATTATACTATAGGGAACATGTGTACTAAGTTTCAAGTTGATTTGACTTCAATTTCATCAAAAACTACCTTGACCAAAAACTTTAACCTGAAACTCCCACTTTCATTTTCTATGTTCAATGGACCGTGAAATTGGGGTCAAAAGTCTAATTTAGCTTTAAAATTAGAAAGATCATATCATAAGCAACAAGTGTACTAAGTTTCAAGTTGATTGGACTTCAGCTTCATCAAAAACTACCTTGACCAAAAACTTTAACCTGAAGCGGGACGAACGAACGGACGGACGAACGAACGAACGGAGCAACAGACCAGAAAATATAATGCCCCTCTACTATCGTAGGTGGGGCATAAAAACAGATTTAGTCCAACTCTAGTAAAATTAAGTCAATGACAAATTGAATAAGACAACTGAAAAAAAGCTTCCCTTTCTTCTTTCACAAAGACTTTATTTGAAAATGGTTCAAAACTAGATGAATTTAGTCCATGACAAATAGAATAAAGCCATTGACCATGGCAAAATGCTTCACTTAACATTTGTTATTTAAATAATTATTAATAAACATGACACTCAAAATCACATGAACATGACATGGGGTGTCTTGTAGTAAGGATAGAGTTATCTCCCATTGTATCTAAATTTGAATTTTCTGTATTAACAAAAAAAACTTAGAAATACTTGGAAATAAAAGCAGCCAGACTTTAAAACAAAGAATTACATAGTTTTTTTCTGTGAAAGTGTTTAAAAAAATACAAACTACATGAGTTACCTCCCATATAAACTAAAAACAAATGATATTATATAGCAAATTTACCCGACCATATCAGAAAATAGGTATTTAGTCGGATCTTAACACATACTTGTGATTTGTTTGAAACCGGTTTTGAAACAAATAAACGAAGAAATGTTGACATGTTCAGGACTTAATTAAATCCGTTTTCGGTAAGATGGTGTAAGCATACGATTTTTATTGCGTCTTACACTTTCTGAGAAGTGTTTAAAAAAATACAAACTACATGAGTTACCTCCCATATAAACTAAAAACAAATGATATTATATAGCAAATTTACCTGACCATATCAGGAAATAGGTATTTAGTCGGATCTTCACATGTACTTGTGATTTGTTTAAAACCAATTTTGATACAAATAAACAAAGAAATGTCGAAATGTTCAGGATTTAATTAATTTCGTTTTTTCGGTAAGATGGTGCAAGCATACGATTTTTATTGCGTCTTACACTTTGAGAAGCAATTAATCTTCAACTACTTTATTCAAATATTGTGAAAAAAACGTTAATTATGAGCTATGAAAGTCAAGTGGCTCGAGCAATTTTCTGAGGAAGTTTTAAAAAATTACAAAGAAATATTTTTACAGTAGGTAAGCTTTCATTAGTTTTCACTATCTGTAGATTAACAACTTTTGGTTATATTTATAATTTAGAATCATCATTGAAGAATGGAGCACGATTGCACAATTAATTAATTATATTGATGTGCCATTTGTATGCAAGAGTGACATTCCGGTGTATTATGTGCCAATTAGAAAAAGTTATGCGAGTATTGTCTCCCTTTAATAGGTTCATTATTTTATAATTAAGTTTAGGTTTCTGATATAATTTTGAATAATTACAAATGTATCAATTCAATATATTTCAGTGTTTGTTATTGGTGTATCAAAAACATTGATGCACAAATATAATTTCATAAATTTGAAACGTTTAAAATGATTACATACCAATATAAAGAACTGTTCATCATTTTTGAAAAATACTATGAATGAAAATCAAATTATTTACCTTCCCTTAATGATAGAATGATTGTGAAATCAACCAGAGTTATCTAATGGTAATCACAGAGAGGGACTAGCAAGCAATTTTTCAACATTAAAACAATTTACCACTATAAACGAATGTTATGTTATACAAATATAAGGACTTTGTTAGCTAAATCTACAAATTTTATTAGATATTACAGTCTTCACGACGAACTTGTAAATCTACAGGCCCGGAGCTCAATTTTTGAAATGTTTTAGTTAGTTTCTGTTGGCCTGTAGATATGATTTTTACAGGCCCGAGAGCAATTTTACTAGCCTGGGCTGCCACTCAGCGTGAAGACTGATATTATGATTATTTATTGCAATAGATTAATATGCTATATTATACTATAACGCTTATCAATGGCTGGTGGAGTTACATCCCATGTAAACTGAACACAAA
Organism: Mytilus edulis; assembly: GCA_019925275.1. Taxonomy (NCBI): domain Eukaryota; kingdom Metazoa; phylum Mollusca; class Bivalvia; order Mytilida; family Mytilidae; genus Mytilus; species Mytilus edulis. Next base: position 36,053,622 of record CM034357.1, read on the forward strand.
AGACATTATCAAACATCTTCTATCAATTGCTAGTGGAGTTAAATAACATGTAAACTCAAAACAAATGACATTATCATAATAAGTTCATAGATACATATATTATGGCTAGCAGAGTTTCATAGCTGTAAGTTATTTTCATTGTATGTATTATTAACAGAGTTATCTTCCCTACTTACTGAAAGGTGGTGTTTTAATATATTTGTACAAGCAAATAAAGTGGAATAAATGACCACAATATAACTTCTCCATTCTTCTTCTTTTATCTGTCACTGGTTCCTAAAAAACAAAGGAGCTCTATATCTTCAATACGAACTTGATATAGATGATGCCTACCCCAGCATGGGGTTTTAAATACTGATAAATTTTAGATTCAGTCTGATGTTTAAAACACATTTAGAATTGTGTCAGAAAGACATAATTATATGATAGTATATGAACAAACAATCTATAAAATATAAAAGTATTAGCTTGAAGGCTGTAACAGTCAGCCGGACAAAATATCATCATCATCATCTTGACACTTACAGAAAGTTTGTCGAGAATCCAAATCCTTATATCATGTACTGCCTTAGTATATATGAACCAACATCTTGAATAATATTTAAGTTTTAGCTTGAAAATTATAGGTAGCTGGTGAACATTATATCTTTTTATGTGATGGACAGACGGGGGTAAGGCCAAATAAAAATATGTGTGTGGTTCCAGTAACCTTACCATCCCTACTTTTTTGGCTTAAAAATAGCCTACCCTAAAGATTTTATTGTCATTTTTCATTAAGCACTTTTAAAGTCAGAATGTTGCTCCCATAGACTCAATGTAAAAAAAAAACATAAAATAAAAAAAAAATCCCTACCTACCTACCCTAACTTTTTTTCAGATGCAACTGGAACCACACATACTTTTTTATTTGGCCTAAAGTTAAATTGCAGACACCCATCTCCACCCTTGGATAGATAATTAATTGTGCACTTTCCAGTAGATAATGTCACATATTGAGAAATTGAATCAAACTTCCTAGCTATAACACTTTGATTCATCATTACCCCCAGGGGCCTTTATTATCATGTTACTGTGGTGATATATTTTTTTCCATGATGATATTTGAATTGGTTTTTGGGCTTTAATTCAATGGAAATGGTGCTTTTTCAAATCCCATGGTGCATTTAAAATTAATCAGAATATTGCAGTACTGAAAACTTACCGATGGATTTTGTGGTAAAACTCTTTCTTTACATAGAGGGCAGCACATCACAGGAAATTTCTTTACTGATTCTACTAAGAATTTAACAACTGGTAAAACTGATGGCTGTGGTTCAAATGGAGGATCCCTGAGAAGACAATTATTTTGTGTATGACTTTGTATTACCTTTGTTTTATTCAATCTAAATTCTGACTGGATATTTGCACAAATGTAGGAGAGTTTCTTTTCCTGACGTCTGTATATTCATTAGCAGTTGACATTAAAATAAATTTTCTAAATAAATTCAATAAATACCAAAATTGCAGAATATTTTCTCCTGCAACTGTTTTCATGAAATTGTTTTATATTCTGTCACTTTTCGTTTGAATGGTTTACATTTTTTCATGTCTCTTTTGAATTGTTTCACATTTTTTCATCTCTCTTTTGAATTGTTTCACATTTTTTCATGTCTCTTTTGAATTGTTTCACATTTTTTCATGTCTCTTTTGAATTGTTTCACATTTTTTCATGTCTCTTTTGAATTGTTTCACATTTTTTTCATCTCTCTTGAATTGTTTCACATTTTTTCATGTCTCTTTTGAATTGTTTCACATTTTTTTATGTCTCTTTTGAATTGTTTCACATTTTTTCATGTCTCTTTTGAATTGTTTCACATTTTTTCATGTCTCTTTTGAATTGTTTCACATTTTTTCATCTCTCTTTTGAATTGTTTCACATTTTTTCATGTCTCTTTTGAATTGTTTCACATTTTTTCATCTCTCTTTTGAATTGTTTCACATTTTTTCATGTCTCTTTTGAATTGTTTCACATTTTTTCATGTCTCTTTTGAATTGTTTCACATTTTTTCATGTCTCTTTTGAATTGTTTCACATTTTTTTATGTCTATTTTGAATTGTTTCACATTTTTTCATCTCTCTTTTGAATTGTTTCACATTTTTTCATGTCTCCTTGAATTGTTTCACATTTTGTCATGGTTTGTGCCTTTTATTGTTTAAATTACTGTATGGGTTTTGCTCATCATTGAAGGCTGAACACTGTTCTGTAGTTCGTTGTCTAATTGGTTGCCATACCCCATCTCCTTACTATTATATTATGATGACAATAGAGCACAATCAAGTTATGTCCTTCCCCAGAAAAGATTGTCAATTAGAAGTGTACATAATTTAATTTCAGACAATCAAGAATCCAAAATTCTATACAATGGCATAAAATCTTCTTCCTTCCAACATTCTAGTACCTGGCAAAATATCTATAAAGGTGTACCGCAGGGCTCGATTTTGGGTCCTGTGCTTTTTAATATTTTTCTAAACGACATTTTCAATTTTGTGAAAGAAAATGAACTGTATAATTATGCAGACGATAATACATTGTCACACTCAGGACCAGACCTAAATGGATTAGTTAAATCTTTGGAAAAGGAAAGTGCTGTTTTAATTGATTGGTTTGCTAATAACAAAATGAAAGCTAATCCAGATAAATTTCAGGCTATTGCTGTTGGGAATAAATCAAAAAGTGGGAATATTAAATTCAATTTGGACGGGAATGAAATTTTATGTGACACTGAGGTAAAGCTCCTGGGGGTGACAATAGATTATCAACTCAAGTTTAAAACTCATATCTCTGATATTTGTAAAAAAGCATCAAGGCAGTTAAATGTTCTTAAAAGAATTGGAAAACATCTATCTAAATTGGGAAGGTTAACTATTTATCATTCATATATTATGTCTAATTTCAATTATTGTCCTGTGGTTTGGCATTTTTGTGGGGAGGGTAATACTAAAAAGATGGAAAAAATACAAGAACGTGCCTTGAGGTTCATATATGAAGATTTTGATAGTGATTATGAAACTCTGTTGTTAAAATCTGGTTTACCTTCTTTAAAAATAAGACGCCTAAGAATGATGGCAATAGAAACTTTTAAAATATTACATAAAGAATCACCGGTGTATCTCCATGATATCATTAATTTTAAAAATGTATCTTATACTTTTAGAAAACAACAAACTGTTGAAATTCCACAGGTGAGAACCACACATTTTGGCCTTCATTCATTAAGATATGCTGGAGCTACACTATGGAATGAGTTGCCTGACACGATCCGTGCACAGACAAACCTAAACCAGTTTAAAAGTATGATCAACAACTGGAATGGCAACTCATGCAGGTGTGGCTCCTGCAGAGCTTAATACCTTTATTTTATTTTGTGTTAAATGTTTGTTCCATGTAGCTTATAGAAATTAGTTTGCTTTATTTATTTCATTCTGCTTTGCATGTGCTTATGTTTCAGTTTTAGTGCTTTGCTTGCATGTGCTATGCTTTTTATTTATGAACTTTTTACTAGCAATATAGCTATCATAATTTGTATGTCTCATATGTGTGTTTTATGTATCTTAATATGTGTGTTGTTATTGTTATTAATGTCGGCAAAAAGCTCTACAGAGCTTATGTTTGTATTTAATATAACCCGACTTGAAATAAAATTTCTTATCTTATCTTATCTTATCTTATTCTGAATCAGCAGTTTTACAAACATGTGTTAAGATGAAATCTATGTTGGTGTCAAGGTTGGTAGTTTAGAATAAAAGTACCCAACTTCATCAGAAATCAGAAAAACTACCTAATCATAGGCTTATATTTTTAGTGACAATACAGGTTCATTCATATATATTAATCCTAATTGACTTCTACTTACTTGGGTTTTTTCTTTATAGGAGGTTGCACACATTTTCTGGCTATTTCTGTTGCTTGTGATATAAAATTTACTTTTAATATTTCTGGAAAATTATGATCTTCTAATTCAATTCTAAAATATAAATAGTTATTTTTATTAAAGTAATTAAAAATAAAGCAAAAATACAATTATAACCAACTTAATATCACATTTAACCATAGCCTACAGTTGTTTCTGATATTGATATCATTTTTCTCTAGATAATAAACAAGCTGAATTTGAAAGAGAGAATTTAAAGAGAAGATCCAAATTCAATTGGACTTTTTTCATATTTATACCAACTTTTGATTCCAGATTTTATAATTTTTCGACAGGTTACCTTCTCTTTGGTAAGACATTCTGGTAATCAGTAAAGTAAGAGCAACTTAAAGAAGTAAAATCAAACACATAATTGGTGTAATTTGAGGGGAAAGTCTACTGTTTTCCGATGTTTTTATTGTTTAAAGAAAATATTAAACAATTAATTTTCCCCACAAATTGTACCATTTGAAAGCTTGATTTTACTCTTTTACATTGCTTGTATTCAACTTGGTACCAGGAAGCCCTAAGTGAAGGTAACCAGTCGAAAAAAACTTTGGAGCCAAAAGTCATGAAAATAGTCTAATGATTTGCAATTTTTTATATTCAAGTTTTCATACTCACCAACGTCACATATAAATTATCACAAAAATCAGTTAGTTTACAGCATCAGAAAAATAGAATGTTCATTTGAAGACAAAGACTTATCCGGCGTTTTGCATTTGCGCCGATTTTTTTTTCCATTTGCACCGATTTTTTTACAGGTAAATTACAGGTGAAAAGATATAAGAAGATGCGGTATGAGTGCCAATGAGACAACTCTCTATCCCAGTCATGTTATAGTTGTTTATTCTTTAGTTTTCTATGTTGTGTTATGTGTACTATTGTTTGTCTGTTTGTCCTTTTCATTTTTAGCCATGGCGTTGTCAGTTGATTGTCGATATATGAGTTTGACTGTCACTCTGGAATCTTTCGTCCCTCTTTCATTTACCATTTATCAACCTCTTCCGTAAGCCAGTTGTACAAATGTTATGAATTGTCAATCATAACATGTATATAACTGTTGTCTGCTCACTACGGGGAGGTGGAAGTAGGGTTTCGAGCAAGATAAATCAATATAAAAGCTATATATTTACATACTTTTAAGTCTTTAAAATCAAGAAGTAAAAACCTAAGATAAAAGCACTCTGTTAATGCTAAAAAGAAGGATTCAAATCCATTAAAACGGAATACATTCAAATCTTAAATCTGTTCTTGTCGAGTGTGTATAGGCAACACATCTAAGATATTCCTATAATTGTCGCTAACGGGGTCCATCTTTTCTCTGTCTGGCTTACGTACTGATGCGAGCATTTCTATAGAGTTCGCATTTTAACATATGTTACGGCCTGGATTTTCTTGATAAAATCTGTAAAAACATAAAAGTTGGGGTGCAGCTGCTCAGAAATGAGGTGGATAGCGTTACAGTGTGCATATATGTGTACTTAGTCTGTAGGCTAAGATGTAAGACATTTGTCATCAGAAGGAGCGTCAGACATATTGTTAAACGTGAAGCAGTCATTGATTTCATTTGGGGGAAGGAATGGTAACCAGACAAAATGGGATAGCCATTTACCAATGATGCTTAATTTGTCTTTATACTCTGTGCTTAGCCCATGTAAAAGTATTAACTTACCTGTAAATCCAATTAGGAGAAAAAATAAAATCGGCGCAAATGAAAACATGAAATCGGCGCAAATGAAAGAATGAAAATTTTCAAAATCGGCGCAAATGTCATACGCCCGACTTATCTATATAAAGTTTGTATAACAATCTAGGTTGTAAGTTGAGCTGCCAGTTTTTAATTTAAGCCTTTAATTATCTGGTTGTTTTACATTTGACATTTAGGGCCCTTTAAAGCTGACTATGCGGTATGTGGTTTCCAGATTGTTTAAGGCCATACAATGACCAATAGATATTAATTACTGTATCATTTGGTTTCTTGTGGAGAGTTGTATTGTTGGCAACCATACCATATCATCTTTTTTTATAGTATAAAAAAATCATAGTTTTGATGCTAAAAGAATACGACAAAATGATTCTGCAGAGTATTAAAGGGGGTATTTTGTAGTACAATGTTCAAAATTTGATAAAAACTCGCATACTTTAATTTTTGAGTGTCACAACAAAATGCATAAAAACTTACTTGACTTGTTTAATAGGATATTCTTCAGGCACTACTAAAACAAATTGCATGAAATATTGTTCTTGAGATATCCTATAGACAACTTTTGATGTTGCTTGTTTTAATACGACAGTGTCATCTGATGTTAGTAATTTCTTTTTCACAGATAATATTTCTTCACTACAAACACATAATGGGTTTTCTATTAAAAATTCCTTCACAAAGTTGATCATTAACATCACCTAAAATATAAAACAAGAATAAAACCTTCATTCCAGCAATAATCTATAATCTATCAGTAGTTTGGCTGTTTTAAAAAAATATCAAATTCCACTTTTTTTCCTCTACGATAATCATACAGGACACTGTCACAATGGGGGACCCTTTGATGTCTTCCTAGTTACTTTAACCCATGTGACCAATGAATACCAACATAAGCAACATGACTGGTGCAACCTGTGGAGCAGGATCTTCTTACCATTATGGAGCAACAGACTCATACCATGATCCCCAGTTTTTTGTATGGTTCATGTCGCTCAGTCTTTAATTTTCTATGTTGTGATTTGTGTACTATTGTTTATCTGTTGGTCTTTTTCCTTTATCGCCATGACGTTTGTCAGTTCATATTTGACTTATGAGTTTGCATGACCCTTTGGTATCTTTCTCCCCTTTTTTAACATTTTCCTTCGTGACAGCGATTTTTAGGTTGTGATCAACCATGTACAACCTTTGATGGGTGGGGCCAAAATTCACCTTTAACTCTGTATTTTTGATATTTGAAAATAAGTCAAATTCTTATATATGTGCATGCAACTGTACAATGATCTGCAATTGCATAAAGTTGATTTCTATCTGATGCAGCTAACATATTGAATAATGCATTAGATAAAACTAAAACTGCTACATGCTATTGTCATATATTACAAATTATATTTTAGATTTTAAAGTCATAAGAAACCTCAAATCAAAAAAAAATAATGCATATGTTTTTTATAACTCAATGGATAGTTTTCATTGTAAAACTTATGTACATATACTTTTTTCTGAAGAAAATTCTTTAATGTATTCATATTTAGAAGAAGTTTACTTTATTTGAATTGCTTCCTTCCAGCAAGCAATTCCCCCGATATATTTTCCGTATGCAAGGTGACCTCAGTGTAACCCATCTCGTAAAAATCCGGTGACCACAATACGCATGGATGTCCTTAAAATAAACTATTATCTGAATTTACATGTTAAACATGTGCTCAATTTCCATGCTTTTTTGTTTATTTTTCGTCAATTGTTGACAAACAGGTGACAATCGTTAAACTTCGGCTTCAAAACACGAACTTTAATTACCTGCCATATTTTCACAACAACACTGACCGATTGAAAAAAAAATTGACGATTATACGAAATTTACACGAAAAACATGATAAATTCGAGCACAGAAGACTAAGTTTATGATGTTTGTATGCATTGGTTTAAGAATTGGAAGAACATTATTTTTCACCGGTCACTCGTTTCTTATGACTTTAAATATAACAGTGGATTCATTATAATTCCTAGGATACCAATTTTCGTGGATTTCGTGGGCATACTGTGGATTCATTTATTTTCGTTGCTACCAATTTTTGTGGTTTGAGGAAAACTTGCATATTCTTGGATATTTGATTTCATGGTTTTGGCAAAGTCTGGGTACACTCCTTTAGAAAATTGGTAATTCGTTGAACATTAATATTTGTGGTTCCCCTGTACCAACAAAATCAACGAAAATTGATATCCAACAAATATTAATAAATCCACAATAGGTAAGCATTAAAATTTAACAAAGTGCACATTTTGTGTGTAGGCTGGTATTCGGTCTTCAGCAAAACCATTAAATCAAATATCCACTTAAATGTAAGGTTTCCTCTATCTACAAAAAATTGAAAAATGAATGTCTGATACCACAGTACAGTGGAACCTGTTTAAACCTAACCTCTTCAGGACTTAAGATTTTGTTCGGTTTTGGCCGACGTTCGGTTTTATCAGGTTCTCAACGCTTATAATTTGATATGAAAATGCTTTAGAAAATGTTTGGTTTATACAGGGTTTCGGTTTAAGCAGAATTCGGTTTAGCCAGGTTTCACTGTATCATGTTCTAATTTGATATACCTGTTTTTGACCAAGCCATTTTTTCGTTTCCTCTTCACAAATTTTTGTTATTTTATCACAGACTTTTTCAGGCAATGTTTTACTCTTTAATTCTATAACTATAGGTTCTTTTGGATATTCTGCTGGGAACTGCATACATGTTGTTATTGTTCTAAGACCTTGTAATCTGAAACATGAAATTTCTATGAGTGCAAGGAACGATAACTGTAAATCAGTAATGATTGCGATGTTTTTATAAATGCAAATAATGCGATAGTATACAACAGTATCATTTTTGAAATACTAAAAAACTCAAATTCATACTGTCAGAAGGGATATTTTGCAAAATATCTGCAATTGATACAATTGTACCTTGAATTTCGATCAGTTAATGGTTATATAACTGTGTTTCTTATTTTTATTTTAATAGATTGGAGTGTTAGTTTCCCCATTTGAATAGTTTTACATACAATGTATGTCATTTTTGGGGTCCTTTTTGGCTTGCTGTTCTGTGTGAGCCCAGGTTCAGTGTTGAAGACCGTACTTTTACATATAATGGTTTACTTTTACTAATTGTTATTTGGATGAAAGAGTTGTCTTGTTGGCACTCATACCACATCTTCTTATATCTATTAGCCATAATAAATGTTTGAATTTATAGTAGTTGATAAAATCTAATGTCTTTACAAATGGTTACACAGGTTTCTTGTTAGAATTTGGGGTACTGAGTTATAAAAAGCTCTTATGATTTTCAAATCCATTAGGAGGGAATTGCTACTGATAATTGCCATGTCCTTGGTCAAAAGTTCTGTCAAAAATAGTTCATTCTGTACAACCTCTTTTCTTCATGTTCATTCTGCACAAACCTCTTATCTTCTGTCTCCTTTTGTTTATGAACATAAAATTTGGTTAATTTCTGTCAAAATTCTAAAAATTCTAAGTCTTTAGTTGATTTAAATCTTGTCACTGAGTATGCCCACTTGTCCGACTTTGAGGACCATAAGGTCACCAAAATAGGTCTTTTTCTTGTGAACTTGTATATAGATATGACTTGGCATTTCATGGATGTTTACTCATTTTCTTTTTATTTATAATTTACTTTTATTGTCTAACTAATGAACTAAAAAGATATCTACCTGATAGTTGCTCTAACAATATTGCGTACAGCAGCTTCTAAAGTTACTCCTTCAATATTTGGTGCCTTCTGTTGAACTTGTGCTAGTTCTGACGAAATTATTTCTTCAACATCAGCCATTTAAACACGGTTTTGATATTCAGACCATGAAATCTGGAACAGATGTAAATATCATTACATGTTTAACCCCGCCACAATCTGTATGTGCCTGTCTCAAGTCAGGAGACTGTAATTCAGTGGCTGCTGTTTGTTGCAGTTTATCAAATTTGTATTTCATTCCTTGGGGTTTTTTTTAAATCAGGCAGATTAGTTTTCTTGTTTAAAATGTTTTATTTTTTTGTCATTTTGATGTCTTTTGTAACTGACTATGGGTTTTGCTCATTGTTGAAGGTCATACAGTGAACTATAGTTATTAAATTCTATGTGTCTTGTGGAGAGTTGTCTCATTGGCAATTATCCAACATCTTCTTATTTTCATACATAGTATAATAAAAACATATATATCACAAAGTTTCTACAAATATTATTAACAGGTGCATGCCCTTTTGTACTAAGTAATGGCTATTAGAAAAATATATTTGTGAAACTTCTTGCTTTTCTGTACCGTTTTGCTGTGCTACTTGCATAAGGGTTTGAATAGTGATTACTGAATAGAGAATAACGTACAACAGCAAAATGCATAGACCTTAACCATCAAAAAATGTGTAAGGGTTCTTCGGAACCCAGTGTCTCGCCTACTTTTGCTGTTAATCACAGACTCATCAAAAACGATGGAAAAAATTAAAGGAAAAAGAATTCAACCCCTCATTAAAGGGGTAGTCCGTACCATCAGGGGTTATCTCTCATTTGAGGGGTTGTTCCCAACCTGTTTATAGTAATTATTCACTACGATAAAAAATCTTGCTAAATGATGTGAACGGTAATATTAATTACTAGTATACTGCAATCAGCTATTTTAGTATACAGATAAATCTATATGTATAAACGTTAGCTTTATACGTCACTGACCTCAACTAACCTATAAGCCCCGCCTACTTACCGGAACTACTGTATTTCATCAACAACGTCACGTCACAACCATGACAACGTGTAGTAACAATGGTCAAACTTTCATGAATTTAGACTTGTTATGTCTTCAAATTGGTAATTTATATACCATGTTTATTAAATGTTACTAATTAAGTTCATTTTCCCCTTCTAATTCCTTAAAATGTCAATGTTTTACCGCCTGGACTACGCTCATAGGGAAATACCCCAAAATGGTACCCCAAGAGGGAAATTCAAAACACTTTTTTTTAACAATGTTTGTTACATATTTTTTTTTTTTTTTTTTAATTTTTTTTTTTATCGATTTCAGTATAAAAACCAGGTGCTCGCAGGGCACAGCTTTATACGACCACAGAGGTCGATCCCTGAACAGTTGGGGCAGGTATGGACAAAACATTTAAGCGTGATACAGCTCTGAATTTGGATTGTGATCAAATTTTTGACATTATATGGGTTTTTTACACAAAACAAATGTCAAGATTTTACAAATCAATTAAAGATTTCTTCTTCAAACTTATTTAAATCTAAAATTAATAGTTGACACAGCATAGGTTTCTGACACAGAATGAATGTGGTCTAATGAACTTAAAATTTGTTTTGCCTTTGAGCAATTCATTATGCTGTTGAATATTAATCCTGTCAAAAAAATGTTTGAAGAAATTTTCTTTTTAATTATGAAATATGAAATGAGAACAAGTATGGACACAACTTTTAAGTTTGATACAGCTATAAATGTGGATTGTGATTAAATAGTTGACACAACATAGGTTTATGTCACATTATGAATTTGGTTTAAGAAATGAAAATTAGAATTTAAAGTTTTTAAATTTAATATTAAACTATTATGGTTCAATATCCAAAATGTAAATAGTCATGTCTGGCAAATGTCCAACATACATTATCTAAAAACATTTTAGATAAGATAAGGAAAAAAAGCTTCATCAGCAACATTTTATATTGGCAAATTTCCAATGAAGTTATTTACATAAAGTTATTGGCAAATAAAAATAGAAAATGACATCATAGTCATGTCTGGCAAATTTCCAACATATATAATCAACTACTATTCTATACAAAGAAAGATAACTCCAATTGAAAATTAATTGCTATTGCACAATATTGTGCAATTAGATATTTCTCGCTATTGTGCAATACTGTGCAAATTGAAAATTTCTTGCTATTGCACAATACTTGATATGGAATCCTGATTTGGACCAACTTGAAAACTGGGCCCATAATCAAAAATCAAAGTACATGTTTAGATAAAGCATATCAAATAAGCCCAAGAATTTAATTTTTGTTAAAATCAAACTCAGTTTAATTTTGGACCCTTTGGACCTTAATGTAGACCAATTTGAAAACTGGACCAAAAATTAAGAATCTACATACACAGTTAGATTTGGCATATCAAAGAACCCATTTATTCAATTTTTGATGAAATCAAACAAAGTTTAATTTTGGACCCCCATTTGGACCAACTTGAAAACTAGGCCAATAATTAAAAATCTAAGTACATTTTTAAATTCAGCATATCAAAGAACCCCAAGGATTCAATTTTTGTTAAAATCAAACTAAGTTTAATTTTGGACCCTTTGGACCTTAATGTAGACCAATTTGAAAACGGGACCAAAAATTAAGAATCTACATACATAGTTAGATTCGGCATATCAAAGAACCCCAATTATTCAATTTTGATGAAATCACACAAAGTTCAATTTTGGACCCTTTGGGCCCCTTATTCCTAAACTGTTGGGACCAAAACTCCCAAAATCAAACCCAACCTTCCTTTTATGGTCATAAACCTTGTGTTTAAATTTCATAGATTTCTATTTACTTATACTAAAGTTATGGTGCAAAAACAAAAAATAATGCTTATTTGGGCCCCTTTTTGGCCCCTAATTCAAAAACTGTTGTTACTGTAACTCCAAAAATCAATCCCAACCTTCCTTTTGTGGTCAGAAACCTTCTGTCAAAATTTCATAGATTTCTATTCACTTAAACTAAAGTTATAGTGCGAAAACCAAGAAAATGCTTATTTGGGCCCTTTTTGGCCCCTAATTCTTAAATGTTGGGACCAAAACTCCCAAAATCAATCCCAACCTTCCTTTTGTGGTCATAAACCTTGTGTTAAAATTTCATTGATTTCTATTCACTTTTACTTAAGTTAGAGTGCGAAAACTAAAAGTATTCGGACGGCGACGACGACGCCAACGTGATAGCAATAAACGACCAAAAAATTAAAATTTTTGCGGTTGTATAACAATATACGTATAGTGTCTTGAAATATGAAATTTATTTGTATTGGGCACGAAACAGGGGAAATGCTAGGTACAACCTCCCATTTCTCCCGTTTCTAAGCCTCATACAAATAAATTTCATATTTCAAGACACTATACGTATATTGTCTAAGTACATGACAATGAAATGTTCACTTTCTGTTAGATGATGAAAAAAATCAACTGATTTTGACAAACCACCTTAACTATTCTCCAAAATTAGTTTTAGACTTCTGACGAATCACAATAAAGATATTTTAACGAATCTGGGTAAAATTTTAACCAATTTGACGTCTGACGATAACGGGAATGATCCTCCTGTTCTGTAGGCTGAAGCTCACATACAAACAATTGAAACATTCATCAAGAGTGCACACACTCAAATGTCTCGCCTTCTTTACTAATCATTGATATTATGTTGATAGTCCTAAATATAAAGCTTTATTACAACTGTCACATAAACTTAACATAAACCAAGAAAACTAAACATTGACTTTTGAACCATGAAAATAAGGTCAAGGTCAGATGAACCATGGCAGACAGGCATGTACAGCTAACAATTCTTCCATACAACAAATATAGTTGACCTATTGCTTCTAGTTTAAGAAAAACAGACCAAAACACAACCAGATGCTCCGCAGGGCGTAGCTTTATACGACCGCAGAGGTTGAACCCTGAAGGGTTGGGGCAAGTATGGACACAACATTCAAGCTGGATTCAGCTCTAAATTTGGATTGTGATTAAATAGTTGACACAGCATAGGTTTCTGACACAGAATGAATGTGTTCTAATGAACTTAAAATTTTTGTTTTCTCTTAGAGCAATTCACTATGCTGTTGAATATTAATCCTCTCTAAAAAAATGTTTGAAGAAATGTTTTCTTTTTTATTTATGAAATTTCAAATGAGAAAAATTGAACCCAATTTTTTTAATCACATCCCCCTTTCCCTTATTCCAAAACTAATCTCAATTAAAATTTCTAATGGAGTTTGCAACAATAACTACTCATTTAAATACATCATAAAATATTAAGATGTAAAAAAACTGCTTGTTATCACTTAATGGTAAAGATTATTTTAATTTATCAGTTGGCAGTAAAAAGTGAATATACATTGTATATTGTATATAACAAAGATTTAAGTTGATTCTGGACAAAGAAAGATAACTCCAATTAAAAAAAAATCTTGCTATTGCACAATATTTTGCAATTAGATATTTCTTGCTTACTATTCTGGACAAAGAAAGATAACTCTAATTAAAAAAAAAATTGCTATTTCACAATATTGTGCAATTAGATATTTCTTGCCATTGCGCAATACTGTGCAATTGAAAAGACTTGCTATTGCACAATACTTAATATAATAATTTTAGATCCTGATTTGGACCAACTTGAAAACTGGGCCCATAATAAAAAATCTAAGTACATTTTTGGATTCAGCATATCAAAGAACCCCAAGATTTCAATTTTTGTTAAAATCAGACTAAGTTTAATTTTGGACCCTTTGGACTTTAGTGTAGACCAATTTGAAGACAGGACCAAAAATGAAGAATCTACATACACAGTTAGATTTGGTATATCAAAGAACCCCATTTATTCAATTTTTGATGAAATCAAACAAAGTTTAATTTTGGACCCCGATTTGGACCAACTTGAAAACTGGGCCAATAATCAAGAATCTAAGTACATTTTTAGATTCAGCATATCAAAGAACCTAACTGATTCATTTTTTGTCAAAATCAAACTAAGTTTAATTTTGGACCCTTTGGACCTTAATGTAGACCAATTTGAAAACGGGACCAAAAGTTAAGAATCTACATACACAGTCATGACAGTTAGATTCGGCCTATCAAAGAACCCCAATTATTCAATTTTGATGAAATCAAACAAAGTTTAATTTTGGACCCTTTGGGCCCCTTATTATGTTGGGACCAAAACTCCCAAAATCAATACCAACCTTCCTTTTATGGTCATAAACCTTGTGTTTAAATTTCATAGATTTCTATTTACTTATACTAACGTTATGGTGCGAAAACCAAGAAAAATGCTTATTTGGGTCCCTTTTTGGCCCCTAATTCCTAAACTGTTGGGACCTTAACTCCCAAAATCAATACCAACCTTCCTTTTGTAGTCATTAACATTGTGTTTAAATTTCATTGATTTCTATTTACTTAAACTAAAGTTATTGTGCGAAAACCAAGAATAATGCTTATTTGGGCCCTTTTTTGGCCCCTAATTCCTAAACTGTTGAAACCAAAACTCCCAAAATCAATCCCAACCGTTCTTTTGTGGTCATAAACCTTGTGTCAAAATTTCATAGATTTCTATTAACTTAAACTAAAGTTATAGTGCGAAAACCAAGAAAATGCTTATTTGGGCCCTTTTTGGCCCCTAATTCCTAAAATGTTGGGACCAAAACTCCCAAAATCAATACCAACCTTCCTTTTGTGGTCATAAACCTTGTGTTAAAATTTCATAGATTTCCATTCACTTTTACTAAAGTTAGAGTGCGAAAACTAAAAGTATTCGGACGACGACGACAACGACGACGACGCCAACGTGATAGCAATATACGACGAAAATTTTTTCAAATTTTGCGGTCGTATAAAAACTTAACTATCACCACTGAACCATGAAAATGAGGTCAAGGTCAGATGGCACCTGCCAATTGGACATGTACATCTTAAAGTGCTTCCATACACCGAATATACTAGACCTATTACTTATAGTATCTCAGATATGGACTTAACCTTGTTAACTGATCCATGAAATGAGGTACAGGTCAAGTGAAAACTGTCTGAAGGGCATGAGGACCTAAGTCCTTGCAAGGTACGCACATACCAAATATAGTTATCCTACTACTTATAATAAGAGAGAATTTAATATTACAAAAAATCTTAACTTTATTTTCAAGTAGTCACTGAACCATGAAAATGAGGTCCAGGACATTGGACATGTGACTGACAGAAACTTCGTAACATGAGGCATCCATATACAAAGTATGAAGCATCTAGGTCTTCCATCTTCTAAAATATAAAGCTTTTAAGAAGTTAGCTAATACCCCCTCTGCCGCCGCCGCAGGATCACTATCCCTATGCCGAGCTTTCTGCGACAAAAACAGTACTAAACTAACTCTATAGTGTCCTGTCTCATAAAGAAAATGAGATCCAATTGTTATCCCATTACAGAATATGATACAAGAAAAGTTGTATGTGTAAGAATCCCTTAGTTAATGTATCCTGGAATGTTGGTAAGTCGTTATCCTAAGGACATTTTTTTCTTCTTTTTTCTGTAGACTTAGCTTTGATTTTTTATTACCATGCATTGTCAAGCTTGGTAACTCATAATTGTTTCTCAGTAATTCAATGTACGATGCTGTATCATACTGAACCTACTGACCTTGTTTTGTTTACATTCAAATTCCAATGGCGTCAAAATCATGTGATGTAAAATTGTTCTACCCAATCAAATTGCTTTACTGTCAATTAGGTGATTTTTCAGTCTACGGCAATTACTTTTATTTGTTTGTGGGATATTGCTTTAAAATAGTTTGCAATAATTTGGGGTTTTATTCAACAGGAAACCTCATTTTTTGCCATCCCATTCGACATCAATGGAATTTTGTATGAATATTTACCTACAGTCATGATGGTCAGAATATAGATCTTTTTATAATGAATAAAAATTAATTCTATGAAAAATAAATGTAAATTGTTTTTTTATTAACCTACTCTATATTCCTGTACAAAATTATGGCATGGACATTGTTTTTTCATATAGTTTTCCTTTCATTTTGGTTGGGTTTTTTTTTTTCGCGGGAAAATCGCGAAAGACGTAACGAGCATGTCATTTTGAAGTTCCTAAAAAAACGATTTGCTTGACTTGTATTGCCTGCCACAAGATTGATGACACTGAATGGAATGTACATAAGGCAATGGAGGCTGGAAGTGGGATTTTGTGAAGTTCTAGAATGTTTTTAGACATTCCAAAGTCGGGATTGAAACAGGCATTAGAAAATTGGCATTTTTTAGCAATAATTGGGAACAACAATGAAAACTTACCATAAGAATTCTTTTTTTATTCAAAAGTGCAGAAAAAAAAAAGTATTCTCAGTGGCGGATCCAGGGGGGGTTCCGGGGGTTGGAACCCCCCCTTTTTTTTTTGGCCGATCAATGCATTTGAATGGGAGCATATAGTTGGAACCCCCCTTTACTCTGGGTTGGGAACCCCCCCTTTTTAAAATGGCTGGATCCGCCACTGATTCTGCACTGTTTTTTCTAGGCCGGATGTATAGAGTGACGTCACTGGGTAGTTTCCCCATGTGTTAAGTTCAAACACAAATACCTAAGAACTGACAAGATGACCGATTTTAGACAACATTACAGTGGAATCCGTGTACACTCCCTTTTTGGGATAAATGGAGATGTGTCATTAACATATTTACAACAATCCCCACCCAAACCGAGGGAGTGTTTGGAAACCAGGCAGAATCTGTTATTATGGTTTATATTTGAAACCAATGTGCCGGAGCAGCATTCCCCCAGTCCTTCCCCCTTTTATTTTCTTGCTGGTACGTCTTTTCTTTTTATTTCTCATATTCGTGGTGAATGATAAAAAGTGGCATGATACTTATACTGTTCTAATGTGGAAAAATATATCTTTATATGGTTGATTGGGTATACTTATGTGAAATATGTTCTTTTTTTGTACCTTCACACTGATATTTCTCAACACAAACCTAGTAATGTCAAGGTCAGAAATTGATACACAGCTTTGTTTATTATCGTTATGTTATTATTGCTTGAAGAAAATTCAAGTCTTATTACAAATCATTTTAATATTGCTTGTCAACCATAATTTGCTAATAAAATATTTTATTTTGTACATCAACATATTTTTTTTAGTGTATATCATTTCATTTTCTATAGTCTGTTTCTTTTTTCGAGACGTTTTGACCATATTGCAGGATACCAGTTTCAGTTGAAAGCGAAAAAACATAATAAAACAACAAGGATTAGTTTGGGTTTCGATTGTTTTACATTAATAATATGAGGCAGGCATTACCTGTAAATGGGGACGAAGTCTGTATGAATTATTTTTTTGTAACTCAATTATTTGTCAAAAAAAAGACACGGAAATACAGTAACGTTTCCGATTTTGGTTCTGTTGTTAGGGATTTTAGTTGTGACGTTATTTAAATTATGACGTCATATGCAATGTAAACAAGAAACGCTATCATTAGGTAACGTTTTTTTTCATATCAAGGAATTATTAAAAATGAAATAAGTATTGCGCGTTCCTTCCTATTTTATACTAGACTGATAAATATATATTTTACTCAAAGTTTCATACAAACGAGACCGGAAAAAGGAAGTATATTGTACATTTCTGCGCAGGTCCGGGATTTCAAAACATGACATAAAAAAAATTGAACGATTTTGAGTTCATTAGTACAATGAAAAATTCGGGAAATTTTCCCGAATTTTTTTTTTTATTGAATTTTCTACTGTTATTGGGGACTTCGTCCCCATATTAACCGGATTTAATATTTATTTAGTCAATTGCTAAGTGGCATTTAGTGACTAGTATATTAAATAGATAGATACTTAATTTACATTAAAGAAATATCTGGAAATAATGATTAAACAATTAAAAAAACATGAAAAAACACGAGTAGGTCTACTTTGAAACAATCATCTTTACTTTTGAAAATAGTTAGCTTATCTTGTTTAGTACCTGAATTAAAATAACAAATATTTGTATGAATAATCCACCTTTTATAAATGTTCTCATTTATTCAAATTCTCTGTAAACAATGAATGAAAATAACAATTTTATATATTTTTAAAGATTTTTAAACAACAAATATATTTTTTATCGGGTGCACGTGTGCGCATGCTGTGAACCATGGAATATATTTCCAATTCAAGTTATGATTTTATTTGTACCAATAAAATATTTGTATTTGTATAATTAAAAATATTTTCCATTTGATTCAAGGGCCTTACGTTTGTTTGAAGGGACAACTAATTTAGCCTCTCTTTATAACAAAACACACAAAAACATGGCCAAACGACTATACGGCCTTATCAGAGACACCTCTTGCCTAATCAACTGTGACCGAAAAATGTAAAGTAACAACAATACCTAACTCCGAGGAAAATTCAAAACGATCGGAAAGTCCCTAATCAAATAGGAGGCCCCTCATGGGGGGGGGGGGGTCCTAGTAATCACATAATCACCATTTTTTTGCCAATATAATCACATAATCATTAATTTTTTGCTTATCTTTAGTAATCAAATAATCATAAACTAAAAATACAGTCCTAGGTAATCAAATAATCATGAAATATTTGGCTTAATAATCAAATAATCATTAAAAAAAACGGCCAAGTAATCACATAATCAAAAACCCCATGAGGGCCCTCAAATAGCAAAATCAAAGCACAAATACCACACACGAATGGACAAGAACTGTCAAAAAGACCCATATTATATTCCTGAATTGGTACAGACATGGTGGATTAAACATTGAAACGACTATTGATCACTATTGCCGAACAGACAGTGTACTCGAAACGTCTTGCATCGCTATTTTCTGAATAAATAAAATTACTTAATTTGTGTTTGAAATGTGAGATTAGTTCACGTTTATAAACTAAAAAATTCTGGAAATACATAAAATCAAGGAAAAAAGACATGATGGGAATATCACCACTCCAGAACAACCTCGGAGAGCATGTTATCGACAGCAAAAAAAGGAAAATCAGAAATATTGAACACTCAATACGATAGTGTATTCACGACAGAGGATACCAAAAATATGCCAAATATGGGAACCAGTATAACTCCAAACATCAAGAAGTTGCTTATCAGATGGGAAGGGGTTGAGAAACAGCTGAAACTCCTAGACCCAACAAAAGCAAACGGTCCAGATGAAATACCAACAAGAATCCTGAAAGAAGCACACTGCGAGATTGCGCCGTTCCTCACAAAAATCTATGAACAGTCCTATAACAGTGGAGAAGTTCCAGAAGATTGGCGACAAGCAAATATCACAGCCATCTACAAAAAGGGGGACAGAAGTCAAGCAGTGAACTACCGCCCTGTATCGTTAACCACAATATGTTGCAAAGTCATGGAACACATAATCTATAAGCATATCATGGAACATCTTGAAGAACATCAAATCTTATCCGACTTCCAACACGGATTCAGACGTAATCGATCATGTGAAACACAACTTATCAACACCATCGAAACAGTTGCAAGAGAACTGGACATTCGAGGACAAATAGACATGCTAATCCTTGATTTCTCGAAAGCGTTTGATACAGTTCCTCACCAAAGACTCCTAATGAAAATGTCATACTATGGGATAACATCCAACACCCTACTATGGATTTCGGCATGGCTCACTCAGCGACACCAGAGAGTATGTCTAGATGGAGAAGCCAGTGAGAACAAACCAGTACGATCAGGAGTTCTACAGGGTACAGTATTGGGACGACTTTGTTTCCTTATATATATAAACGATATGGGAGAAACAATCTCATCAAAATCAACCCTACGTCTATTGGGCTGACGACTCACTACAATATAGATCCATCAAGGGTAGTGAGGACAGTTTACAACTTCAACACGATCTGACGGAACTAACCAAATGGGCGGAGAGATGGCAGATGACATTCCATCCAGCTAAATGCTACACACTTAGAGTATCGAGAAAGAAAAACCAAACAATAGAAGAGTATGAAATGATGGGACAACAACTATCCACAGTCCACCAATATCCATACCTCGGAGTCGAATTATCAGAAGATCTCAGTTGGGATCCTCACATCAAAAAAGTCATCACAAAATCCAACAGTACTAGGATTCCTAAGACGCAACATCTGGAAGTGTCCACAAGACATCAAAGCGCAGGCCTATACATCGCTAGTGCGCCCACATCTTGAGTATGCCTCCACAGTTTGGGACCCATATCGAAAACACCACATTGACTCACTAGAAATGGTACAAAGAATAGCTGCCAGATTTGCGACATCAACATACAGTCGGGAACCAGGTACAGTAACAAACATCATAACAACCCTAGAATGGCAAACGCTAGAATCTAGACGGAAATCTAGTAGACTGAGCATGTTCTACAAAGCCACACACGGAAAGGCGGCAGTCAACATACCATCATACGTGAGAAGACCATCTACCTCAACTAGACAATACCATCCAGAAAAATTTACTCAGATCAGTACCTCCACAGATGCCTACAAATACAGCTATATACCACGCACCATCACCGACTGGAACAGTATGCCTCCTGAAGCCTTCCTAGCTACATCTCTGGAATGCTTCAAGCAAAAGCTTCGGAGACTACAGCTGTAAACAGAAACCACCTGATTTTATCCAATTTTAATTGCACTTGTAAATACTGAGCACGCAGGTTGACGTTTGCACAGCAGTATCTGCGTTATGGATTTCCACTGCAGATCAATAGTATAGATGTAGATGTAGAAACAGTGGCGGATTCAGAACAGTTTTATAAAGGGGGCTGGGGCAGTGACTGACCTAAAAGGGGGTAGTCCTGTCATGCTATTATTTTTAGTTTTAGTTTCTTGTGTACAATTTAAAGTTTAGTATGGCGTTCATTATCACTGAACTAGTATATATATATATTTGTTTAGGGGCCAGCTGAAGGACGCCTCCGGGTGCGGGAATTTCTCGCTGCATTGAAGACCCGTTGGTGGCTTTCTGCTGTTGACTTCTCTATGGTCGGGTTGTTGTCTATTTGACACTTTCCCCATTTCCATTCTCAATTTAATTCAGTGATACCCTACATAATCGTTGAAATACAAATTTCCAACAAAAAGGGGGGCAGGCCCCCTTGGATCGGCCTATGCTTAAAAGATGGTTTGAACGTTTGATTTCAGTTTTGTTTTATTGACTCAAATAGCAATTGTATATATATCTATATGCAAAATATAGATTTATGATGTGTATGTGTAGAACGGTGCAAAATGGTAATTGCTGTTAGTGCCGGGTCTGAGTCCTGAATCATATAGCTAAAATTTAAACTTCTTGCTTTTCTGTACTTTTGCTGTGCTACTTGCATTAGGTGTTTGGTGAGCAGATTACAGAATTGAAAATAACGTACAACAGAAAAGGCATACAAGTACCAACACAAAAGGAATTTAGAGAAAAGTAGGACTAAAAATAAAGAACAGATAAAAATAGGTAAAACTGAAGAAAAATAAAAATTGCAAGGTGCTAAATATGGACAAACAAATCTTACGAATAAAGCACAAATACCTATAAGATATTAAGAGGATAAAGAAATTTATATAAAAAAAAAACCGTCAGATTATAACTGAACGTCGTTTAATTTAATTTATTTTTGTTGGTTTTTGCATGAAAACTGTATGATTTTTATGTGACGCAGACAGTCAATAAAAGCACGTTGGAGGTCATGATTATTGTGTACATTTATGCAAAATTTGAATAATACAGATTATTATTTAAGCCGGCTGGGTGTCCGTGGGTAAACTTTTACATTTCAAATTTCTGTCCTATCCAACTTTCACGATATGACCTCGTTCTATTTATGCATGAAATATTTGCCACTGGACATTTAGCTAATAAAATGTCGCAAGAGAAATTAAGTTATCTCCTGCATCACTATATTATTATCCAGTAGCCTAAATATTTATAAATATAAGTAATGGTAGACAAAAATAACAAGAAAAAATCAATGATCAAACAAATATGAAAAAAAAGGGATCCTAAAGAGATGACTCTTTTCTTTTTAAACTTAGTACCTATATTATTTTGTGTTGAAGTATAGTCTTCGGAGCAGTAGAAAAAAATAAGGGCCGGTTAATTTTCTTAAATAATTTAAAGAAGAATTTTGTTTGCATTCCAGGGAAACAGTCTGATACATGTAAATAGAATCATCATAGATACCAGGATTGAAATTTTTGCGTCTGACGCGCGTTTCGCAAAGAGCTTAGAATAAAATAAGTAATACCGATGCATAATAATCTTAAATACACGAATAATGATCTCATCGTTTTAACTCTTTTATTTATACCGAAATCAAATTAACAAAGATATCTTAATTTATATCTTTGCATTTTTTATGTGTTAATTATCAAATAAGATCAAAGAATAATAGAACATTAAAATCACATAAAAATATAAAAATCACAATCGAATATCTTAATGTTCAACTGTTTCCTTTGAACATTACAAAATTTATGTCCAAAAATTATTATCACATTTAATTGTTTCCTCTTTCGATAATGAACATACAAATCAGTCTCCGGCGGTTATACATGTAGTTGTGGTTAACGGGAGGGGTAACGGTATGTACCCCTCCTAAGGTGATGGAATTGATTGATGTGTGTCATTGGTAAAATTAGGAGATGATTGATTTCCATTTTCATATACGAGTGGGAACTTTAACGCCAGCTATTGTTAAGGTCATCGCTGTGATTTATGAGGGTCCCGCGGCGGCGACAGCTGGATTTTTTAAGGACAAGGGCATACAATCAGATAAACTCGATACTCATAAAAAAATCATGTTCTGTTTTGTAAAAATGTCGTTTTTCGTGTCAGATTCTATCAGTACTATCACTGACATCGCCAGTTATGTTTTTTCAAAGCCCTGAAAGCCCTGAAGGATCATTATTCTTTTAGGGACAACGTTAAAATCCAAATATTTATTTATTTTTGCGTAATAAGACAGATCTGTTATTTGTCTTCAGTTTTTTAAATTAGACGTTTTTTATGGATCTTTTGAAAATGACATGTTTGAATTACATAATTCTATGTTTCGGTTGTTGTTGACTTTGAAAAGGGAGTTAACTTACATAATAAGACATTTGTTATACAGGACCGTTGTGTTACCCTCATTTTTCATTCTATCATTTGCAATGTTTATTGTGTATTGAACTCAGCATTGATAAGATCAAATCATTGTTACTCTTGTCAGAGAGAAAATATGATATGAATTTGTATTGAAAAATATTCAATTTGTGCTGAGCAAAGCTTTTAATTATTCTTTTTTTGAAATTGCTAGCAAAAAGCTTCCTGTTTGTGTTCGCTTTGCCCTTGAATGGAAGATATTTTACTAGTAATTAAAACGACAGAGTCTTCAGACCATTAGAGAAATTTGTCTCAATAGCAATCATACCACATCTTCTTTTTTTATATTTAAAACCTACATCTTCCCAACAGCCCATGTTTTCAAACATTGACAGATATATATTTTTTACATTTGACTTTTGGGTTTTATCAGTATCTTTAGCTTCCATTATCATTCTATAAAAACTGCCAATTGTATCCTCTTTTTCAACTTAATCCCCCTTTTCTTTCTTTTGTCTTAATTAAATTATTCAACACTAGTATACAATATTTTGACTTAACCTTATTCTGAGTTGGGGAAAATATGAATCCTTGTTTATTTGATTTCCGGTTATTTTTTTTTTATATAATTTCTGTAATGTTAGCATGCATTGGGAAAATTTACGCTGCGTTTTTCTAATAAAATCTATTGGGAACCAGGTTTAAATTTCGCTGAAGTACGGAAGATTCCGTATAAATTCCTTGGTTAACGCATTAAAGTGAGTAATACTCCATGGTTAAAATAAACAAGAGATGCTATTTTCTAATACCCCCTCTAGGAGTTATCTGTTCTTTATTGTTTATCATTAAATGTGACAATGAAACACTATAAGTGTCTTGCGGTATAAAATCATTAGAATTCAATGGTTTTATTTGTTTCCCAGCAAACTCCCTGCAGAAATTTTCACACAAATGCTCAAGTCTTTGTTTATTGATATACTTAATGGAAATGTCATAAAAACGAAAATTACTTAGAGAAGTTTATTTAAAGACTTAACATCAGACATAAAAAAGCAAAGCGCCTTTGTGAAACCGAAAATTAAAAAAATCAACAAATATTTGTCCCTTTTACACTGTTTATTTTTCGTTATTTATTTCATTGTCTGTAAACAATAAAAGTGTTTAATTAATTAGATTTTTTCTTTCAAGTCAAATTGGTTTTTTTGTCATTTTTCTATTCATTTTTCGTTTTTTCTTTTCTTTTAACCTGTATAAGCTTTTTGGTTTTCTAATGTAAAAATAAATATAAGTTTTCCCCAAAACATAAGATATATAGCTTGAAGGAACAATGGAGAATGTTACCTTCTTTTTTTTTAAAATCATTTAAACATAACACAACATTTAACGAATTCTTTTTTTTTTTTTTAATTTATTTCCTCCATTAATGAAATCATTATTGTTATTATTTGCTTTCCATTTCCTGGATTGAAAAAAAAGTCATGATTTTGAATTCCCTAGACCTGTGCATGTTTTTTCCTTTGGCATTTAAAACCCGTTTTTCGAGATAGAAACTGGTAATATAACATGCTCGAGTTAGTATACATGTAGATATGTCTTTGACAAATACGGCTGTATATAAAGTTGTTGTCTAGATTATAAATAAACAGATAACGGGAAATTATGAAAGTATTCATTTGTCTAGTATAAGTGCAACTTGATTTATTTCACGGAAATAGTATAAACGAAATAATGTTCTATTCAGAGCAATAAAAACGTCTAGACCTTCACCCTTACGTCAATGAAAATCAGAGATTTGTTTATGGATCAACGTGTAATGTGATTTACAAAACAATAAATCTATTACCACAAGATGTCAATTTTCAGACTAATATATTAAAGATTGTTTCTTTTATAAACATTTATGATTTTTATAGATGTTGAAATCTCACCTTGACATCAATATGACGTTACTGGCTAGCGCCATTGTCCACTTTGAATAATTAATGCAGTGATTTTGTACAGACTAATGATACTTTGTTAATTAACTTAGGTAGTTATTGACTTGGCAATAAGATGATGGGAGGTTATAAAGGTGACAGAATAATTCAATTTGTCTTTTATGACCCTGTCAACCACCGCGTTTAACAATATGTGTTGGGTTTTTTTAAATGACCACGATAAAAAATTTTGTGCTGATGATACGGCGGAAAGCAAACACAAAGCAAATCAATATTTTTTTCTCAAATATTGCACGAATTTTAATCATACAATAGAACACACAGGGATTTGGAAACACTTATATAAATCTCAACTTCAAAATGAGATGCTTAAATAAAACAATTTTTCAAACACTTCTTTATAGCAGAGACATATAATACATGTGTTTATATTCCGGAGATGCTTAAATCATAGATATAATTTAAATAAACCAATTTCTCAAATATTTCTTATATCATTTATTAAATATTTTGGATTATGAATTACAGTTTTTACGCTCATGTGGTCTACAGAAAGAAAGAATATGTCATAGATTAAAAACTTTCTAATCTTTAATCTGATTTACGGTTATAAACATAGAATTTCCCTTATCACAAATAATTCCATCGTTCGATAGCAATTTAAAACAATGATATACGATCAAAAGATCTTCTTTGATGATCTTTGATTAGAATATACCGGTATTATTTAATCTATATTTAAATTCCTATGTTGCTGTGTACATAAGCATCGTTATAGCCAAAGACGCCGATAAGAAATGTTTTGACATTGCGCTCGCAGTTTGACAGGGAGCTCGCATGTCAACCCGTCTGTAGCGTTAATCCATTTTAATCTTCGATTAAGATATTTTTTTTAAGATTTCCAGACAACCTGACAAATTTCAAATTAGTTTTCAATATGGTGAATAAAGTTGTTTAAATATTGTGTATTTTAATTATCGATTTCTAATATTGATCCTAAACAATATTGATTTGACATCAAAGGTGAGGGTGGTCTTGATTGAGGTTAATTATTGAGTCATCAATGCTAATTATTTCCCTATAAAAATAATACAATGCCATGCCTATTGTTATGTAATAATTAAGAAAATGACAACTTATTGTTCAATACAAAACTGTTGACTAATTATATCAAGGTGACTACAAAATTTTGAAAGGCCGTCACAGTTGACTGGTTTAGAGAAAGGATAACAAAGGAAATGTGTTAACTACAATAATATAATTGCTTTTTTAACAATTAGACAATGAATGTGAGAAAAAAGTAATTTTTGCCAGAAAATAGATAATATTCCTTTCAAAATTTGATCCCTGATTACAGGTTTGAAATGGAATTTTAATCTAGGCGATCTCGACTCACAATCCAAGTGACTGTGTTCA
>CM034357.1:36080625-36202028 GCA_019925275.1 Mytilus edulis
GAGCAAGACTGATTGCTTCTAAATTCATTTGCTGAACGACCAGTGGCAAATAGTTAACACATATTTTACAATGAAAAGAAATCAGTTATATATTTTAAAGAAAGAGGCAGCATTACTTTATACCCTGCATAACAAGTCCCCGTCAAATTAGTTGTATGATGTTGAAAGAGTTGCTTAGAAAATATCATGGGATTCATTAAAGAATTTGTTTGAGGATTTTGTTAAATGTTGTGGAATCAAAGTGATGGGAATTTAGTCATAAGTATAAATGATATGTTTCATTTAAACACAAATAAAAGAATATAACGACAATTAAATGTGATAAAAATACATAGATAAGGATATTTATAAGAAAAACATGTTTTATTGTCTGGTTTAAGATTAATATAAATATGATAAGAAATTAAGAATTCACACTGTTTTATGTTGCTATACGAAATATCACATAACAGATAAACTAATGT
The DNA here is from genome assembly GCA_019925275.1 of Mytilus edulis. Classification (NCBI taxonomy): domain Eukaryota; kingdom Metazoa; phylum Mollusca; class Bivalvia; order Mytilida; family Mytilidae; genus Mytilus; species Mytilus edulis. The sequence continues at coordinate 36,081,090 of CM034357.1, forward strand.
TTATTAACGATAACACGAATTAATTACTCCCGGTACATTTTTATCAATTATCGGAGTTTAAAAGAAATATTTTCTATAAATCTAAGAAACAAAGAATAGAATTAGATAAACTGGCAAAATTAAACAAATAGCAGTAGAAACAAACACCTAGAGGTGTAAGATACAACACACTTTGTGTTTTTTCTGCAATAAATATGAATCTGCATGGCTTCACACCTTTGAAGTTCACCTGCTGATAATTGACGTCACCCGCTGGTTTAGATGAATCATTGCAAATGTCAAATTCATAACACTAGTGTACCAAAATCCTTACCATATTAGCGCAAGGGATCAGTGTCATTTTTCTTGTATCAGGTCAATTAAAATTTCAGTCAAGAGGTTAAAAGTATACTTAGTAAACAAGCGGGGGACGAAGAACATGGACAATTGGGTTTCTTGAAATCATTATACGCTTACTTAAAATTGAATAAGAGTAAACTTATCAATATAAATATACTACAAAAGATGCGATCATGCATGCACCTTAATTCCTTCTACCTTAAAGATGATACTGATCTTGCCTCATCATATGGCTCATATATTTCTCATCTTTTATACGACTTGCCGAATTATTTTGAATAAAGCTAGCTAACTTGAATGGGCATAAACTTGAATTGAAATAAAATTTGCTTTTACAGATACTTAAGACTTTTTAATACTTTTGCAAAACTTTTACATCCTTTTTCAGTGCATTATCTGTTAATATACTGATTCCGTTAAAAAACAAACATTTAAAAAATACACACAATGTAAAATATACTCGTTGAACTTTTCCGGACCTTAATTAACAATGAGGTAGCTGAATTCCCAAAAGTGAGCACACATTTTGTTTGGCAATGTATGATGAAGCTTCAAATAAGCCTTGTTCAAGTTAGATTTAAAACTATTCGTAGCTGCACTGTGCATGTTTTTATTTATTTAATGTTTTTGTATAAAGGTCAAAGTTCTTTATTTTCCAATTAAGGGCCCCTGCTGATGGGACATAATGACAACAATACACAATACATTCTGATTCTTAACACATAAACATATAATGAAGATAAAATTAAAATTATAATTCACATGAAGAGGATGAGATAATATCATAGAATATATATCTATAGTCATATAAAATATCACAACATAAAACAATTGTTATTGTTATTATTTATAAGTTATTTTAGTTCTTTCAAAGTTTCAAATCTTTGATTTTTCTGCCATGCCAGAGTGCCAGCAAACATAGTTTAATAATTGATTAATTAACCATATTAAATTGAGAATGGAAATAGTTTGCTAACAGAGGTCCATCTTGTCTCTTATCCAGAAAAATAAGTTGAAGGAATAATACAGGTCACTAAAATGGAAAAGAGACCAAGGACAAATGCACTACCATATGATATGGTGTTGGGTGTCAAAGGGAAAAAATCACAACTAGTTGAGCTCCGCCACGTTTTTTGTGTCTGTACAAAATAAGACTATCTGGACCATTTGCTGTGCGTTTTTGTTTGACGATTGCCCCCCCCCCTTCCCCTACAAAAAAAAAAACAACCACAAACACAAACAAACTCATGGAATCATAGCTATTATTATAGGTGATAGAATTTAGAAATTGATGTAGTATAAATTTTGTTGTTGTGAAATTTGCCAGTTTTATGATCTTTTATCATCATCAGCAGCAGCGTACTCCATCATATTTCTTTAGAAACCAAAAGTGTAAACAAATTGTGTATAATACACTCGATAAGTATTACAGATTTACTATTATTTGTTGATTGTAAAGCAAATTGCAATTTTTGAAAAATAAAATATTGCCCCAGGCTGTTCTGATAACAATGGAATAGACTATACCGATTGGTAAGTGCGATAAACATCTTACAGAGGACAATTTTCATTGGTCATAAAAATCACATGATCGACAGACCCGCCATTTACGACAAGCGTGGTTTGGATTTATATTTACAAATTTTGTAAACATATTTCATTTGAAAACTGGATTTACAATAATAACAAAGTGATTTGGAAATGTCAACGTTACAACCAAGAGTTCGTAGAGGAAGGCGATCGGCCTTGAGAAAGAGAGAAAATGGATTAGTTAAAACATTGAATTTTCACGATTCCGACGGGGAGTTCAGCCCGAACGATGGTGGGTCTAGCCCATTTCATTCACCGAGTATGGAAAGTTACGATGAGCCAGATTATTTGGAAGTGGATATATCAACACCATATTTAAATTCTACATCTCGTTCAGCAAGGACATTTATTAGTTCTCGGAAATTATCACCAATTCCGTTTGGAATAGACGATGAAAATGATGGTGACGTGGAGGATGACGAACAGCGAGTGCCAGCCCCTGGAAAACATGTCATCTCTCCGGACGAAGCGTGTCCGATTTCACCACCATCACGTAAGCTTAGAGCATTAAGACTTTTTGATACTCCTCATACACCTAAATCTTTATTACAAAAAGCCAGACGGAGGAGATTGACAGATGAAAGAAAATCAAATTCAAAAGAAAATGGCGAAAAAGTGGAGGCCAATGTCAACCCATTTACACCATGCAACAACAGACCTTTATCGTGTTCAGTGTCATCTGGCATGGCCAGTATAAAAAGAAGCAGAGAGCAAATGGAAAAGTAAGTTTTAATATAGTTGTATTAGACAGGATTTATTATTTAAGTTTATGATCTGACATGAAAAAAGTTGGAATAATTTGAAAATCCACAGCAGTCTGCAGATCACACAAGTTACTAAGCTGAAATGTATTTGAATAGGTACAAAAATCAACCTTAAACCAGAGGCTTATTTCAGTAGATATTGTGCTTTTTTGTAAATATGGTCCCAAGTTTCATACTACATTTGTACTAGTTTAAACAATTTGTTTCTTAAATTACATCATTCTAAGTTTAGAAATAAAATGATGACTCATTTCTAATGTTAATTGTTAAGTTTTGATTTCTGTCAAGTCGGAGATTTTGTCTGAGGATAGCATTGTGTTTAGTTCGGGTTTGCATGATGCCATCAGCTGATCAGATTTTAAAAAAACAGATCCAGATTTTGTTAATTGCTATAATTTGTAAAATCGCAGCAGCTCCCATCGTGACTAAAGTTAAGGTTGAGAATATTTCCAAGTTTCATTGTTGAGAATATTTCCAAGTTTCATTGTTAATCAACCTTGCATTGCGTTTCAGTAGATATATTTATATGATACAGTATCATGTACATATTTTTGTTTGAAAATTCATTTCCTTGACACTTTTATCAAAGTTGTCTCAAGTTTATTTTGAAATAAATGTTTTGTTGAAAAGACAGACTGACTAGGAATAGGGAAAGAAGTTGATCACCCAAATTTCCTTCATTTCTAATAAATATCAAAACTTAGAGTACATGTACATATGTTATAAATATTATTTGATTATTTCCAGGAGTTTATTAGAAGATTCAGCTGATGAAATAGAAATAGATATGCCATCAACAAAGGTATGTACAGTTGTATAAATGTAGTTCAGCTGTAAAAAGAAGGAATAAACACTTTAAGCATTTAAAAAAATAAAATTAAAATGTTATAAATATTGTTAACTTACTGAAACGTTGTTTAGTTAAGGCCGTAGTTTTTTTATTTTTAGTTTTACGAACCCTCCTACCCTAATTTTTGCCAAATAGGAAAAAAAATAAAATCAAAAATGTTGATTTTTATTTTTTTTTCTCCTCCGACCCAGTGTTTTTCATGCAAAAAAGAAAATTTTAGTTCATAACTGCATGAAAGAATCTAAATTTATGCTCTTGGTGATTTAGTAAGTTGTTGCACATTGATTTTCAATTCCAACCTTGTCAAGAAAAAAAAAATAGTTGTTACACTAGAAGAAAATCTCCTGGTGAAATAAAAAAAAAAAAAAATTGATATTGACGGTTGGTATTAAAAAAAAAATCAGCAGCAGCAGTTTTTTTTTGTTTTTTTTTTTCGTCCTCCTACCCATTGGTTTTGTCAAAAAATTTTGTAAAACTAAAAATATAATAACTATGGCCTAAGAAAGATATTGCAAATAACAAGTGGAAACTTTTATAAAAGCTGCAGATAGATAATGATGGAAATTATGAGATGTTTGGAGAAAAAAAGATTGATGCTCGCGTTCCTCATTTGATAAATGTTTGACGAACTTTCTTAAGCAGCAGCAATGATTAATTTCTCCATTCTTTTTCAGAAAATTGCCTTGCATGAAATCAACACATCACGGTATAACGAAGAGTTTCATGAAGTGTGTAAACTTGGTGATGGAGAATTTGGTAGTGTTTACAAATGTATTCACCGATTAGATGGATGTACATATGCCATAAAGAAGTCCAAGGCACCAGTAGCAGGGAGCCAGTATGAGTAAGTATAGTTATATTTTCTTCCCAAAACGGCATACATTATCTACCTAATGTGTCCTTAGATTGAAAATGACAGGTTTTAGCATTGTGGTTAACCGTTGAATTTTGAATAGTTACAGATAGGTTCATCAAACTACACACAAGGTTACACAATTGGTTGAATACGAGTTAAGATTTAAAAGTTGGGAGGAAACTACCTTAAACAAATACATTTTGCATTTGAGTAATGCTCCATTTGTACATGTATCATATGAAGGAATGTAACATTTTACACTATCAAGTACCATACTGGTCAAAAATACAATTGCATGCATATTTCGACTTAAAATTTTAAGCTTGATTGTTTTGGACAAATGTAGAGTCAACATTGAAGCTGAATGAGGATTTGAATGTTGCCCACATGTAGTTGTCTCGTTTATGTATTCCTTTTACTAAACATTTTATTTACTTGCTTTCAGGAGGAACGCCATGAATGAAGTATATGCACATGCAGTTCTTGGAAAACATCAACATGTAGTGAGATACTATTCTGCCTGGGCTGAAGATGATTATATGTACATACAAAATGAATACTGTAATGGTAAGAACTTCATTTTAGGTTGTTTTTTCTTCAAAAGTTTAAAATGAGGAGGACATTTCATAATTTCAAACTGGTCCCAAAAATGGGTTATATAGAGTTTATCATCCACTGTGAATAATAACTGAAAAATTAACTACCTTTCCCAGTAAACACCTTAAAGATAGAAGTATTAAGAAAGTCAACCTTTTCTATCTTGAATACATTCAAACTTGTTTATTCTGTTTCCTTGATGGAAGAAATTAATTTCATTAGTTGTAGAATTATTTAAACTATTGTTAAAATTGTTTCTTACTTAAATGCTTTCATTTTTAGGTGGAAGTCTAGCTGATGTAATTGATACCAACAGAAAGACTGGCCGTAAATTGGGTGAGGATGAATTCAAGCAGATTCTCCTTCAAGTGTCGAGGGGACTGAGATACATACACTCCCAGAACCTTGTCCATCTTGATGTCAAACCAGGAAATGTGTTCATCCATCGGAACCCTAAGTTCTTGAACTCTCCCGAGAGTGGAATGGAATCTTTGGAGGAAGATGATGAAGTAGAGGAAGCAATAACATATAAAATTGGTAAGTAAGATTAAAAATAAGAAAACAGACTGTGCGAGGGCTGTATAGCCAGTCTAGTTCGTTAAAAACTTGCATCATCAAACAAAGAAGTTGTTGACTGGTGAATGAGTCAATGAAAGTTCAAGAGTTGGTTTCACTGAAAAACGTACAAATCAGATTGATTGCTAGTCATGAACATGAGTTATCTGACACAAGTTTTTGTTGTGAAATTGACTCCAAGATCTTATCTTTGTCTCTCTGACATTTTTAACTTTATGAAGTGATATGACTATGAAGAAAAGAATATTCCCCTTTTTTTCATCAATGTAGTTTTGTCAAAATATTTGTACTCTTTATTGACATCAGTTATAACCTATAATTTTGTCTTTGCAGGAGATTTAGGTCACGTAACATCAGTTTCTAACCCAACAGTTGATGATGGAGATTGTCGATATTTACCAAAAGAAATTCTGAATGATGATTATGAGAATCTGACAAAATCTGATATTTTCTCACTCGGATTAACTATGTATGAAGCGGTAAGTTGTTTACCTTTTTCAATTTGATCATAATTACTCATTAAAGATACATATCCATACACTTATCGAATTGTAACACTAAGAAATATTGCAAAAGTCCTTTGTCTGTATACACTGCATTTTTTGTGCAAATCACTCAATACTCTTTGCACCAATATTTTCAAACTACTATTCTGAAGACCAATATCCCAACATATTTCTGATGAGTCTAATTAAAGTTGTGCAAATATGTGCTACTCAGAATGAAATTAATTAGTCTGGGATATAGGACTGGGGTATAACTGAGCAGACAGTTATAAAACCAAATAAATCTAAGTGAAAAATAGGAAAATGAGTTCAGTATCATCTCAAAGCCAGTATATTTACTCCAAGCATTTGTACTTATACCGATATTTTGTTTTACAGGCAGGTGGATATCCCTTACCTAAGAATGGACCAAAGTGGCATGCCATCAGACGTGGTGAATTACCATCATTACCCCACCTGACTGTAGAAATGAACCACCTAATCAAGGTAAGTTTACTTTTGTTATAAACATTGATGTGCATGTTAAGAAATCATATTCAGGACCAAGAAAAATAATTTATAAAATGGTGTTTAGATGAAGTTGATCAGATTGGAAATAAAGAACTTTCAAATGATACTACGCAATCCGCAGCTTGATACTGGTTATAATTTTGTTCTGAAAAATGAAAAAAAAAGACATTTTCAATATTATTTTGTCCTGGAAATATAGTAAGAAGGTTTGAATGTGTATTGTGTATATTTAATTTTAACTTGAAGGAAGAGGGGTTTCTTTGAATCACAACTTACCGTTAATTATTCTCCTGATTTTGAATATAAAATGTATTTATTGTTTTATTTTTATTTGCAGAGTATGGTAGACCCTGACCCAACACAAAGACCATCAGCAACACAAATAGCACAACATCCTGTTTTGTGTCCGCAGGCTAAAAAATCAAAAGCCCAGCTTAGAAAAGAACTGAACGAAGAAAGATTTAAGAACCAGATGTTATCAAGGTACTTAAATGACTCAAAATGAACTTTTAGAAATTAATTTAAGAAATATTGAATTTATACAACTAAAGAAATGTGATTTGATAGCCAATGAAGCAACAATGAAGTATCTAGTAGATTTCAAAAATGGCAAAGTTTAAAGCATTTAAATGTCACCATAAGGCCTCCAACAATGAGAATATAAAGATTGTTTCGCAATGTGATTTTGACGTTGCTTATCTATAAAACAGAAGATGAGTAAAACAAAATAAAAAATTCTGTAATTGCACAATTCTTGCAGAAAAAGTGGATGCTCAAAAGAATTGAATCAGTATTTTAATGCTATATTATTATACGCACATGTAAAAACTGTAAAATTGAATCTTGAAAAGTAACATATTTTACAATTTGTTCATTCAAATTCTTTGTACAACATTCTAACCTTTTTTTTTTCTCTTCAGAAAATTAATAGAAGCTACCCAGTGCCTTGTACAGAATACCCCCGTGTTTGCACAGCCAGATAAAGTGAGTCGACTAATTGGAAGCAGAATGAAAAGGAGCTTAAGCATGACAAACTTTTAAAAGAATCAATTTTACGCTGAAGGAGGACACTGTGCAATACACAATTTGTAAAAATAATTGTATAAAGACTGGACCCTATTATACCAGTATAAATTTGTTATACATTGTTATGTAATATTTCCTGTTAATGTGCCAAGACAAAGGGTTAACAGATTGGGCATGTTTATTTTCATATAGTTCTATTTATATTCATCTGTTGGAGATGCCATCTTATTTATTATCCTCTGGTTTGGACCATAGATTCTTGGTCCTCAAATTTTGAACTTCACTCTTTTATTTTTGGACTCTTTTTTGAATTGAGAAATTGCATGTTAAGAAAATAATAAATTATAATGTTAGATTGCGGCATGTTACTTTTGCTTGTTTGCATTGTTATTTTAAAATTTGTTAGGAGCTTGTATTCTGATAGAATTTATATTGTTTACAAAAATAAGAGCTGGAGAAATGTGGTTCATTTTCATTGGTGATAGTTCATGTAGAAGTATTTGTTTGTTTGTAATTCAAAGATATTTATAGTAATTATCAAATTTTAATGTCCTAGTAATCATTGTTACATTTTCCCATTCATAAAAAATATAATTATAGAACCACATTTATCCAGGCTGTATTTCCCCACAATGGCATCTCCAACAAATTGATATTTGTTTTTATATATAGCATGTAAAGAAGTAAAACTTCTCTATGTGATAATCATGAATTCCAGGTAAGTAGGTCAGACGGTGGTGCAAATGATGTGCTATAAGTAGGTCAACATATTTGTATATTGTTTTTATTGTAGGTATATTTAAACCTGTAAACTCCATGGATTCATTGTTAAAAATAGCAACAAGAAGGTGCTTATTGTATGTTTTACAAATAAAATTTTAATAAAATATTTGTGTAGTATTTTAAATATTTGGATGCATAGTCAGGAATCTGATGTTCAGTAGTTGTCGTTTGTTGATGTGGTTCATAAGTTTTATAGCTTGCTGTTCTGTTTGAGCCTAGGCTCCGAGTTGAAGACCGTAGTTTAACCTATAATGGTGTACTTGTATACATTGTGCCTTGGCACTCACGATTCATACCACAACTTATATATATGTTCTGTTTTACTATTCAGCTGCCTATCTTACCATACAAAGGATATATTTTTGAATTTTGAACAAGTTTTGGATTCACTACTATAACTAGGTACAACAGATTAAGTGTGTCACAATGGAGTGAAAATGTTGCACAATATTAATTGCATTTTTTTCATTTATTTCATCTGATTTTCAAATTACTTCCTTCTTCATAAGGGCTGTTCCTTAAAAACATACAGGGGAACCAAGGGAGTCTTTTTGAAATCGCATCTCTAGGTGGGTTTTTTGTATAGTGAAAGTGTATACAAATTCTTCATCTAGTCGATATTTTCAAAGTGCTCTCATTTGGTAACATTTAACCATTATGCAGATGTGGTATGATTACCAACAACACACCAGACTATTCACCATTGTTTAAATGCAGTTGATGTAAGAAACAGGTAACGATACATCCTTCAACAATGGCAAAACCAATACACTATAGTCATAAAAAACACAACTTAACAACAGTACACATGCTGAAATGTCTCGCCTTCTTTACCAGTTATTGATATGTTGATAGTCCTTAATATAAAGCTTTAATACAACTATCACATAAACTTTTAAAACATGTTCCAAGAAAATGAGGTCAAGGTTATATGAACCTAACAAGAAATACATGTACACCTTACAATCATTCAACACACTAAATATAGTTGACCTATTGCTTAGTTTCTAAGAAATGTACTTGACCAAGAAAACTAAACATTGACCAATGAACCATGAAAATAAGGTCAAGGTCAGATGAAGCCTGCCAGGCAGACATGTAGCTTTAAATTCTTCCATACAACAAATATAGTTGACCTATTGCTTATGATTTAAGAAAAACAGATCAAAACACAAAAACTTAACACTGAGCAATGAACTGTGAAAATAAGGTCAAGGTAGCATAAAACCTGTGAGACTGACATGCACATCATAAAATTTTTCCATACACCAAATATAGTTGACCTTTTGCATATAGTGTTAGAAAAAAAGACCAAATCTCAAAAACATCACTTTTACTACTGAACCATTAAAATGAGGTCCAGGTCAGATGGCACCTGCCAGCTAGGCATGTACACTTTACAATCATCCCATACATCAAATATAGTAAACCTATTGCATTCAGTAAAAGAAAAACAGAACAAAACACAAAACTTAACTATGACCACTGAACCATGAAAATGAGGTCAAGATCAGATGACACCTGCCATTTGGACATGTACACCTTACAGTCCTTCCATACATCAAATATACTAGACTTGTAGCTTATAGTATCTGAAATATGAACTTGACCACCAAATTAAACCTTGTATACTGATCCATGAAATGAGGTTGAGGTCAAGTGAAAACTGTCTGATGGGCATGAGGACCTTGCAAGGTACACACATACCAAATCTAGTCGTCCTACAGTGGCAGATCCAGAAATTTACATAAGTTGGGGCCCACTGACAGCTTAAAAAGGGGGTCTGCTCAGGTCATGCTTCAGTGATGCCCTATTTAATCAACCACATTTTTTTCCAGAAAAGGGAGGGGGGCCTTTTTCTGGGCTTTCTGCGACAAAAGTTACAGGGTCTACAAAAAACAAGGAGAAATTGTGTTAACATTGATAAGGAAATTGCATGTTTTCTGAAGAAAAAAGTAGAGGGAAGGTTTAATAAAAACTAGACAATGTATATGCATTTAAATAAAAATGTGTTAAATCTGGACTTGATCTATATCCAAAAATTACTTGTTTAGATCAGCTTATGAACAATACAACAGGATGGCAGCATGACCATAAAATTTTCTCTTGACAATTTACAAGATATATCACTGTGAATTTATAAGAGTAACCACTGAAAAATAAAAATAAACTTGGAATATGAGCAAAAGTGTTGCAGCAGGTAATTGCTTATAATAGCTCATGTTCAACATCGTTAAAAAGTTTTCTCTAATTCTTTGTCAATTTATCCCTTTCTGCACCCATTGTTTTAAAAAAAATTTAATCAAAGTGTGGTTCGTTTGATCTCAGTTCTTCATTGGTTAAAATGGGATTATGACGAAGAATTTCCTTGCTTTCCTCAGAATTTCATTGGTGACAGCATGAAAAAAGGCAACCATGTCTGATGAGTGATGACGTCACATAAAAAGAACAGATCTTTTTGCAGATCATTCGAAAAGAAGGAATACCTTTGTCTGCATATTGTTTGAAAATCATTAGAGAAACAGATACTTTCTCAACAGTTAAATTTTAAATATTTAAAACGCTCTGCAAGCCTATCGTTTTTAATTTGAAAATTTAACTGTCTCAAGTGGATAAATATCATATCACACTCGATGCAGTGGTAGAATCTATATGTAACTTTTGAAACAAAAAGAAATTGGTGTAGGAGTCAGTTTAATTGAATGTGGCAAGATTAAACTGCTTTGTGTGCAATTCTGGTGTGCTTGAGATACACAAGGATGAGTTGATGAATATTTTTTTTATCATTGTAATTATGCCATCAAGTGCTACCTTTGATGGTCGGTAGACCCCTTATGTTTATGTATACTCATGTTTGTCTCATTCAAGTTTAAGAAACTTCAACACAATGTTAGAAACAACACAGACAGATTTCGAATTTGGAGTCATTTATCTTTCTAGATTTGTTTTAACTTGTAAATTTGCAAAGCTTGAGATAAGCTTTTATGTCCTCCAACACTTTCTGACTTTGATTTGAATTTATTTGAAGTCTTCCAAGTTCAAGATTTTACAGATTTCATATAAAACTTTACAATTTCAATACTCCATAAAAATGAGTCTGTTAAAGCCTGGCAGATAAGCAACTTCTTACAATTCCATACACCAAAACAAATACAGTTGACCTGCTGCTATTAGTATCTGGAGAATAAGACCTGATAAAAAAAAACTAATGTAAACCAACAAGCCAAGAAAATAAGGTCAAAGTTTAAAGAAACTTATTAGACAGAAATCTACACCAAAAAGTCACAGTGGACTTAATGTTTATAGGTCTGAGAAAAGGACTTAACCACAGAAATTAAATTCAATGAATCATTAAAGTTATGTGAACTCTGCAAGACAGACATCCACACCTTGCAATCATTCCATACATCACATATGAATGATCCATAAAACAACTATAAATTAAGAAATTATTGCGTGCATTTATTTTTGCTATTTTGTCATTTTAGACTAAAATGCAATTTTAATTTTTGACATTTTCAGAAAAATCCAGTTTGATTCATATACAAAAATTCAAAATGAGAGTTTCAATTATTGCGATTATAACCCTGTTGCATATTTTGCAATAATAACAACATCGCAATAATTTATGAATTTACAGTAAATAAAGGTAAAATTAACCTTGTAAGGCATTTTTGTGGATATTTGAATTAAATGTTTTGACAGATCCAGCATACATTCCTACAGATTTTTTTTATTTTGTTGAAATATTTAATTTGTGTCTCCACTATATCCAAAAAGTCCAAGAACATTGGTATCCCAACAGATAATATAGAATCCACAATATCAAATAAAGTAGTCAGGGGATGATGAAAATAAAGCCAAGGACAATGTATATGCCAGGCAGGAATTTCAGAAAGTAAGATAGACATATTCAAGTTATGAAGTATCCAAGTCTTCTTCCTTCTTAATATAAAGCTTTATACAAACTTGACAATGTTGCAATGTGACATCCTTGTGACTAGTATTTTGTGAAACATTTTGCAGATATGGCAATAATTAGGCCTAGGAATCCTAATAATGGAAGATGCTGGACCCCTATGGACCATTAAAGTGCTTGTAAGCAATGAATGTTTACGATTGTTTTAATTTTGCAGTTGGAAATAAAATAAAACATTGCAATGCATTGTAAATAAAATGCTCTGCATGGCACAGCTTGATACAACTGCAGAAGTAGAATTCCGAACAATTGGGGCCAGAATGGACACAACATTCAAGCTTAATGCATCTCAGAATTAGGATTGTGATTAAATATTTTGACACAGCATAGGTTTCTGACACAGAATGAATGTGGTCTTATGAACTTAAAAAAAATAAATTTACCTATTATGGTCCAATATCCAAAATCTAAATACATGGTTTGATTCAGCATATCAAAGAATTCCCAAGAATTCAATTTTTGATGAAATCAAACAAAGTTTAATTTTGGACCCGTTTGACCTCAATGTGGACCAATTTGATCACAGGGCCCAAAAAAATAAAAATCTAAATACATGGTTAGATTTGGAATATCAAAGAACCCCATACATTCAATTTTTGTTGAAATCAAACAAAGTTTAATTTTGGACCAACTTGAAAATTGGGCCGTAATCAAAAATCTAAAAACATTTTTGGACTCAGCATATCAATGAACCCCAAGAATTCAATTTTTGTTAAAATCAAGCTAAGTTTAATTTTGGACCCTATGGACCTTAATGTTGACCCATTTGAAAACAGGACCCAAAATTAAAAATCTAAATACATGGTTAAATTTAATATCAAAGAACCCCATACATTCAATTTTTGTTGAAATCAACCAAAGTTTTATTTTGACCAACTTGAAAATTGGGCCATAATCAAAAATCTAAACATTTTTTTAGAAAAATTCAAAATTTTATAATCAATTTTTAAATTTTCATAGAGATCCATTCACTTAAACTAAAGTTATTGTCCAGAAACTAAGTGTCTTCGGACGACGCTGACACCAATATACGAATGCAAATATTTTTTGCAGTCGTATAAAAAACGGTTGCAGTTCAACTACAATTACATATGAACAAAGGAAGATAACTCCAATTTTAGAGATTACCTTGTAATTTTACATCATTTGGACCAACATGACATTGCTGTAAGCTTTGAGTTCTACTGTTCATCTAATAGAAGACTTTCAGCAAATAAAGGTTTTTCCTTAGGGAGCTACCATTTGATTTTTATGGGAGGGCTAGGATGAAAAATTGCGTCCTGCCTTTTTTTTTAATTGTAATCTCTGTCCTGCCTTTTTATTTTTCTTAGCTTATCCTAACTTTTTTACAACAATTGTCATCCTGCTGTTTTTTTTTGCCAAGTTACTCATCCTGCCCTTTTTTTTTCAAAATTTATCCTAGCCCCCCCCATAACAAGAGGCTGTCACAACAACAGCAAACCGGATTTATTAACATTTATTTGTGTCCTGGCAATATCACAAGAACCATTACTGATGAATGGTGAAAGTGAAAATCATCAAATTTGACCTCCATTTTGTAGTCAGTATCAACATATTAAAATTTGAAAAGCTTAGATTGAATGGTTCATGAGTAAATGCAACAACGTGAATGGAAACGCCATTTTACGATCTTTCAAGAACCATAACTCCTGAACGGTAAAAGTCAAAATCGCCATTATTGAACTTGACCTCTATTTTGTCATCAGTAACAATATAATAAAATTTGGGAAGCTTTGGTAGAACAGTTCATGCGTAAATGCACGGACACAACTGGAAACTCCATTTTTCAATCTTTCAAGAACCATAACTCCTGAACGGTAAAAGTCAAAATTGTCATTATTGAACTTGACCTCCATTTTGTCATCAGTAACAATATATAAAAATTTGGGAAGCTTTGGTAGAACAGTTCATGCGTAAATGCACGGACACGACTGGAAACTCCATTTTTCAATCTTTCAAGAACCATAACTCCTGAACGGTAAAAGTCAAAATCGTCATTATTGAACTTGACCTCCATTTTGTCATCGGTAACAACATATTAAAATTTGGGAAGCTTTGGTAGAACAGTTCATGCGTAAATGCACGGACACGACTGTAAACTCCATTTTTCAATCTTTCGAGATCCATAACTCCTGAACGGTAAAAGTCAAAATCGCCATTATTGAACTTGACCTTCATTTAGTTGTCAGTAACAACATATTAAAATTTTAAAAGCTTTGGTTGAACGGTTCATGAGTTAATGCACGGACAACATTTGATTGCCGCCCGCCCGCCCACCCGCCGTACATCCCCAAATCAATAACCGACATTTTTGTCACAAAAATCTGGTTAATATCAAATGGTAGCTCCCTTATGTCTATTCTTTTTGTTTTTTCATACTAGCAATGAACCCACATTGTATGATGAAGGAAAGATATTGAATAAATGACTTGTAGAAAAGTCTCTTGTAATTCAATTGCATTGTGGTTTTTTTTGAGAACCTTTAAACAGTAGATAAATTATTTGGGCCAACATGCATTACAAAATATACATGGTAACATGATCTATTTATTTAATGGGAGTATTTTCCAAATTCTATTCTAGAGGAAATACTGGAGCCTTACTTCTGAAAATTGCACAATTTATGAACTTTAAATTAAAGCTGTTTATTTATAATAGCAGCAGAACAGAGGACAGACATTTACTATAAATTCAAATAGGAGAAAGTATGATAATAGTCATTATTGTTATTTTAAGAAGTTTTCATTTGATCTTACTGACTGATAATTTCTTTCTCAGCCAATTGAGTGATATGAAAAATTATCACTAGAAACTAAGGGCGCATGTGTCATTTTTAATGATATTCACATGAAATTTACAACATCGTTACAGGTAAAATAGCGATAAACAGATGATTATTGGGCGTCTCAACTTGTACCGGCTCAAGCCAGAAAATAAATCTCACAAAGATGATCAACGATAAACTATAATTATCTAGTGCCTGGAACAGAAAAATTATTGACATTTTTTTAATAATTTCAAAATTAATCTTATTTGATCTGATATAAATAGGATGTTATAATCTTGACACTTGTGAGCGTAGCAATTTAAGCTTTTTGTCAAGTACATGTCACATTTGACAAATTTGATCTAAAATGCCTGTTATATACTTATATCTGGTTTATTGAAAAAAAAAAATTTTGAAAGACATTTTACCAATGTTAACATCTTTGAAGAGCACATTTTGTAGCAAAATATTATTTTGAGCAAGATTGGGACAAAAATATTAATGGATTGATCTTAAAAAGAGGCTTTATATTGTCTGATTTTGGAAGATCGGCATTTAGTATAAGAAATTTAGACAGTAAGCAAATATAAAAGACAAATTTTAAATAAATAAAATATATTTTTGTTTGATAGATGCATGTGTATCATAGTTTTTGATTTTAATATTATTTGGGCAAAAAAGTGCCTTATTAGAGTTTGTCCTTTTTTCATTAAGCAACAGAATGGATCGAGAGGGTATATCTTCTTATACATGTATTGTTATTAAATAAATGCGCTAAGAAGTTATGTCATTTTGTTTATACATGTACACCAATTTTAATGACTCAGAACTTTGAACTATTGTTATCTTTTTTTGGGGCCTTATATGGTAATTTTGAGTGATGATTGTTTTACAGAAATATGTACTTTGACCTATAATGGTTTACTTTTACAAACTGTGACTTGGATGGAGAGTTGTCTCATTGGCACTCATACCAAATCTTTTTATATATATTTTGTCATTAACTATACTGCATATACAAATTTATCATGGTTATTTTTTATATTAAAGGAACCTTTACCAATTAGTGTCATAAATATCTGAGAAATAGAGGGAGCAAGGAAAAACAAATTCATCTAGGCTTGCTATTATACATATCATATTCCTCAACTGGAAACTGTAATAAAAAAAAAAAAAAAAAAAAAAAAAGCAGACATCTTGGCTTACATAATTTTAATCATAGAATTTTAAATACTGCTAATTGCAGTTATGTCAACATAAAATATAAAACATCAAAATTTTGTCTTCATCTTCCAGAGATTAACATTGAAATAAATACCACAAAACTGTATGAAACAAAAGATAAATTTTGATTGACAAAATTTGAACAAATGTTACTGCTATTTTGAAACCATATTGGAGGGCTAAATAGGCAAGAACCTTCATTAATCAGCAAATTCCAGCTAGTTAAACGATTTGCCAAACTGTAAAAAAGGCTTTATCTGATTATTTTTATTTCTTCAAGCATTGCTTAAATAAATCACTGACATCTAGTAAGAATCTTTTTTCAGACTTGAGTGTATCCCATGTTTTAATTTGTGTAGTCAAATGAAAAAATCAACAGTTTATCTCTTCCAAAATGGGGTGGATAAGGGAAATAACTCTAAATTCAAATTATGTCATTCAAAACCTATCAATTACTTTAAAAAATATCACTATAACCACTATAGAACCTCGAAAATAAAATACTTATCACAGTTGTTGAAACAGGTAACATTTGAGCTGCATCAGATAGGAATCACCCTTATGCAAGTACATATATGTATACATATACATGTACATGTATGAGATTTTGATTAATTTTGGGAATATTAGAAAATGTAATCAAATTTCAATTATAGTCTGTTTTGTTGGGTTCTTATTTCAACTCTATTTTCAAACAGTTGCATACTTTGGATATAGATATTTTCAACCCGAAATAAGTTAACAGGGTTCTTGGTCATAAAACTTTACTCAGTACTCCGAGTACAAAATAAGTGCTCGAAACACAAAATCCAGTATTTTGATTGGTTGATTCTTGAGTCTGAGTACAAAAATCGTGCTCAAAAGTTTTATGACTGCAAGGCCAGATGTATCATGGTATTTAATTGTATGAGGTCGGTTTCTATCGGACGCAGCTCATTTGAGACATGAACATTAAAATATTCACAGTTACATAAAATTATAAAAATATCAAAACTTGACCGTCTGCATCCTTCGTTTGGCTGACCATTGGAATTATGACAGTTTCTCTGATTATGCTATTAAATATATAAACAGATCTTAATTTCTTATTCAAGGATTTCTTCAATTAAATAAATCATTAATTTTCAAACATCGATAAAAAATATAAACAAGAAATAAATGACAACTCCCAATGGTAATATATGGTAATCCAATCTCGTTTATAAAATTATTTCATATTTAGTTAAAAAAGTTATGAGAAGTATATGTCCAAAAAGTAATTAAAAATTGTTTAAGAATTTTATTCAGTTACATGGTGACGATTCAGCATTTCTGCAGTGCTTAAAGCTTTACTTTTTATATGTAGGTTGTTTCCGCAGGAATTATAACGTCCAATGCCATAAGCACTTATTCTTAATCAAAATTTACTGTCAAGGGGGGAGGGGGGGGGGGGGTAAATTAACTGCCTTACTGGTTTTATCTCACCAAGAATTCACAATAGGCCCCCCCCCCCCCCCCCCCCCCCCCCCCCCACCCCCCCCATCTATGTTACCTAAAAGACTTTAGTATTAGCTATCTAAATTAGAGCACCTAATATTTCACATTTATTAACTTATGGAAAACTTTAAATCTAATTAAAAAATAATGTCGATATGTTTGTTGATACAACAATTCTAAAGATATGTAAATGGCAATTATTTGTTTTTTTGTAGAAATAATTTTCCAATTAAAAAAAAGAATTATGTTTAATTGTATGAATATTTTTCTATTTCGCAAAAGGAATTCTTAATTTCATTGAATAATTAAGTTTTAGTCAAAAAAAGAATTCTTCAGTTTTTATAAAAAAAAATCTTTAATTTAAAAAATAAAGTTTTATTGTGTGAATAATACTTTTTTTTCAAAGTCATTTGTATATATAGGCAGTAATATTTTACAGAGGATAAAACAGCTTTTGAACAAGGTAAGGGTTCTTAGTTAACAGTAATAAATAACAATTAACTAGCTCCTTTTGAAACCCTAGATGTGGCACTGATTGAAAGGAGACATACATTTTCTTTAAAACCGATACCCAAAATAAAATCCAAATGCCCTTAAATTTGGAAACGAGGTATCATTTACTTCTCCTAAAATGCATTCATCTAAAAGTTCCTTAAGTTGCTACATAACAGATATGCATAAAAATAACCAACAATATAAAACCAGTGTTCTGTTGATTTGATTCATGATGGTGGCTGTCCCATATGTTTGTACTGGGGTTGTACTTGCATAGCTGCTTGTCCATAAGGAAAGAAGGACAACACAATACTACATAATGCCATAAAGAACACGAAACCAGCCATGGTCATTCTGAGTTTCTTGCTTGCAACATCCCATGATGGCACATTCTCCCAAAACTTTTCCTTAATTGTCTCTGATAAATTCCTGGAATAACAAAACTAATAGTTAGCAAATTCTATAGTACAATACTTTCTCCATATCTTTCTTTGGGTGATAAATCTAAAATATTTTATTTAGTTAAAAGACTTGAACAAATAATTTTGCAACTCTCTGGGAAACTCTGACCTACTAATAATTTTTCTTAATTTTGGTTAAATGGTTCCTGAATGTATTTATATATATTGTGTTGGCTTTCTAAAAATTTGACTATGCATTCCAGAAAAATAAAAATCCTTATAAGCATTTCAAATTTTGTAATATTTTTATTACTCAAAAGAGTCTTAATTATTCATGAGAAACATTTGACCTGAACTGAAAATTTGTACGGTTTCAACACAGCAATTGATTGTGCTTTTGATTTCATAATTTTTCAATTGAAATTTGTCAAATTCAGCATTTACTCTGCAAACCCTGCAATTCATTCTATCAGACTTAAAGATATTTTATGAATTAATAACTAAAGTAAGCTGGTGAAGAGTTAACAGAGTTATGTCCCCATTGTTTTGATATCAGATAGATATATAACTTAAGGCTACAATCAACCATTAAATACTATGATCTCAGTCATGAACATGACATGAATGAAGTGTATGGCTATTCCTGATTGGTAGATATGGACACCTGATATTTTTCATTATTAGAGACTTTATGCACTGTTCATTATACCAAGGGTATTTTCCTTAGCCCTTATAGAACAGAGATGTT
The DNA here is from genome assembly GCA_019925275.1 of Mytilus edulis. NCBI lineage: Eukaryota > Metazoa > Mollusca > Bivalvia > Mytilida > Mytilidae > Mytilus > Mytilus edulis. Next base: position 36,100,598 of record CM034357.1, read on the forward strand.
TCTCATTTCTCATTTTTTATATAGATAAGCCCTTAGGTTTTACTGTTTGAATGGTTTAACACTAGTAATTTCTGGGCCCTTTGTAGCTTGCTGTTTGGTGTGAGCCAAGGCTCGGTGTTGAGAAGACTGTACCTTAACCTGTATTGGTTTACTTATATAAATTGTGACTTGGATGGAGAGTTGTCTTATTGGCACTCATCCTACATCTTCCTATATTTATTTGTTTTCTACGTAAGGATGAGACACATGTTTTTAAGTGTAAAATTGGTAGACAAGGAAGAGAAGTACAAATTATATTAAGAAAATCAATGGGGAACCAGTTAACTGGTAAAGATTTAATCAACAGAGTTGTCTCCCATTGTTTTGACATCTTACTTTTCCTCTTGTTCTGTATCCTGCTCTACTTCATCCATGATATTCTCCAGCGTGTTACTGACATTGTTCTGTTGTTCTCTTAGATTTGCCAAATCTCGTCCGACAAGGGCTTTATAGCCTTGCTCAAATCTGGAATAAAAATAATTTGTTTAGAACTCTAAAAAATAATTTTGCTGGCAGATTTTTTTCAGTTCTTTAGAAGTTTCAAAATAATGATAAAACCAAGTAAATGGCAGAAAAATTGGCAATTTGCTGTTTCAGAATCTAATGCATTCTGGGTAATAATTTCAAAATAGTATATCAAAATGTTGTGAATGGTTTAAAACATTCTCAACAATGGATATTCAATCAATAACGTAGCGTTATGTCCATTTTGGTGTACAAAAGATGAGATTAGCCACAGTCCTATTTTACATCCACATCAGGTGGCCTTTGGTTGATTGTTTCTCATAGGCAATTACACCACATCTCCCTTTTTTATATTTCCACACTATTATTCAACAATTCAAAAGGTATCATTAATGAAGTGCTTTGATATAAAAGATTTATATTTATATTTATTATATACTTAGAAGTAAATACAGATAAATTGTATGTGTAATACAATCAATGGCTAGCGTGATGTATCAGCCACCCGTGATGATATCGATATCAGCACAGTTGCAAAAGCTTTATCACACCTTTAATCTGTATGAGTTCACGTCATCGATTGCAGTCACTGTTGCAAAGGCTTTATGTTATCAAATCCCTAAGCTGTATGACGTCATGTCAACCCTATAATCTGTATGACGTCATTTCAAATCTCCTTATCTGTATGACGTCATGTTGCATAAAAAAACATCTACTTGAGGTATATGTATATAATAAAGTTTATTAATTAACTGGAGCTTATTTGACTAAATACGAGTAAAACTGCCAAATCGATAATTTTGTCCTATAAGGCCAATACGGATTTTTCCGTATTGGCCCGGGTTTAGCAAGCCCAATATTAGCATATTCGATTAGCTCTAGACTAATCGGTTGAAATCCCGATAACTCTAGAGAACTACGGCTAGTGTCGTCTGACAGGAGAAAATGACAACAAAACGATGGAGCAATAGCTCTATAAAAAATATAGATGATGCGATGGATGCGTTAGTTGAAGACTATTTTCACTACGACGATTTATCTAATAGGGAGGCAGAGTACATCAAGAGAAATCTCGCGGATGTCAATGGGGAAGGAAATTTGATTCTGGAAGAAGTTGATTCAGCGAATTTCAACTTCCCAAATGAAATTCTGCAGGACATTGAAAATGCACAGAATCATGAGATTGACGAATCAGACAAAGAAAATAGCTCGAGTAGCAAGAGGTTTCGCTCTGTCACTGATGAAGACACTGACTCTTTTCTAGCTTTAAGTGTTAACAAGAACACAAAAACTAAAACAAAGAGTGACTTGAAAGTGATGCTGGATTTTTTCATATCTGTTGGACAAATGCGTGATTCAGTGGAAATACCTGCCAAAGACTTGGACAGTCTGTTATCAAGATTTTTTCTTGGAGTCCTGAAGAAAAATGGTGACGAATATGAGCCTGACTCTTTATCCTCTATGTTCAACAGCTTGGATAGACATTTGAAGGACTCAAAAAGTAGTATAAGGTACGATTATTTTCATGTAGATTATTTGATATCTGTGAGACATGTAACTCCCTTGTCTTGATATAGCATGATAGCCTTTGCATTATTCTGTCAAGCATTATGACTCGAATATTCAGTGCCAATATTTTAATTTTAGCCTTGTGTCATTTTTTTTGGTAAAAACTATATATATCATCTGGGTCAATGTGGTTTTGATGATCTTAAGCTTGTGTACAATGAATATTCCTTGGTTTCTCTTTGCTATAAGTATAAAACATGTACATACAAAAATTACATGTCAGATATTATGCATATCTTTTCTTTAATGTTTCAGTATTAAAAAGGATCCTGAGTTCAACCACACAAGACGGGTATTAGAAGCGAAGCGAAAGGCATTAAAGTCATTGGGCAAGGGCAGTAAGCCAAACAGAGCTGAACCTTTGACGACTGAGGAAATCCAAATCTTGAGGGAGAAAGGCGTTATTGGAACACGTAAGTTTAAAAATAATGTTGTTTTCCAGCGTGTCAGTCAGTAACTTTTAATTAAACATTTTTCTAACCTTGTGGCAAACAAATTATTTTATTTCCTTGTCGCCCTCTATCCATCCCTGATTATTAAATGGTTGTTCTAATAAAAAATGTTTAAAATACACATAAGGTCTTGAACAATGAGAGTGTCTCCAGAGGTCTTTTGCATTTTGATACAGTATTTGTCCTTTAAATACTATTTTAAGTTGGATATTTACATTAAGATACATGTATTTTAGTTAAGTTCTTTTTTTTTTCTTTTTCCAGAAAACCCTGATGCATTACTGAATGCTGTGTTTTTAAATAATGCAACATACTTTGGTCTACGAGGTCGACAAGACCATGTTAACATGACATGGGGAGATGTCAAGTTAAAAGCTACATCTGATGGAAAGGAGTATTTGGAATTTAATGGTGAGATTATGTTATGATTTCCATCATTTAAATAGTTGATATTTTAAATCTTTTAGAAATCACAGAATATATACTTCTGTGGATAATGGATGTACATGTACAACAGTCCTGACAAAAGTTGGTAATTTGTGCTTTTAAGGATATTAACCATTGTTTTATATTTATCAAAACAAATCTTATTTACTATGCAATACATGTTTTTTGTTATATAAAAGTGAAAGTTTTGTACAGACAGGAAGGATAATTCTTCTTTAAATATTGACATAAGCATACTTTTTTCAGAAAGAAGCACCAAAACCCGTAGTGGAGCAAAAAGCAGGGATTTCCGGGATATTACGCCAAAGATTTTCGGGGAAGGAGGAAGTAATTGCCCTATTCATGTTTACAAGGAATACAAACGGCATAGACCTCAAGACACATTAACTGATGAACATAGATTTTATTTGAGGCCTTTACATAATAAACATGAGGAAATATGGTACACTCGCCAAACCATAGGCAAAGATAAATTAGGTAAAATGGTAAAAAATATGGCAGAAAAAGGAGATCTTCAAGGAAGAAAGGTTAATCATTCGGGACGTAAAACTTTTGCTACCGCACTACTTCAAAATGGTAGACCTGCCAATGAAGTTGCTCAATTAGGAGGCTGGAAAGGCATTAGTACCTTAACTCATTATTCAGTACCGTCTATTGAACAACAGCAACAAGCTTCTCACACAATATCTAAGGTCATGTTGCCGAACTCAGATTTACAGACGACATCAGATTCAGAGGAACCTTGTGAACTTTCAAACTCAAATACATTAGTTCATAATAATTTAAATGCAAATGTATCAAATACAAATAATCAAACTGCTAACAAACATGACAACCCAATGGCCATGTTTGCAGGTGCAACTATAACAGGTGGTGTTTTCAATATTAACATATACTCAGGGGAAAGAAAGAATACTATAAACTGCAGCCAAGAGCTTTAATCTGAAAACTAGATAAAAACATGTTTTTTACTTGTTGTGTTTATTTACTGTTGATTATTTAATAAAATTGTTACTATTTTATTGTTTTGATTAAAATCCTCAATTTTCATTGATACATATTCAAATCACTACTATTGAAGTCCTGAATGTCAGATTTTCACACTATTTTCAATCTTCATATTGGCCCGGCTAGAGTTCATATTGGACTGGTTAATTAATAAAGGTATCATTGCGTAACAATTTTCATATTGGCTTAGTTATAGGTCCTCGGGCAGCCATATTGGCCTTCGGCTTCGCCTCAGGCCAATATGGTACCCTCGGACCTATAACTAAGCCAATATGAAAATTGTTACGCAATAATACCATAGTATATGATATGGCTTTTTCAATATCACACACCGTATCAACCCTCAACCAATATAATCCCTCGAGCAGAGCTCTTGGGATTATATTGGTGTCTCGGGTTGACACGGATGCGATATTGAAAAAGCCATATGATATTCTCTATTTATCTTATACTTTGTTTATAGAAATGTTGCAAATCTTTATCAAATATTTATGTTTTATACACGCATGTAGTTGTATAAAGAAAGCTGTGCGTCACTCTATAATTTTGTTCATTTTTTGTTCTTAGAATGCCTAAAAGGCAAGAGAAACTATAATTTATTATATTGAAAAAGGATAAGTGCTTAATCTAAACATACCCTTTTTGAAATGCCTCTTCTTCTTTGGAATTCTGTTTTGTAACTGTTAAAGACCTCTCTCTAGAATTAGATATAAAAAGTCTGATAAAACACGATTTTTAAAGCCAGTGTTTCAGTAAGTTCTATGATAAGAAATGATTGAATTGAAATAAACGTCACAAAATAAAAAAAAAAATTTTTCCCTCATTTTACAAAAAAAAAAAAAGGATACATGTGAAAATGGCTACAAGCACTTTTGCACATCAGATGGCAAAAACCAATAATAAAATTTGTTTGCCAAAACTTTTTGTTTGATTACAAACATTTGATTTACTAGTAACCATATACAGATAAATGAGGCTAAACAGAACTTATTCAGGGACTTAAGATTTCGTTTGGTTTTGGCCGATGTTCTGTTTTATCAGGTTCACAACGCATACAATATGATATAATGGTGCTTTAAGAACATGTTTGGTTTATACAGGTTTTTCAGTTAAGCCAGGTTTCACTGTACAATCTGATTCTTACCCTTCTGTAGATGGCTCTCTAGAACTGAGAGATAATCTGTCTGTAGAGTTTGTCCTTAGTGAACTGGTCACCGAATTTTTCATCACAGTCGATGCTATAACATTCTGGAACTTTGACTTTGCATCCTATAATTAAATGAAAGACTGGTTGATTGATTGTAGCTTAACTTCCTATAAATAAATGCAATCCACTTTCATTGCTACATTCTAATAAGGAAATATCCATTGTCAACTTTTTATTTTACACAAGTTATATCGATAGTCTGCAAAATGATCATTGACATTTATGCTAGACCACTACCATGATAAGCTGTCCCTAAACATATTAAACTTTAAATAATAAAAGGCATCACACTGAAGAGGTTTTGCATTAAAGGGCATGTTTTTTTGGGGTTTCTAATTACTTTTTTGTTTTACCTGTAAGGAACGTTTAAAATTGCAAGACATGTGTATGATACATCAAAAATCTGTTACAGTAGACATTTTACTTAAATTTACTCTATGTAAACATATCACTGTTTCAATTAAATGCATTGTACATGATAAGATGCATATTTGTTCAAATACAACAAATATCAATAGAGCATTTAAAACTTAATACCATTATACTTTTGGTATGACAAAGTCAGCAGGAACAGCCACATTTTATCAAAGTGCTTAGATGACCAAATGTCTCTGTGAGGGGTAAAGAAGGCAATAAATTCTGCAAACACCATGGCAGATATGGTAATATAGTGATTGATTGTTGGTTGCTTAACGTCCAGTGGCAAATATTTCAAGCATGTTCAAGACTAGTTATAGTTATATAAGAGATATCCTCATACATATTTGCTAGCTGTGGTTAAATACAAATATCAGTATTCTTTTCATAAGAAAATACATAAAAGTAACACTACCTATCGACCAATCAAAATCAAGATTACTTACAAGGTTTAATCAATAAATGTTAAAAATAAACCCTCAACATTATGTTAAACTTAAATACCCATGAAAAATAGGTCATGGTCAAACGAACCCTGTCAAAAAGAAACTAGAGGCTCTAAAGAGCCTGTGTCGCTCACCTTGGTCTATGTGCATATTAAACAAAGGACACAAATGGATTCATGACAAAATTGTATTTTGGTGATGGTGATGTGTTTGAAGTTCTTACTTTACTGAACGATTTTGCTTCTTACAATTATATCTATAATGAACTTTGCCCATTAGTAACAGAGAACTACATTTGGTAAAAATTTACATAAATTTACCAAATTAATGAAAATTGTTAAAAATTGACTATAAAGGGCAATAACTCCTTAAGGGGTCAATTGACCATTTAGGTCATGTTGACTTATTTGTAGATCTTACTTTGCTGAACATTATTGCTGTTTACAGTTTATCGCTATCTATAATAGTATTCAAGATAACCAAAAACGGCAAAATTTCTTTAAAAATTACCAATTGGAGGGCAGCAACCCAACAACCAGTTGTCCAATTCATCAGAAAAATTCAGGGCAGATAGATATTGACTTGATTAACAATTAAACTTCTTGTCAGATTTGCTCTAATTGCTTTGGTTTCATAGTTATAAGCCAAAAACTGCATTTTACCCCTATGTTCTATTTTTAGCCGTGGCGGCCATCTTGGTTGAATGGCCAGGTCATCGGACACATTTTTCAAACTAGATACCCCAAAGATGATTGTGGCCTAGTAGTTTCAGTGGAGATTTTGTAAAAGATTACTTAGATTTATGAAAAATGGTTAAAGATTGACTATAAAGGGCAATAACTCCTAAAGGGGTCAACTGACCATTTTGGTCATGTTGACTTATTTGTAGATCTTCCTTTGCTGAACATTATTGCTGTTTACAATTCATCTCTATCTATAATAATATTCAAGATAATAACCAAAAACAGCAAAATTTTCTCAAAATTACCAATTCAGGGGCAGCAACCCAACAACCGATTGACCGATTCATCTGAAAATTTCAGGGCAGATAGATCTTGACCTGATAAACATTTTTATCCCATGTTAGATTTCCTCAAAATGCTTTGGTTTTTGAGTTATAAGCCAAAAACTGCATTTTACCCCTATGTTCTATTTTTAGCGGTGGCGGCCATCTTGGTTGGTTGACCAGGTCACGCCACACATTTTTTAAACTAGATACCCCAAAGATGATTGTGGCCAAGTTTGGATTAATTTGGCCCAGTAGTTTCAGAGGAGAAGGTTTTTTTGTAAAAGATTACTTTAATTTACGAAAAATGGTTAAAAATTGACTATAAAGGGCAATAACTCCTAAACGGGTCAACTGACCATTTTGGTCATGTTGACTTATTTGTAGATCTTACTTTGCTGAACATTATTGCTGTTTACAGTTTATCTCTATCTATAATAATATTCAAGATAATAACCAAAAACAGCAAAATTTCCTCAAATTACCAATTCAGGGCAGCAACCCAACAACCGATTGACCGATTCATCTGAAAATTTCAGGGCAGATAGATCTTGATCTGATAAACATTTTTATCCCATGTCAGATTTCCTCAAAATGCTTTGGTTTTTGAGTTATAAGCCAAAAACTGCATTTTACCCCTTTGTTCTATTTTTAGCCGTGGCGGCCATCTTGGTTGGTTGACCAGGTCACGCCACACATTTTTTAAACTAGATACCCCAAAGATGATTGTGGCCAAGTTTGGATTAATTTGGACCAGTAGTTTCAAAGGAGAAGATTTTGTAAAAGATTACTTTAATTAACGAAAAATGGTTAAAAATTGACTATAAAGGGCAATAACTCCTAAACGGGTCAACTGACCATTTTGGTCATGTTGACTTATTTGTAGATCTTACTTTGCTGAACATTATTGCTGTTTACAGTTCATCTCTATCTATAATAATATTCAAGATAATAACCAAAAACAGCAAAATTTCCTCAAAATTACCAATTCAGGGGCAGCAACCCAACAACCGATTGACCGATTCATCTGAAAATTTCAGGGGAGATAGATCTTGACCTGATAAACATTTTTACCCCATGTCAGATTTGCTCTAAATGCTTTGGTTTTTGAGTTATAAGCCAAAAACTGCATTTTACCCCTATGTTCTATTTTTAGCCGTGGCGGCCATCTTGGTCGGTTGACCGGGTCACGCCACACATTTTTTAAACTAGATACCCCAATGATGATTGTGGCCAACTTTGGTTTGATTTGGCCCAGTAGTTTCAGAGGAGAAGATTTTTGTAAAAGTTAACGACGACGGACGCAGGACGACGCCGGACGCCGGACGCCGGACGCAAAGTGATGGGAAAAGCTCACTTGGCCCTTCGGGCCAGGTGAGCTAAAAAGGTTCACCCTACTTCAAATCCAATTACATTTAACCGATATCTATAAAACCTAATCACAAACAAACTTTTAAGTTTGACCCATTATCTAAAGTAATCAGAAAGTTCATTTAATCACACAAACTTGAAGTTGATTTTATTAATCAGTTAAAAATTAGATCAACAATAACTGGTATGGGGTATGAACATTTCAAACCCTTAGATTGATTGATTGGTTGTTGGTGTTTTAACACCACTTTTAAGCTATTTCATGGCGGCAAGTTTTTATTGGTGGAGGAAGCCAGAGTGACAATGCTAGTCGAGTGCACCAGCATAGGTTGGGTTTGAACTCACAACCTCAGTGTTGACCAGCTAGTGATAACAGTAGTAGACCTACTTAGACCACTTGGCCACTGAGGCCATCATCAAACCATTAGAGATCTGCAGACAGAATATGAATTGACAAATAGTTAGCCATAAACAAATAGTTGACACTCGAAATAGCATTTATAATGTTCACTATTGAAGAAAAAAAAGAAAAAAAAAAAAGAAAAAGACAAATTTGATAACTCTTTTAAAAGAGAGTGCACATCCTCAATTTCAACTAACTGCTTTATTTTTAACATGGTTTGTAAAATGTAACATGACTTAGTACCTATGTGTGTATTTTTACTTCACAAATATAAACAACACAATATATTTTTTACCTCATCATCCCGTGGATCTTTCCTGAGTCCCAACCGGGTATCAATCAAGTCCTAACAATACAATCATGCATATCTAAAGTTAGTGTTAAGTCGTCTACTATGGCTTGTCAACACATACATACTTTCAAAATGACCAAATCATTGCCTTTTTAAATTTTAAATCATAACCGCTATTCCATTAGAATGTATGTTGAAGGGTAGGTAGGGAAGTTTAATTATTGAATGTGGATCAGTTGTCTTTTTTCAGTATGCTTCTATTACCACTATGCAAAATAACTAAAAAAATGAATCTTGGTTATATTTTGATAGTCCCTTCCTACCCTCCCACATATATTTTAATGGAATAGCCCTAAATTGTAAATTCTATTCATATATGAGTTGACATGCCTGTTAATACAGTTAAGATTTTCTACATGTGTTCAAAAAAGCTACAAAGATTTTTCATCTGAATAATTTTTTTCCAAGACATAAATGGAAACTTTTTAAATGTCTCATTTTTATTTGAAATTTGTACATAGTAATACTCAAACACTTATTTCTATTGCCAATTCATAATTTCTGGCAAAAATGGACAAAAAAACATCCCAGTTAAAAAATGAGCTGTAAGCCGAGTTCTGTCTGAGTATGAAATTCAATTGCAGAGTAACATTTTTATTTCTCAAATTCTGAAGAGAAAAGATAAACTTCTACATTTTTTTAAAAGATCAATAATTTCCATGATTTTTTTGTCAGATGAAAAATCTTTAATCAAAATAAAGTTTGCAAAGCATAATTTTAAATATATGAATATCTATAACATTGCATATGAGGGGTTTTCCAGAAGAATAGGTTTTGAAAATGTGGATTCATTATTATTTATGGGATATCAATTTTCATTGATTTCAAGGATATATATGTGAACCATAATTCAATGTTCAACGAAGAATATTTTTTTTATAAACTTTACTATGGAAAAACCACGAATTTAATACCTAAGAAAATATGTTTTTTTCCTACATACTAGAAAAAATTAATGAATCCACAGTAATTGTTCAGGAAATCAGACTTAGCAACCAAAGGGAGATAATCATTTTCATGTGAATTCTATTGCATGATGGATATAAATATAAAATTTGCATTGTGTCCTTCATGCTTATATAATCATTTCTGGAATAGCCCTTCAAACAATAATATCAAAACAACTGCAAAGAAATATTGAAAATTACATAATATTACTTCTAACTGAAAATATGTATTTGACATAAAGCAACAACCAATACCAACTATTGCAGACAAATAAATAATTTGTTTGTGACACTCAGATAATATACCAAGATGCTAGTATAATTCAGTTTTAAGTGCGAACACACACAAAAACTCGGATTATAATTTTCTGATTCATGCTAACTCATTCATATGATTGTCACGTGAGAGATATTTAATTTCACCAAATTTTGACTGGAAACCACATACCCTGTAAAATCTATAGATGATTTTATTTAATGTGCTATAACTTTAGTAATAAACCCATCAGTTAAGAAGGACTCACCAAAAAATATCAATCTTTTTATCTCAAAATTATTATCAAAAATAAGTTCCCAATTTTTGGTTTAACTTTTAATTTTGATAAGAGTAAATGTTTATTTCATAAGAAGGACAAATTAAGATATTTTTCAGGAAACCTAAAAATATGGTATTTGATCCATGGCAAATCTGAACTATTAGAGAAGAATATTTGTTACAGAGATTGAGTCTGGTTCATTCTAGCTTTGGGTTGTTTTTTTATTTCTTAATTGTCTAATGTTAAATGTGTAATTTGTGTTTTGGTGATACTTGTTAGTGGGTCTCATTGGGGTCTAAGCGTGACGCGGGATTGCCGATTTTTTGGTAAGTGTGACACGGGAAAGTCAAATTATTGTGTCAGGAAAACGGGAAATGAGGTCTAGCAGGACCTGGGAAATGACAAAAAAATGAGAATTGCTTACCTACATAGTGTTAGCAGGATACGGGAATCTGACAAAACAGTAAGCGGGATCTGGGTTCGGAACCCCCCAATGAGACCCCTTGTTAAAAATTGTTGCACCCAGTATTCGTTTTAAATGAAGTTCATATTAAAAATGATTTTTTGTTGACTGTGTAAATGATGTAAATATCAAAGCTACCAAACGCAAGTTCAAACTTTAGTGCAAAATTCATTCCATTTTACCTGACTCTTATTGTATTCTTTCAGATTTTTTGGCTAACAATATTAACGAAAATCATTATTGTAAATTTTACCAACAGTCATTAATAAAACATAATTAAAATATCATTAAAAGAGGGGAGAGCATATAGTGAAAAAGAATTTGAGTGCATGCAATATAAAATCAATGTCAATGAACGAGCTATTTAAGTGTACATTTAGAAAACAGAAATTAAATGGACAAAAATTAAAAACATGCTGTTCAGTGTACTGATATATTGGCGAAAAGGAATTCTACATTTTCTCTTTTTAAGTAATGCATAATATGACATTTTGTAAAACAGCATTTTGTTGTTTGGCTAGTATTGATTTCAAAAAATCAGTACACTACTTTATTTCCCCCCCCCCCCCCCCCCCCCTTTTTTTTAGCCAGATTTTTGCCATTTCTTTACCCACTAAAATGCTGATCACAAAAACGGTCATAAGCTATTTCAATACATATATGTAACATAATTATTGTGTTTGAATTGGCTATAAATATTTACAATCATGCTATTTTAATAAATTTATTTCTGATTGATAAGGTATTGATATTTACCAGGGACATAGAATGGGATAATGTTCCATTGGATCCTACTCTTGGACCAGTACTCTCACTCACCCTCCGTCGGGCAGTCTGAAAAAGAACCAAAATTAGTTTGTAGTTTTTATGGCATAAAACAAAAGGTATTTACAACATGGAGTTCTATTTGTCATTCTTATCTTCGTGTAAACTGTATGTTCCCTAGAACTTATCTATGATCTTCAAAGGATTTTCACATCTCCCACTTGATGTCCAAAATTCATGATTTTGCATTTACAAAGTGATTCAGTAGAACAAGAATAACCAAATATTGTCAAAATCTTTAATTTTGCATGCATTGAGAAAAATGCTGCATAGATAACTTTGATTCCAAGACAACATATGGTTTTTTATATAGATTAATCCTGCTGCAATTGTTTGCACCTGTCCTCAGTCAGGACTCGGATGATCAGTAGCTGTCGTTTGTTTATGTGGTTCATAAGTGTTTCTGTTTTTTTTATATAGCTTAGACAGTTGGTTTTCCCTTTGGAATGATTTTACACTAGTCATTTTTTGGGGCCATTTATAGCTTGCTGTTTGGTGTAAGCTAAGGCTCTGTGTTGAAGACCGTACTTTGACCTATAATGGTTTCATTTTACAAATTGTGACTTGGATGTAGAGTTGTCTCATTTGCACTCATACCACATCTTCTTATATCTAATTATTCTATATATGAATTATAATTTGTCTTCCATCACCAAGTGACATGAACTAGACAGACAGTTTATGCTTATAAGAAAGCCCCTCCCCTTTCTGCATGTCACTGATATTCGAAGGAATTACTTACCTTTGTTACACCTATTCCTTGACAAACTGATGCAGACCTCCTTGATGCAAATCCAGAAGAATCTGAAAGTACAGAGATCAAATAAAATGTTATATGAATAATTGTTTATACTTCCTCATTTGAACCCTAGTGGATAATAGTGGACTGATAGTCCCCAAGGGTTTCACCAGCCAAATAGCAAGTACTTTGGAAAATTTTGATATTGTATTGATTAAAGTTTGCTGATATAAAATTTTGAAAATCATTTTAAATTGAGGAATACATCTCCCTCATGCAAAAGCTCTGAATGCTGTGTCCAGATTTGGTTATACTCTAGGTCCTTTTTGGTTTGATCAGCTCTTTGCCTTTTGTATAAGGTTTTTATATTTTCAAATATTTTTAAATGTTTTGGCCTACAGCATCACCGATGAGACATTAATTGTTGAAATGGTGCAGTAAGAGTTGTGCCATGTATATATAAAAAAGAAGATGTGGTATGATTGCCAATGAGACAACTATCCACAAAAGACCAAAATGACACAGACATTAACACTTATAGGTCACTGTACGGCCTTCAACAATGAGCAAAGCCCATACTGCATAGTCAGCTATAAAAGGCCCCGATAAGACAATGTAAAACAATTCAAACGAGAAAACTAACGGCCTTATTTATGTAAAAATAAATGAAAACAAGAATGTGTCCATAGTACACGAATGCCCCACTCGCACTATCATTTTCTATGTTCAGTGGACCGTGAAATTGGGGTCAAAACTTTAATTTGGAATTAAAATTAGAAAGATCATATCATAGGGAACATGTGTACTAAGTTTCAAGTTGATGTAACTTTAACTTCATCAAAAACTACCTTGACCAAAAACTTTAACCTGAACTTCGCACTATCATTTCCTATGTTCAGTGGACCATGAAATTGGGGTCAAAACTATAATTTGGCATTAAAATTAGAAAGATCATATCATGGGGAACAAGTGTACTAAGTTTCAAGTTGATTGGACTTCAACTTCTTCAAAAACTACCTTGACCAAAATCTTTAACCTGAAGCGGACGGACGAACGGAGGCACAGACCAGAAAACATAATGCCCCTCTACTATCGTAGGTGGGGCATAAAAAATGTTTTTGTCTCGTTAGTAATCATACCACTCTCCATAATGCAGAATAACACATCAAATTATTTGTATATTAGCAGGTATAAACTTTGAGGTTTTGCAATAACATGTTGTGTTATTTACTTTTTTCACTTCCACTTGTACATCAATTTTCTCTTACTCTTTCTTCGTTTAAGAATTAAAAGTTGTATAGGAAAACCCCATGGCAAAAGAACAGAATTGATAAGATGTGGTTTGTGTATAGCATTACGAATATGCAACTAAGTAAGCAAGAAAATTCATATTAAAGTATACCTGAATCAAAAGTGTGACCAAACGGGCGACCATCTTGAATAAGTTTTCTGAAAAATAAAGTCATATTATAATTTTTTCAAACCATTGTGAATACGTATGAGTAAAAATTGATTTGTTTCGGACTTTGAAGCCTTCCTGCTTTTAAATTAGGAGATAACTGTATTGTATTTTAAGCTCCGACGATATCCAATCAAAATGAACGTTACAAACGTTGTTGCATTAGAATGATATATTGTTTGTGTTTAACATGAAAATTTTTAAGCACATTTAACATATTTTTAAATTCAAAGTATTAGCAAACCAGAAAGTGGTGTCTGCAAATCTACACATTTCATAAAGTCTTACCTAGCTTCTTCAAGTTCCTTATGTTCTTGTTCATATGCCATTTTTAGATTTTCAACATGAGCTATCATCACTTCTATTGCTTTACTCATTCTTTTCTCCTGTAATTATATATACAATTAGATTTTCCTATGATTAAATTTCATTTTTCTTATTGTTAAAATACATTTTATTTATTACTAAATTCATTTTGCATACTCTAGAAAAAAAGATGTACAGTGCATGCTACTCATCACAATTACTGTAAATTTAGAAATTATTGTGATTTTTTAATTATTGCATAAAATGAGACAGGATAATATAGTCACAATAATTTAAACTCACATTTTGATTTTTTTTTTTTTATGAATAAAACAAGATTTTTCTCAATATCTCAAAAATTAAAATCACATTTTAATCTAAAATGACAAAAACAAAATAATAAATGCACGAAATAATTTCTGAAGTTACAGTATCCCTTTATTGATTTTGAGTGAAAGGAAAAACATAAACCAACCTTAATATTGTAGACACTTTCTATTTTCTCATTTTTTTTTTTTTATAAGCGAGTTTCACTTGTTGACCGGAGGTCAATTGGGGTAAATGATGTCATTGAACAATCGCCTAATAATGTTATATTATAACACAAGCATAAGAAATTTAGCGTAAAATTTATAATTTTGAAAGAGGTCTATACAATAATTACTTGTTGGACAGCACCAAATACTTCAGCCCTACTGGAAACTTTTGTTGATGTCTGTTCCAATACATCTATATGTCGTCTGATCTTCTTCAATACATCTTGTACTTGGGAATCTACACATTCTGGTAACTGGCTGATAGTCTGTAAAGAGGATAATAGAAATTCTTTAAAACAATTAAGTCAACTATTTTGAAAATTGCATATGGCTAAAAAAAAACCCAGGTTCAATCCACCATTTTATACATAAGAAAATGCCTGTACTAAGTCAGGAATATGACAGTTGTTATCCATTCGTTTGATGTGTTTGAGCTTTTGATTATGCCATTTGATTAGAGACTTTATGTTCTGAATTTTTCTCAAAGTTCAGTATTTTTTTTATTTTACTTTTTGTTTGCTGGGAATCACTTTGGAATAGCATATTATACCTATATATCAATTTTCATTGAAAACCTAGCATAAAATTAAAAAGATGTTTTTTAAAATCAAAGTTAAAAAATCTATGATAATATTATACTTTATTACACTATAAACTTTTTCAAATGTATTATTTTTCTGTTTGAGATGTTAAAGGGTGTTAACATTTTACTATAAGACTTGAATTACTGATCATCTTGGTATTAAAATGATTTGCACCCATTTAATAGTCAAACTAATTTCTAAAGTGACTTTTATCTCAAGTTAATGAGGCAATAACTGTTAGAAAATTTGAATGAGGCAATAACTGTCAGAAAAACAACAGGAACTTTTAATGATACTGATAACCCTAAAATACATCTTACTAACAAGTTATGAAACAGCTGTTTTTTTTATACATAAATGAAGGCCGTTAGTTTTCTTGTTTGAATTGTTTTATTTTGTCATTTCAGGGCCTTTTATAGCTGACTATGCGGTATGGGCTTTGCTCATTGTTAAAGACTGTACGGTGACCTATAGTTGTTAATATCTATGTCATCTTCGTCTCTTGTGGAGAGTTGTCTCGTTGGCAATTCTACCACATCTTCTTTTTTTATAGTTATCAAACCAAGTTTTTGCCTTATATTGTAGACCTTTTCTAGATTGTAATTTTGTATTTATCTGTTTTAAAGTCATATGAAACCAGTGACTAGTGAAAAATAATGTTTATCCAATTCATGAACCAATGCATACATGTATATATCATAAACTTAATCTTCCGTGCACAATTTTATCATTTTTTATGCAAATATATATCGTATAATTGTCAATTTTTGTTCTCTCTGTCATTAAATGCTGTGTTTTGACTCCGAAGTTTACCGATTGTCACCTTATAGTAAACAATCAGCCGTGTTTAACATGTACAATCAGATAAAGTTTATTTCAGTGACAGATCCATGTGTATTGCAAATCACTGGATTTTTACAAAAAGGTTCATGCTAAGGTCACTATGCATACAGAAAATATGTCGGCAAATTGCTTCCTGGAAGCAAGCAATTAAAACAAGTGAAACTGCGAGCTACTGCTCACTGATGATACCCCCGCCGCAAGTGGATAATATTAATAGTGTAAAAATATGCAAGTGTTCGGTAAACAGGAAGTTGTCGAGTGATGAATCTGAAAACGCATCACACGGTATAGCTGACTTATAAAAATCCTGAAACCAAATTTCAGAAATCCTTGGATTGTAGTTCCTGAGAAAAATGTGACGAAAATTTTTAACTTGGTTATCATGTGTAAAATCATACAAGTGTTCGGTAAACAGGAAGTTGTCGAGTGATGAATCTGAAAACGCATCACACGGTATAGCTGACTTATATAAATCCTGAATCCAAATTTCAGAAATCCTTGTATTGTAGTTCCTGCGAAAAATGTGACGAAAATTTTCAACTTGGCTATCATGTGTAAAATCAGACAAGTGTTCGGTAAACAGGAAGTTGTCAAGTGATGAATCTGAAAACGCATCACACGGTATGGCTGACATATATAAATGTTGATACCAAATTACAGAAAGGGTGGATGTGTAGTTCCTGAGAAAAATGTGACGAAAGTTTCATGGGACGGACTGACTGACGGACGGACTGATGGACGGACGGACGGACTGACAGACAGAGGTAAAACAGTATACCCCCCCTTTTTTAAAGCGGGGGTATAAAAATGTAAACTTCTTCTAAATGTGGACAAATTAAAGAATTTTCTTCAGAAAAAAGTATATGTAAATAAGTTTAAATAATGAAAACTATCCATTTTGTTATAAAAAACATATGCATTTTTTTTTTTATTGAAGATTATACATTTGTATATGACTTTAAAGTCATGTTTTATAAACCAGAAAACAACATAGATCTTAAAGACAATGGTTCCACTTTTTTTTATATGATAACAGAAACACATAATTAGTACTGATTCAAACAAATTGGTACATGCTTATGATACACCAATTTTTGTAAAATTTGACACCAGGAAATAACATAAATATCAAGTTTTGTTTTAATTCTACACCTTTTCTATTCATTTAATATACCAAATCAGGAATATGACAGTTGTCGTCCATTCGTTTGATGCGTTTGAGATTTTGATTTTGCCATTTGATTTTCCTCGGAGTTCGTTGTTCATGTGATATTACTTTTTAGTCAACAATTTTTAGTGATACAAACCTCCAAAGATGTCCTAAGACCTTTAATTTCTTTGTCAACATTTTGTTCAGATAAATCTCTATATCTTTCTTGTATCTCTAGTCGTTTCTCTAAAGTCAATTTGTCTGTTTTGAAGGCTAATGAAAGACTGGTAAACTTATTCTGCAAAGTAATAATAAGGATCATGTTTATATTTCTCTATAGTTTATTCATCCAGTGGCAAATATTACACAGATTACAGGCCGAGAAGTTGTTGATTTATAAAAATTATAAAAACAGACTTAGCTGAGTTTTTAACGTGCTAGTTCATAAGGTACCAGTCCACAGAAAGACATCCAATCTTATCAAAGAATTATTTACACTCGCAGCAAATCATTCTTTGCTCATATTCTTAAATTCAAGGCTTAAAAAAACAAATACCAAATTTCTTGTGTTGGAGTGATCATACTTGAAATCAAACTCATGACCCCAAGTCTCAAGGTGAGCATACTACCATAAAATAACAATATTGTAACAAAATGAATATTTATAACTGAACGGCATAAACAAAATAATATCAATTGTATAATCATAAAGTACAGGAGATATTGGGTACAATGACTTTAATCCAACTACCAAAAAAAAAAAAAACACAAATAGACAAGTAATAAAATTGAGAATGGAAATGGGGAATGTGTCAAAGAGACAACAACCCGACCAAATAAAAAAACAACAGCAGAGGGTCAGCAACAGGTCTTCAATGTAGCGAGAAATTCCCGCACCCGGAGGCGTCCTTCAGCTGGCCCCTTAACAAATATATACTAGTCCAGTGATAATGAACACCATACTAATTTCCAAATTGTACACAAGAAACTAAAATTAAAATAATACAAGACTAACAAAGGCCAGAGGCTCCTGACTTGGGACAGGCGCAAAAATGCGGCGGGGTTAAACATGTTTGTGAGATCTCAACCCTCCCCCATACCTCTAGCCAATGTAGAAAAGTAAACGCATAACAATACGCACATTAAAATTCAGTTCAAGAGAAGTCGAGTCTGATGTCAGAAGATGTAACCAAAGAAAATAAACAAAATGACAATAATACATAAATAACAACAGACTACTAGCAGTTAACTGACATGCCAGCTCCAGACTTCAATTAAACTGACTGAAAGATTATGATTTCATCATATGAACATCAGGCACAATTAAAGTAAATTTGCCTTTTATCAAGCTTTATTCGTTTCTTGACCTTTAACTTTGCATACATAATATTACCATCACACGATCATAACACATTTATACTTAAAAGACCTTCCACAAAGAATTTAAATTAATCTGTTTACAACTGCATCTACCATTGTGTTAATTGCACAATGCATCCCATTATTTAGGCAGGTATAAGCAATATCTGTTTCCTTCAAGGTGGTAAAGGCCAGGGTTATGTTCATGCAATTTAATCTTAGTTTATTTTGAAATGTTTATGTGTTGAAAGGTTGTTATTCACAGATGTTTGTGCAAATATATTTAAGGAATGACTGTAATATTTTTTCTGTCTATGAAGATATAGAGCGAGAAGCTAGCTTAGCTGCTATCAATATCTATGTAGCAGCTAGGCTAGCCGCTAGCTACATGTTCAATAGTCATAAATCTACGTAACCCTATGTAGCTGCTATGATATTGAATGAAACCCAGGTTATTTTAAAGTGTGCTTCACATTTTTTATGTCATTTCGAATAGACAGATTATGTTACATCCAAAATTAAATTATATGGAGGAAGATCAAGCTTTAAAAATTGTTTTCCATTATTCATGAAATTACTTTTTCATTTCACATATTTATTCTTCTGTGTGCTGTATTCATTTTGAATCTTTGATATCTGAGCCTGTTTGATTCGTCTTATTACTGTATTATCTTGTTATTTTCACGGGTGTTAATTTTGGCGATCTTCATTGAAATAGGTATACTAAATATTTTGGCGGTTATTATTTTGGCAGATTTAAAACTTTTATCAATACATTTGCATGTATACTTTTAAATTGGCAGAATTTATTTTGACGATTTTGTTCTATCTGCAAAAATAAGTGAAAATTTACACCACCCAAAATTAACCCGCTATACAATATTTTACATCATACTTGACGTGATAATTAACTATCAAATTAATTGACTACAACTTGATGATTAACTTACTACTTTAAACAAAAACTTTAATCTGATCCAGGATAGACAGACATACCAGACAGACTGACAGAAAACATACTGCCCCTCAATATCAAAAAACAAAAAAAATACCCACACATTAAACATTATATAAACTTTTTGACAAGGAACGCACAATTTAAAGGTAAAAGAATTGTGTGTTTGAAATTTCAACACAGCAGGGTGAGAAAAAAGTATTTTAGGCTGTAGTGATATTGTTTGCCTTAAATTAACGCAGAATAAAGGCTTTTTCCCCTGGAGAAAAATCCCAATTTGAAAAAAAATGCCTTAAAATTATTCCCAAAAAGACAACTATTTTTCCAAACAGTGCAGTCTCGTTAGTAATTGTGCATGGAAACAAACTGAAAAACACTCATCTAAACATTTTTCATGCCTAAAATGACCAATGTGCAGATTTGAGGGTCTACATGTATTAATGTATCATCACTGTTGAATTTAAGAAGGGGTCTTATTTCAAATGAGGGTCTGCAAATTGAAGTTCCGTTAAAATTCATGGTTTATTATAAATTTCCCAATTTGATAAAAATGACGCATATTTTCCCAATAAGAAAGGGTAGAGGTAGTTTTGAAAAAAGCCAACAATATCACTGGGCTGAATAAGCAGTGAAAAAAAATTCATCAAAGAAAAAAAAATAGCTTTTGAACATGATCAATGTATATATGGATGTGTAGTTTTTAATGTTAATTTTATGTATAAGATATAAAACGCTAATGAGGTGCTAAATAACCTGTCAGATTAGGAGGAAAGCTGCCAAACGAAATCTGTCTTGCATTAACATAATTCATTTATCAACTTTAATTCTATAATGACAAGCATGTTCTGACACAGCATGTGCTTGATCTCCTTAAAAATTCTCTTTCACATTGAAGTTTAAAACATTATTATACTCAAGCAGTGCACATTTAAATGTGGAGAAAGAATTTAGTCTGTTTATATTTAAATCAGTTGATTGACTTGTCGAAAGGGGTATACCTAAAACTTGATGAAAAGAGTTATTTATAGACATCCTATATCCAAATCATGTATATCCTTGTACACCTGATATTGCAGTAAAAGAAGATCTATTTATAGACATCCTATTCTTCTCATATATGTTATGATGGTATGACACTAAACCCCTAACCGGAAAAATTGTGCCTGATAATCATATGATGAAGACATAATCTTTCAATCAGTTTAATTGAAGTCTGGAGCTGGCATGTCAGTTAACTGCTAGTAGTCTGTTGTTATTTATGTATTATTGTCATTTTGTTTATTTTCTTTGGTTACATCTTCTGACATCAGACTCCGACTTCTCTTGAACTGAATTTCAATGTGCATATTGTTATGCCTTTACTTTTCTGCATTGGCTAGAGGTATAGGGGGAGGGTTGAGATCTCATAAACATGTTTAACCCCGCCGCATTTTTGCGCCTGTCCCAAGTCAGGAGCCTCTGGCCGTTGTTAGTCATGTATTATTTTTAAATTTAGTTTTTTGTGTACAATTTGGAGTTTAGTATGGCGTTCATTATCACTGAACTAGTATAAATATTTGTTTAGGGTCCAGCTGAAGGACGCCTCCGGGTGCGGGAATTTCTCGCTGCATTGAAGACCCATTGGTGGCCTTCGGCTGTTGTCTGCTCTATGGTGGGGTTGTAGTCTTTTTGACACATTCCCATTTCCATTCTCAATTTTATCCTATTTCCAAATGTCATATTCCTGCACACCTTATATTTTGTAGTAAAAGAAAAACTATTTATAGACATTCAATTTCAAAATCATTCATCCTTGTACACCTGATATTGTAGTAAAACAACATCAAATGAATTGTTCACTATAATTTTAGAAGAAAAATAACAGAAAGTAACCGAGTTTATTGTACTGTAAATTGCTACTGGATCTTTGCAGTGTACTTAAATGTTAGGAGTAAATGATGTATACAAGAACCAAAAACAATCAGTCTTATCAAATATTTCCTTATTGTTTAATTTGTATGAATAAAGCTGAAAGGAGAAGGTCCGGTAAGACCCCTTTTTGGCCCCAAAATATTGCAGTTTTACCAAATTGTTAAAATGTAAACTTTTAGTTTTTTATTGGACAGTAGAATGCTTCTGCTACACAAATAATGACTGTTTTTGACAATACAATGCACATATATCGGGTACTAGCACCATAAAGTCATGCTAAATTACTGAAATCTTCACAATTCTATCATTTTAGTTAAATTTTAGACGGTTTTCTTTTAAAACGAAAGTGGCTGCATTCGTGTTCATCCTTAATATTGGAATGTAAGTTGTATTTGATGATAATACATAACATATATAAAGGTTGAGGATGAACACGGATGCGGCCACTTTTATTTTTGACAAAAACCATCTGAAAAGTTACATTTTTCAACAAATTTGGTAGATTTTTCATTTTGAGCTTGAATCGGATCGTTTTTAATTACTAAATTAGTTAAAATCTTTCACAAAAACTAACTGAATCAAATGAAATAGACACTTTAAGTGTTTAAAAAGAGGTCAAAATCTTTCCTGAAATTTGAGGCCAAAATCGGTCCTTACCGGACCTACTCCTTTGTTCAAGGCAGATTTTGATATTTTTTGTTAATAAAAAAATCACTTGAAAAAAAAAAAATCAGTGAAACCATGTCTCTAATGAAACTGATATACATACTAACTGATAACCTTCATCTAGATATTTTTTGTACTGATACAGTGATAATTGTTTGCCTTAAATTAGGAGAATAAAGGCTTTTTCCCCTGGAGAAGAATCCCAATTTGAAAAAAAAAATGGCTTAATTCCCAAAAAAACAACTTTTTTCCAAAACAGTGACAGTGCAGTCTCAGTAGTGCATGAATATACAAACTAAAAAAAATGAATTTAACAATTTTTCATGCCTAAAATGACTATATATGCAGATTTGATGGTCTTATTTATATATCATCACTGATAATAAGGGTTCTTATTTCAAATGAGGGTTTTACCTCTTGAAAGGGGGTCTGCAACTTGAAGTTCCAGTCAAATTCATGGTTTATTATAAATTTCCCAATTTGATAAAAATGATGAATATTTTCCCAATAAAAAAGGGTAGAGATAGTTTTGAAAAAAGCCAACAATATCACTGCAATATTTCCTCTTTCTGTTTGGTGGAAACAACACAGGTTTTAGTAAATTTTACAGGTTTTTTGCATTTTGTTTATGTCTTGATGGTAATATTGCACAATTAAGACGAATGCAAACAAATCATTAAATGCATTACACATGCATCAGAATGTCAAGCAGAACCATTAGGGCTTACTTAACACATACATTTGAATGACAAGCAAATTCATCAAGACTTACAAAAACACAGGCATTTGACTCCCAATCAGATAAATTAAGATTATCTATATAGCAAACTAGGATACAAACATACCTCTATTTCAGATTCTGTTAACTGATGGATACTGAAAAAGAAAAAAAAAATTGTAACATACTAGTTTATAGACAGTTAGGCCACGGTTTTTTAATTTATTGGTTTACAGATTTTCTTCATGAAAAAGTCGGGTCGGTCAGTCGGGGGAAAAACAAAGAAAAAAAAATATCTTTCAAGACAGAAAAATATGCAAAATAAATATATATTTCACCTTTCTAATAATGTTTGTTATGCTATTTTGTCATCATTTCTTAAATTTTAGTTCAATGAAATATTATTGCTCAGCTGTCATAAACATCGCATGGCATTGTCTAATAATTTCCTGTAAAAAGGGGGGTGCACGGACAAAGGCAAAATTAAATCGTCATTTCACAAACAAGAAAAACAGATTCGCATAGTTTTTAATCGATTCCGTGAATAAAGATCTTCAAGCACCAAAACTGATAAAGAAAATAATGAAAAAACGTCATACGAAAATAAGTTTCAACACACGTATCAAAAACGTAATAGACTTTCCACTGGAAAAACGAGAATATCGGGTTAATCTGTTATCATGCATTCCCATTTTTTATCCAAATGAACGATATTTTTTTTATTATCTATGAAACAAGAAAATTTCAAATGATTTGTTAATATTCAATACTTTTAACTTGATGTTTTGAACTTCCACCTGTCAACATTTGGACAAGTCTATTTCTATGAGATGATGCATCTTACGGACTGATGACAAATAAGGGAAATGAACTTATTCATTTTTTTACATAAATAAGGCCGTACGTTAGTTTTCTCGTTTGAATTGTTTTTCATTGTCTTATTGGGGCCTTTTATAGCTGACTATGGGGTATGGGCTTTGCTCATTGTTGAAGGCTGTACCGTGACCTATAGTTGTTAATGTCTGTGTCATTTTGGTCTTTTGTGGATAGTTGTCTCATTGGCAATCATACCACATCTTCTTTTTTATATTATTGTGTATATGGTTTTAAACACAGGTTTCGTTCCGCAAAATTATTTGCGCAAACGACATTTCAAGGTCAGTTACAATTGATTTGTTTATTTTTAGAAACGTAAACTAGAAGTTTTATTTTTTCACAACAGAAAGTGTTATCAATTCTGTTTGAGAAAAATGCATTTCATTTCATAAAAAAAAGAGTCTTTTAATTATTTTTCAGGGATAATGCATTTGTTATGGTCGGCGGGAATAAAAAAGCATGAAAAGTCAATTTTATTTTTAATCTGGAAATCGGCAAAATCAGGTCGGCGGATCCATAAACCAACAAATTAAAAAATCCTGGCCTTACTGCAATTCAAAGGCATTTCTTCATTTATTACTCATGCTGTCCATTTTAAGTCCAGAAAACCACATATAACAGAAAATCCAATTCCCCAAAAGTGACCAATAAAATCTTGAAGCCCACTACTTTTTATACAACTTACTATGGATTCATTAACATTCGTTGGATACCAATTTTCATGGATTTCTTGGGAACAGGGGAACCTCGAATATAAATGTTCAACGAAATACAAATCTTCCAAAGGAATGTATGCAAACTTTACTTGGTCGATGCCACTGCTGGTGGAGGTTTATTTCCCCGAGGGTATTACCAGCCCAGTAGTCAGCACTTTTGTGGTGACATGAATTATCATTGATATGGTTACATTTATAAATTAACTGTTTACAAAATATTGAATTTTTGAAATACTATGGCTTTTCTACCTGACAGGCATAGATTATCTTACTTAGCTGAATTTGGCAAAACTTTTAGGAATTTTGGTCCTCAATGATCTTCACTTTATTTGGCCATTTAAACTTTTTTGGATTCAAGCGTCATTGATCAGTCTTTTGTAGACGAAACGCGCGTCTCTACAAAATTTAGTCCTGGTATCTATGATGAGTTTATTTCCAAAACTTATGAATTTCAATATCCTCAAATATGTCAGTTTTCCTCAATCTACGAAAATTGGTACCCATGGAAATAAATGAATCCACAATACTGTGGATTTAATATCATTTGTGGATTACAAATTTTCATGGAATTTGTGAGTACAAGTGAACCATGATTTTTTTTTATAAATTATCTATAGGCTTGTACATGTATATCGTCTCCGGTAAAACCCCAAAATTGAATATCAATCCACAGGACACTTACTTGTTACATATACAGCACATTGTAAAATAAGTTTACTGTAGTTCACAAATATTTTACTTTTCATAGACTGAAGCCAACTTCAAACAGACAGTCAAACTGAATATCTTTATTGGACTACCTGAATTAGTTACCCTATCAGGGCCATGAAAGAACAAACAAGTTGGACTGGGCTTCTGCTCACTAATAACAACACTGCTGCAAGATAAGTATTTGATGTGAAAAAGCATCACATGGTAGAACATGCTCACATAAATCATGATGCCAAAGGAGTAGGTCCAGTAAGACCCCTTTTTGGCCCCAAAATATAGCAGTTTTACAAAATTGTTAAAATGTAAACTTTTAGTTATTTATTGAACAGAAGAATGCTTCTCCTACATAAATATGGGCTGTTTTTGACAATACAATGCACATATATCGGATAGTAGCACCATTAAGTCATGCTAAATTACTGAAATCTCCACAATTCTAGCATTTAAGTTAAATTTTAGTCGGTTTCCGTGTAAAAAGAAAGTGGCCGCATTCGTGTTCATCCTTGATATTGAAATGTAAGTTGTATTTGATGATAATACATAACATATATAAAGGTTGTGGATGAACACGGATGCGGCCACTTTCATTTTTGACTAAAACCATCTGAAAAGTGACATTTTTCGGCATATTTTGTAGATTTTTCATATTTGAGCTTGAATCAGATCGTTGACTAAATCAGTTAAAATCTTTCACCTAAACTAATTGAATCAAATGAAATAGACACTTTAGTGTTTAAAAAGTGGTCAAAATCTCTCGTCAGATGAACCTGAAATTTGAGGCCAAAATCGGTCCTTACTTATTTGTATTGCTTCTAGACAGAAAACTAAGGTACAATGTACTTACCTTCGTAGAGCTTCTATCACAACATGATGGAATTTATCTACCATCATGAATATGAAACTTTGATAACGGTAGTCAAATTCACTAGTTAAGGAACCACTCATATGTTTCACTATGACTGAAAAATTCTAATATAACTCCAAACTGGTGTTAATAAGGCCATAACATTATTATCTTAGCTTCATTTGACTTTTATCTTTTTATTCAAACTTCCGCATTTGCATGTAATATGGTG
This sequence comes from Mytilus edulis, assembly GCA_019925275.1. NCBI lineage: Eukaryota > Metazoa > Mollusca > Bivalvia > Mytilida > Mytilidae > Mytilus > Mytilus edulis. Next base: position 36,127,156 of record CM034357.1, read on the forward strand.
TTGAATGCACCATTGTATAAAGTTTTCAATTCATTGTTATAATAGAGAACTGCCAATTGTCAAATTGTCAGACTATTTTTTCCTTAGTTAAAATTATGTAATACTCAACTATTTTCAAGTGACCTTTCAAAAGGCTCTTTTGAAGTTATTTAATTTAGTCTACAGGTAAAATGAAAATTAAACTAAATTTCAAATTTGCTGCGGTAGTATCCCCAATTATGCACATAATCTTGAAAAAAACAAGTGAATTTAGTCTGAGTACTGCAAGCACGTAATAATTGAACACATCCACTGAATCCTAAAAACTTCTAATCACACTGATAATTGTACACCTATCAAACCAGAATAAAGCTTACTAGAAATTTTCTTTAATTGGCCAAATTAAGCTGAAAAAACACATGTTAACAATAAAAAGCTTATCATGGTATCCAGCGAACTCTCACAGTACAAATTTACTGGACGATCACCTTTATTAAGATACAAACTTTCTGGATGGTCAAACAGATCTTATGCCAGTCAATGGATTAAATTTGTAGGTAAACTTTAATTTCACACATGATGATATGATAACTGCTTATAAGGCCACCCCAAATTCATTCATAGGTTCACTGACTCCAAAATAAGGTAAATTAATTTCTTTTAATGCCATTCTGGGAAAACTTTCAGAACTATCTTTTCAACTGAAGAAATCAACAATTTTATATCTAAAATGCCACCAGCTCTGACACACCAAGTTCACAAATGAATACAATTTTTTATGCTAAAAACAATCAGTTTGCTTTTGAAAACCAAAGTTGTGTAGATAACAATTACAAAACACCTTTCTCTCACCAAATTTCAGATGTTGCTTACCAAAGTTATCATTTCAGAGAAGAAAAAAAAAGAATTTTTTTTTTGCTTGACCTTATTACAAATATACATCAACAACTGGTAAAAGCATTGATAGTACTAAGTAGGTTCCCCAAACCAGATACAGAAATCAGATTTCAAAACAAAACTTGTAAAATTAACTGAATGACAAGAGTTTGCAAATGATCCTTTCACTAAAACAAACATACAATCATTCCAGAATGCCATTAATCAATATCTAAAAACCAAAGCAATTCCTCCAACTTTTGACATAACATCAATTCGCTTTTCAAGGTTATTGTTATTGCAAGAACACTTAAGCCTTGGATTGAATGTAATTTAAAGGGATAAAAGCAAGTTAAGATCTAAGTTCTTTCAATGGATTATACAGTTTTCTAAACAAATGCTTTAATTCTTAAATAAAAGCTAACAACATATTTTAGTTCTCCTCTTCATGATTGTAAAATCAGATATCAAAACTTTTTGAACTGAAGTTTTACCACTTAAACCTCATATAGGTATTTCTAGAATAATATTATTTTCTTTGCAAGGTATGGCTAGATTTTTTAAAGTAAAGAGATCACTAACCACAAATTGTGTTTATAATAGCCAAAATTGAAATTAAAATATTAAATTCGTATCAAATTAAAACCTAATGTTCTCCAAACCCCAATGATTATGAATATGTATGAAATATTTGCGACTGGATGTAAAGGAACAATTTAAGTCCCTTCTTAGTTGTGTATTAAGTCTTAATTAGTCTTACTATACAACTCTTTGATTTTAATGAGTTAGTATTCATTGTGTGGTGCATTTGCAACTACAATTATTCAGCTGGTTAACTGATATTTCGCTCAAAAGTATTCTGTTATTATTTATAATCAAGTCTTCAGTTATATAATCTAAGCATACTTTTTGTCTGAGTAGGCTTTCCTATACTTTTAAGTAAACCTAATAGGTTAATGGATAAACATTAGACAAAGTTCAAGGCTACAAAAAAAAAAAAAAAAAAAAACCATTGAAAGCTTTCAAAGCCTTTGATCAGTCTTATTCACAAACAGATAATCCATTGATCTAAATGTATGCATTTCAAGTCTTCTATAAAACATTTAAATGTCGTTTTCTTCGTTTTCTTTGTTGGTTTTTTATTTTGTCTTTTAGTTATACATTAAACCTTAAAAGATAAAAGATAAATTTTTGTCTTCTTTTCCATTAAAAACCTGTGTATACAAGAAGTTTTTCGTGCTATATAATTTTGTCTACATTTTCAATATATAAAATTAAAATGACTGTCTGCCAGAAATCTTTTGAACTGTTTCTTAAAATTACGGAACTTTTATTTAGTGGATATTTTGTGTTTCAATTCCATTTACATAATAAAAAAGATAGATTATAAGTAAATCATATATAATAATTACTTTAGAAAAAAATACATTTAAAAGATTAAAGACAAATATCTTAAATGAGACAGAAATAAAAATTAAGTAGAAATATATTTTCCTTTTGAGTATAGTTATTTTAACCTGTCAAATTGCCTTAAGAATAAAAATAATATTTTATGTACATGTATTGCTTTCAACTTTCAAAATATTATTATTGGGGATAATAATATATAGTTTTCTTCTATTTTTTATAGGGCAAATAATAGTATGATATAAAATCATCCGATTTAAATATACTGTGGATTTATAATTATTCATTGGATACCAATATTCGTGGGTTTTATGGGTACAGGTGAACCACAAATTTAAATGTTCAATAAAAAACAACTTTCTATAAAGTTGTATCCAGAATTTGGCAGAACCACGAAATCAAATATCCATGAAATGCAAGGTTTCCGCAATCCACGAAAATTGGTACCAACGAATATAAAAGAATCCACAGTATATGAATTAAGGTGGTAGACCATGGTTCAGGGAGATAACTCTTTAAATCAGTTAAGCATTTGTAAAAGTCAAGTTCATCAATGTATTTTAAGCATTTACCTGAAACAGATTAAAAATAATCTATGAAACCTAGAAGCTTAGAATATATTTTTGAAAATGGTTGACACAAACGTACTGATGATTTTAAGAGTTATTTCCCTTAACCTAGGTCTACCTCCTTAAATTGTTTATCAAGGAAAGTCCATCTATTCATTGATAGGTGTTCAACACGATTGTACTATCTCGTAGTGGTCAGTTTTTTATTGTTGGAGGAATCTAGAGTGCCCACAAGAACCACAGCCTGATGATCTTAGTCAATAAGATTGGAGTCGAGTGCACACAACCAGTGCAGGATTAAAACTCACAGTCTCAGTGTTGATAGGCTAGTGATAAAGTAGTTCGACTACATAGATAACTCTGCCAAGGAGGCACCTGGAGAAATCCATATATGGACATATCTGCAGATAATAGAAGCATGTCATAACTGTAGTATTAGTTAAGCAGTATGTATTTGAAATTTCATAAAAATAAAGATTTCAAAGGATTCTACCAAACCCTGCATCTTGCCTGTAGTTGATTGAGAAGTTGCAATGACAAGGTTGTTCTTAGCTTAAAAGGGGCATAACAAACAAATACACTCAATAGAGGGAATCACTTCCTACCTGTATATTAGGATCTAACAATGCAGTGAGATTCTTACACGAACAATTGAGCCGTTATATTTCACTCACCCTGATTGCTACATTAATTTTGGGAGACAATGACCGTAAAGGGGTGCTGTAACTATATGAGTTAGTATTATTCATGTTGATACACTAAACCATAGAGGAATGATCCAGTCAATTCTGTCAGAATTTTGAAGTGAAAGGGACATATCTAACAAAATTTAAATAGACTAGAAAATCCTACCCACATGCCCATCTACATATGAAAATCTAACAATGTAATTTTCATGTAAATGCGATTTACCCTGTATGAGGAGTTGCCATGACACAATAAATATAGAATACATGATCATTATGTGGGCACCAAAACCTCCCTGAAGGTTGATTCTAAAAAAGATTGATTCATTTTTGTGAAATGGGTGTAATTTTGATTAACATATTAAAACAGAAAAGAAATTCCATAACATGATAAGTTTACATATAATATTCTTTTATTCTACAAAGTTTGAAGTGAAGTTTGAAGTGAATCTCAAAAAGAAGTTGGCCAGATAGACAGACAGGCTGATTTCTATATTACAACCCCCTCTCCAAAAAAACCAAACCAAAACAAAACTTATCTAAATGGAGTTTCATAAATTGAACCTCTTTAAAATTAGAAAACTAAACTGTAGGGGAAATAAATAAAAATGTTTATGTTTATGAGATGAAAAACATGTTAACTTTGGTAAAAATATAAAAAGGTGTGTGCTTTCTTTTTTAGCATCAAAAGTCACATTCTAAAAAGCCAACATCCTCCATGAATTTTTAACACCATTCCTCAAATTTAAAGATCATTTTTTTTTAGTAAGTGTTAAAAACATTTCTGCAGTAAATTTTAAAGGTGTGAAATAAAATACCAGTAAAAAAAACAAATAAATGACTTTCTCTGGTAGCAGTTACATTTACTTTCAATTTGTTTATTGATTTTAGGATCATTTGTAGCAAATTTCATGATTATTTCGTGATTTTCTACAACAAACTGAACAAACAAAGATAAACTGTCCAGACAAATATCATTTAGGGAATAAACTAGCCTTTAATGATGTGTAAACTAACTTCATTACCATTTTAGGGTAAGATATCTTTACTGGTATATATGTCCTTGGATTATATCAAGTTTCAGAGAGTCAGGCATTAAGTCTGAAAGCCTGTATTTATAGTATATATTGTTACAGTCTGTCACTGACTACTAAAGTACATTGTTTTAATCTTGTATCAATTTCTGTCTGACCACTTCATATAAGACCAAAACAAATTATTTTGCAAATAAGAACAAATCTCCTTATGGTTAGTGCTTATAAGTTATAAAATCAAAATATGTGAACTCTTTACAATAAAATAGAGAATGGAAATGGGGAATATATATCAAAAACCAAAGAAAAGAAAATACTGCACCCAGAGGCTGTCATCAGCTGGCCCCTAAAAAAAATTGTGTACTAGTTCAGTGAAAATTGACGTCACACTAACCTCCAAATGAACACTTGATCATTTAAAAATAGTTCACTTTCACACATTCATTATGAAGAAGTGACTAAGGAAAAATACAAAAAGAGTCTATATCTATCTATGACTAAATAAATTTTGTGTGCAAATATTACATAAATATCAGATAATATCCAGTTGAAAAAATCATTGTCAATCAATTCATTTCTGAGTTTAGGCCAATTAAAATTAATTGATAGATTTTCATCCCCGCCCGCCCCGATTTTTTTTTTTTTGAAAAAATTACGATTTCCGGATTTTGTTCATTTCCGTTACCGGTAACCGTCGATATTTCGTTTCGTGTAAAACTTCCTGTTTTAAATTTCGGTTTTCGTATTACTTAGAGTATTCTAACTGGATGATTAAGTCGATATATTCTGCTGATCTATGATCACAACATCATTTACCGAGAATAAATTAAAAGATTGATTATGAGAAGGGCGGGAAATATTCGCTGTGTCCAAGAACGCAAATCGCCGTACACTATGTCACAAATGACAAATGTTTGCGAGTAAAACACCTTGGATTTATTTTATTTATACAATGACTTTCAAGAAATTTGGACTGTGAAGGAAACCCAAAAGCGTCAGAATCGTGGAACACATTTGACTGGAATAAAGAAATTGACACAAGCATGAACTTTTTAGATTAATGACCGTATATTGAGTTCAGAAAATCGACAAACATACGCATTTTTAAATTATTAATTTACAGCAAGCTCTTAGAAATAAATTTATCCATGCCTTTCGTTTTTTTGTAAAAAAAACCAGCAAACATCCTCTGTCCCAATACCCACGATAGAGTCAAGTAACAACTCTGTTCTACATTGTAATTATATTTGCATCTTGCATATTAAGGACCCGGCAACACTATTTTTTCAACACTGTTTGAGTTTTCATTTTATTCTGTACTTATCGTACTCGTGTTGCATACCAATGGATTTGCTTCATTTTATTCGGACAACAAAACATAGCTTAGAAAGCAAAATATATTTCATGTAGGTAGTCCAACTGAAGAGAGCATTTCCTCATATTTCTGCTGTTTACTATAAAATAGGTTTCTAAAGCGGCAATTACATGTAGAACAGTGGTGGCCAATCAGAGATATATACTTGAATATATACTTGAATACGAATTTGAAAAAGTGGCACCAGCATATGGAGTAAATGTTAGCTAGCTCAAAGTACATGTACGCTGATTTTGTTGAACGAGGAATACTGCTTTCTCAAAAGTTGCTAAGACAGGGCTATGAATCATCAAATTAAGGTCATCACTCAATTGTATGGTTGTCATCATGAGCTGATTGGCCATTATGACAAAAGTGTGTCAGAAATCATATCTCAGTGATATTCTTCCTCGGTCATAACAACCTTCCATCCTTACCGAACTAAACAAACAAATAACATGACGGGTGTCGTATACGGTACAGGAAATGCTTACCTTTCCGGAGCACCTGATTTCATTCCTGGTTTTTAGTGGAGTTTGTGTTGTTTCCTACTTATTATTTGTAACTGTTGGTGCAAATGTCTTTTGGTTTTATGAGTCTTTGGTTAGTCCTTGGTTTTGATTGTTATTGTCTTATACACGATACCTAATGGATGTATTTACATGATATAAGCTTATTATTACACTTGCATATATGATCGAATAACACGTGACAAGAAGATTTCATATGAAATAAAATTTAAAAAATAAAATCCTCCCACCCACCCCATTTTTTTCAAAATTTTGGATGAAAATCTACTAATTAATTTTAGTTGGCCTTACCTACATCAGGATGACTCAAAAGTTTGTAAAGACCTATATACCGGGTCAATGATATATTTTATTTATGAATATTTCTGAGTGCATATTTATCAACCAATGTATATGATGAAATATATAGCTGTAGGACAAACAAATTATTCAATGTATCAAATTTTCAATTTCACAAGTTTTTTCGTCCAACAGTTAAATTGTAATTTTCTCTCAACATTATCTTTTGTATATAAAATAGAAAGAGTTGACATTTACATTTTAATAGTTTTTTTTCCAGCCGATTTGGGTGTTGATATGTAAGCGGATTTAATGTATAAACATTTACCTAGTTTTGAAAACATTTTGGGTGGAATATATTATGATTTATGCATTTATATATATGCAATGTATTTCGAAAACCTTCTTAAAAAGGAAAAAGACATATTGTCTATATACAAACATCCCTGGACATATATTTAGAATGTCAGAATGTTTCTTCTTCTTCCATCTATTGCATGAACTAACAAGAATGTGTCCCAAGTACACGGATGCCCCATCTGCACTATCATTTTCTATGTTCAATGGGCCGTGAAAATGGGGTAAAATCTTTAATATGGCATTAAAATTAGCGAGATCATATCATAAGGAACATGTGTACTAAGTTTCAAGTTGATTGGAATTCAACTTCATCCAAAACTTCCTTGACCAAAAACTTCAACCTGAAGCAGGACAGAGGGACGAACAGACGGACAGACGAAAGCACAGTCTAGAAAACATAAATGCCCATAAATGGGGCATAAAAATAAAATCTAGGTAGCTTCAATTCCATTGTATTGGCTTTGAGTCAGATGATGCTAAGAAAATTTAAACTTCTGAAAATTTCCAAAATGCAGATTCTAGTCCAATAGTTCTTTACTAATGGTATAAAAGCATTCAGATATGTTTGAAGTTTTCAAATTTAAAATTATACCAATAACCTTATGGTAAAAACAAATTATTCGGTTGCCTTAATATGTGCAAGCCAGGGCAGACCGTGAGAGTGCTTTATAGCCTGTCAAGGTCGTTAAAAAACCCAATCATCAAAGTTTTCACTGAATTCTGTCTGCATCCTTTGTACAATTTGATCTTTTTTGTAATGTTGAAAATAAATTTGAAATTTAATAAGTGAAGGCTATATGAGACCTTGAACCATTTAAAATCATAGATACGTATATTATACAAGTTATCAGTTTTTCAAGTACAAAATCTAGTTTATCTTATAAGTCCTCAATATATCTAGTTTATCATTTTTATCAATCTTAAAGAAGATCTATTATATAATTATTTGTGTACCCATGCCCTTTAATTTGTGAAGTCCATTTGTAGTTCAAAAACAAGTTAGATGAGATGGATCCAGGACTTTAAACAAGAATGTGTCCCCAGTACACAGATGCTCCCTCTTCTATGTTCAGTGGACTGTGAAAATGGGTGAAAATCTCTAATATGGCATTTGAATTAGAAAGATCATATCATAGGGAACATGTGTACTAAGTTTCTATTTGATTGGACTTCAACTTCATCAAAAACTACCTTGACCAAAAACTTTAACCTGAAGCGGGACAGACGGATGGACGGACGAACGAACGGACAAATGGACGGACACACAGACCAGAAAACATAATGCCAATAAATAGGGCATAAAAAGAGGGGTTGTTGGTTGCTGCATTTCTTAATTTGAAAATTGCAGTGATAAGGGGATCTAGAAATACATGCTCTAGTCATATGAGTAAGATGCAGAGTTTTCACAGTAATAAAAAAGGAAACAAAAACATCAGTATTTTTTTCATTTGTAAATGGGTTTAACTGTACAACAGTAAATGTGACGCCAACAAAATTCAAACTTGATCTGTGTTTTGTGGTAATAGGCATTTTGTTTAAGTTTCAAAAGATTTGGTTGAAGCAAACTAAAGTTAGAGAATGGAAACCAACTTTGGGAGTATGTACGTACAGACGGACAAGGGTAAAACTTAATGCTCCCTCCAGTGCCTCCACTATGGCGGGGGCAGAAAAACTAAGCTAGTTAAACAGTTATACAGTCATTCATGAATTTTAATACCATACCAGAAAATTGGTCATTTATAATTAGTTTCTACAGATCATTCTTTTTATTTTATACTGTCATAGCTGAGACAGTACTAATTTAGTAGAGGATCAATCAAATTCCTCATCTAACAAAAATATGCAACATTAGAATTGGGAGCAGCCATCCCCCTTTCACACATTATATAAGTTTCCCTCTATCTGTTAAAGCAAGATTAAAGCAAAATTCATAAAGATGATTTTAAAAAATATCAACATTCAAGGGCAATAACTCCTATAATGAGTCAACTGATGATTTCACCTACTCAACTTGTTTGTAGATTTTGTCTTGTTTATTCCAGCAGTTTATAATTCCACTCTATCAATTCTAGTCTTTCCAATTATATTATTTGGGTGAAATCAACTTTGAAGGGCAATAACTCTTGTAAGGAATGGACTGAAGATTCATATCATGTAGATTCATTTGTAGACCTTGTGGCATAACTTCAAAATTACTTGTCAGATTTTGCCGAAAACTCAACAGTTGATAGATTTGGACCATTTGATCATTCTTCTTTCATTAGTTTTGCTGTTATTGTTTTTTAGTCCTTGAGAATCTTTATAATCTATTTATAGTAATAGTGGCCTGTTTATTTGTCCAGGATTATAATCAATACAAAAAATTATTTGAAATAAAATAACCAGATGATTATTATGGTAAAATTTAGTTCCAATCCATTCAGCAGTTTTAGAGAATATTTTTAAGAATGTTTATGTGGAGGGAAGCCATTGGTTGTTTTTTAGGGTTTTTTTAAAGCTAATTTAAGCACTATGAGATATTTATTATATGTGGGGGTCACTTTTTTGGTGGATGTAGTCTAAAATCCCCAGAGACAACCGCTTACCTTCTCCAGCAGGGAAGTCAAGTAATGGCAATAGCTTACCTAGTGTTTGTCATCTTAGTCATTGCGTCAGAAAAGAAATGCTTCAAATATAATAGAACACATGTGGTTGGTAACAAAATTCATACATGTACACGAAGGTTAAACATGAACCCATTATCTTCAAGTCTGTTGCTTGTCATTGTTTTTTGTCCATAGTAACTTTTGATGTACTTATCCTAACAATGGCATATACTTATATACTTATAGTGTATACCAACAAGTAAATTCCATAATATAGCACTTTGAACTAGGAAGATATTATAATTTCTTATCTCAAAGAGATCAAAATGCAGGCAAATCAAAAACTATGATTTATTGGAAATCAATGCATTCCATAAAACATAAATCTTGTCAACACATAGAGCTCCTACTGAGTTGTATGGCCAATAAATATCATAAAAAGTGCATTTTTACCCTTACCTGCAGTTTAAATTATATCACATTTTTTAAGCCCTGTCTTTCCTTACATGTTGAAACTAAATTGTCTTTTACAAATGTTATCACCTCATGCAATTGAATTGTTATTTTTAAAATAAGATCTATAAATCAATCAAGTTTAAAATGAAATGATCTTGATATTTCATCAATAACAAATTTAAGTTTATATCATTAACTGATGAATAATTGTGGTTACATGAGGGGGGAGTTGTAATAACTAATGACACTTGCACTTATACTGATTGATTGTTTGTTGCTTAACTTCCAGTGGCAAATATTTCATGCATGTTCAGGACAACACTTGCACTTGTATATATTACATCTATGAAATTAAGAAGATGTGATATGATTGCAGATGAGGAAATGACATTGAAGGTTAGTAACTATAGGTCACTGTATGGCCTTCAACCATAAACAAAAGTTCATACTGCACAGCATTAGCATTACATATAACATTTTTTATTCTATCAAAATATTATTTTTTTTGTAAAGAAAAAGAACAATATTAAAAGTGTACATCAAGCACATGGTCACTTGAAAAATTCACTGATACGACATGCCAAAATTACAAATTACTGGTCCAATTTATTTGAATTTTACTGGTGGCATTATAGACAAAGCGTATTTATAAATACTGTGGATTTATCAATATTTGTTGGATACCAATTTCGTGGGAACACGGGAACCACGAATTTAAATTTCCTTGAATAACAATTTTTGTAAAGGAATATATGCAGACTTTGCCAATACCACAAAATTAGAGATTGACGAATATGCAAGTTTCCCCGAAACCATGAAAATTGGTATCCACGAAAATAAATGAATCCACTGTAAGTACTTATGGTTTACAACTGATTATTGTTGGAACATGTACTTATTACTTATTTCGAATTGTTTAGAGAACAGGTGCTTAAAAAATCCTATAAAATTATAACAATAAAAAGTAAATCAAAAACATACTTTTTTTTTGAAACTTGTAAACAAATAATTGGTATTCAACTAAAAAAAACAAACACAAAATAAATATTTTTACCCTTTAATTACCCTATTGGTATTCAACTCATAAATGAAACTAATTACCTTTGAAACTCCTTTTCAGGAAATAATTTCTTATTAATTTCATCGCACAACAATCTGAACTCTTCCATCGGTTTGAATTCTTTGATTGGCATCTATGTTGATTTTTACACAGGTGAAACAGGTAGATAAAATAATGCCACGGGAAATAAATGCAATCAAATACCAATGAATAAAGTTCACGTTGATTATCACCTATCACATACATGTAATGTATACGATTTCTTACATGTATGTAGATAATAATCCAAAGAAAGGCTATCGTTCTACCACTTATGTATTATAGGATGGTTAGGTTTCTATAATACCATGTAAGGCCAACATGATTGAAAATTCTGACTTTAAATCAAAACGTTTAAATTGAATATAATCTGAATTACGTATATAATAATGAGGCTTAAATAAATCATTTGTTTATCTTTCAGTAATAGGTATTGGGGATTTTATATCTTAATAATACAATTTTGAACATGGTTACTCTTTAAGTAAGCTTCAACTTGTTTGAAAATAATATGTATATAAAATTTCTATTAAAGTACAACCGCATCTTAGTCAGTCTGCGTTTCTTTAATATAGACCTTTAAAACATGGTAATTCAGATTCCTTTACAAATTATTATTATTGATTTCAAAATAATGGAAAGTTAGCAAATAGTCAAAAGAATTTGAAAAAAAAGGAAACTTTGAAAATGACTTTTGTGTAAAAAGGAAGATGAGAAAACACAATTGAAATTCAATTGCACTGTTTTACATTATTCATTTTAGAGTCTTATATCTTGCTATGGGGTTTTAGTTTTACTTGTTGTTGAAGGCCATGCAGTGATCTATATAAAGCTACATGTATTAATTTTGGTCTCTAGTGGAGAACTTTCTTATTGTCAATCATACCACAAATTTTTATTTCTATATACTTTAATATAAAAAACATAGAAATGTTTTCAGATTAATCATATTCAAAAGGCCAAATAAAGCATGATACATGTTATAAGCTTCTTACTTACAAAAGCTGTTTTTAATCTACAATCTAATTCCATAATCCACAAATCAGCTGTTCATTTTGTATACAATCAATTATTTTGATTCCCTAATCTAGCACTTTTTAACGGAGACCATAATAGTCTAAATTTCATCACACCCACATCAAAATATATCTTTGTATCAAGAATATTTTTCCAATAAAAAAAATAGAATGAACATATCGTCGTGTTTAGCGAACTCGCAACATGTAATTAAAAGTATTGAAAACAAGAATGTGTCCCCAGTACACGTATGCTCCATCCGAACTATCATTTTCTCTGTTCAGTGGACCATGTAAATGGGGGAAAATCTCTAATTTGGCATTAAAAGTAGAAAGATCATATCATAGGTATCTGATAGATTCGAAAAAGGTGCTCAAACATAACAACACAGACTTTCCAGCAGCTTACCAAATATGAGGTCATTCTGTTCAATACCCTATCAGAGTCGGTCCAACGATTTACAGAAAAGAGCGACGATTTACAGAAAAGAACCGGAAAGAACCGAAAAGGACCAAAAAGAACCGAAAAGGACCGAAAAGAACCGAAAAGAGCATACATATAAATTATTATTTAATATATATACACCAATTTTCCCCCCTTGTAATAAAGGAATGTATAGTTCAAATTTATTTTGAACATTTATAGGGATATGTAGACTTACAAAAAAAGTTAGATTTCCCTGTATCAGATTAAGGCATTAAAATATTTAAAAAAAAAATCAAAGTGTCATTTCCTTGCTTTAGAAAATAGAATTGTAAAAAAACATTTGAAGAAAATTTCAATTCCTGCTACATGCAAACCATTGCAAACTTTAAGATGTTCCTGGTTCGTTTCAATTTCGTAATTCAATTTACGGTATAAAACGCTGGGCTACATGTGAATAAAAGGAGATAAATCAATAAAAAAAAATACATCATTATTTACATATTATAAATGTTGTACACATCACAGTCATTTCATTTCGTCTTTCAGGAAATATAGATAAATGAATAGCGCACCCGCTTTCGGTATAATTGATAACTGTTTACTCTTTTATAGGTATAGATTAAAGGGTGTGAAAAAGTTAATGGCCTGTTGATTTGTAATAATTTTATCTTATAAACCAGCTATGTACATTAGCGAAACGATGTCAGATTGTGATATATGAATGTTGGCCTGTGCTAGTATATGTATCTATAGAGAAACTTCCCAAGAGAAAACGAAAACGGGATCCATCGGGATCCCAATGCAATCCCGGTGAAATTGTCGGGATAAGCCGGGATAAGCATCTGGAGGCGGGATCCCATTCGGGATAAATATCTGAAACTGGGATCCCATTCGGGATAACTGTCTGAAGCCGGGATTCCAGTCAAGATGAAACGGGATAAATATCGGACACTGGGATCCCTATCGGGGTAACTGTCTGAAGCTGGGATCCCAATCGGAACTGTTTAAAGACGGGATCCCAATCGGGATGACTGTCTGAAGCTGGGATCCCAGTCTAGTTAAAACGGGAAATTGTATGAACCATATATTATGTTGTTGAAAATATGTAAGTGTTTCTGTGGTCGGGTTGTTGTCTCTTTGACACATTCCCCACTTCCATTTTCAATTTTATTTTTATTGGTGTTAATTAACAATGCGTGTCACTTAATATTCAGTTTGACAGATATTAATAAGTCAGAAAAATGCCGAGATTTTCGCGATAAAAATGGCAGGGCGTCCGAGAAATGTCAACGAGTGTTTTGCCAGAAAAGCTTGGGCGTTTCTGTTGTTCCCCAAGTTCCCATAAGTGCGTTTCTATTAGTTGTCGTCCGGCATCAATGATAAGATAATGATCGACATCGTAAAACTTTGATTTCTCAACTTATGTAAACTGTAAAAAATCATAACCACGTGCTTTGTTTTCAACTGTACTGCCGTGGGACAGTTCGACCCTAGAAAATACTGACTACTGTCCTAAATAATGCGGCCACTATCTTATCCGCATGCACCATGTGCCGATTAATAAAGTATCATTTTCTTATATTTAGTAAAAACTGGCCAGTAATTCATACTTTTATGCGATACCCTTAATTTATTTATAATACCGTTACGGAGACAGATCAACTTGGCCGATATAATTTGGGGCGAGATTGTCACGTCGACGTTTGTGTACTGGTAAAAACGTCATCAAAATTTGTTTACGCTGAATTATGGACAGGACGAAGATGAAGATGTTTTCAGATAAGTGCATTAATAATTTAATTTAACATGTGTACATGTGCATATAATGATTATAAAAATAATTTATTGAGGAACTATGATTTGTATGGTTTTTATCTGAGCAAATCAACATCAGAAAGTCTGAAAGCATAAACTGAAAATATATTTATTTTTAACATTTACAATGAATAAACTTGTTAACTTGTCACATAACAGGCATACATAGTAGGTATGTCAAAATTTAATTCAGTTGTGTGTATGTTTATTTGGTGAAAATAATAAGTCGCTATAGTTTTTTTATCGTCAGGGGATAAAAAAGGGCCATAAAAAAGGGGGAAGGTAATTAATTTGCCAAAAAATTAAAATAACCTTCCAAGACTTCATAATTGTGTATTCTATAAACATTAAACATGCAATAACATTTCTATTGAATTTGTTGCTTCAAAACGTATTGAACAAATGATTCTTTGTGGATTTTTTTGATACTTTTAGGGATATACTGATCTTTTTAAATGGAGCTTCCAACGAAACAGATTGCATGCAGATATTCCAGTTACCATAATTTACTCAGCAATTCTAGTTGGAAGTACAGAGACAGCAAATTGATTAACAGAAAGGAAAACATGACATGTATCCTTTTGCATAAATAACCCAGGATTCCCAGTGGCAGTGCAATTTAAATTGGTGCATGTATATCCTGCTGGTATTTATTTTTGGGATCCCGCTTTTTTTTCCGGGAATCCCAGTATATTTCCACTGGGATTTACATCGGGATCCCGATTCTTTTACGGGAATCCCGAAACTTATCCCAATACATTTACATCGGGATCCCGCTTATTTAGCGGGAATCCCGAAATTTTATCCCAGTTGGATCCCAATCAAAATCCCACAATATCCCAGTGGGATCCCACCTAATTCCACCGGGATAAAATTTCGGGAATCCCGGACTTTTGGCGGGATTCCCGAAATTTTATCCCGGTGGAATTAGGTGGGATCCCACTTGGAATCCCATCAAAATTCCAGCCGGGATTCCAGTGGAATTCAAGATTTATTTTCTCTTGGGTTGTGCATGGAGATAGCGGGACTGTAAAGTAACATTATTAGAACTATTCAGTATATAATGCTAATCATAAAATCTGGCGTTATTGTGTAAACATTCTTCACCAGTTTATTAATTAGATCGAATTTTGTCGATTTAATATTTTGTGTATTACTATATTTCAATTTTATGTCACTGAAAGCTTATCGTAGGTTTAATCAGAGTTATCGAACTTTTCATCAACCCATGTGATGACAAACTATCTCGGACAATTTATCTTGGAATTTCCATAAGCTTTGGCTGACCACAATGTAAGAACCTTTTTATTTACTATAATATGAGTTTATAATACTGTTCAAGTAATTTTTGATACAAGTTTAATGATTATTTTCTTGCATTTTGCAATTTTTATGTCGTTGTATGGTATGTCGGTTTGACAATCAAAATACATTGTTTTGTAAACAATACTTACCTGGTATGATACTTACGTGGTTAATACTTACCTTTTTCCCTTTTTGTAATTCCCTTGACCTGATATTCCCATTTTTTCGGGTTTTCAGTTGTGAACTCTATACCCCCTTTTTTCGTGTGAAAAAATGTATGGAACGCATTTCGTGTCATATTTGTAATTTATTATTTTTTGGTAATTTCATATAACAACTCGATATGGCTGTTATGATCATGTTTTTGTATTATATTTTGTAATTAACATTTTTTATAAGTAGTTTTTACTTTCTTTGTAGCTCTTCACCACTCTATCTTGTTCAGTCTACATTGATGAATAAAATGGTTTAAACTGTCTGCATTAGTTACATTACTTAGTGGCAGAACAGGGACTTTTCCTTGAAGAATTCAAATCCTTGACAGGTTTAACGTGTCAAAGTAACAATTAATGTGTTTTCATTTAACATGTAAGATCAGGGTAGGAATGGGGGTACCTTAATGACGTATAACGGTAAAAATTCTAACCAAAGACGTTAACGATAATTTTTAGTGAATAACGATAACATGTACACTTTCTTTTAGACGATAAAAAAAATCAGCTGAATTTGACGAATCACGCTATTATTTCCAAAAAATAACGGTAACGATAATTATTTAAGACATCGGACGAATCACGATAAGGATATTTTGACGAATCACGGTAAAAAATTATACATTTGACGCTTACGGTAGCCGAAAACGACCCGTTTGACGCCTGGCGGTAAAGGGCATTACCTCCCTCATGTAATACACATACACAAACACAAAAAAAAGAACGAACTATTCGTATTTATTCAATAACTACTGTAAAGTTTTCCGTCACGATATTTTGTTTTATTTTGTTTTTTGTCCGATTGTACGAATGTCCGTGTTATTATATATTCACTGATGAATGGAATATATATACACATTCCAAAAAAAAATATATAAGGAACTGTTGAAATGTTCGAAATGAATTAGCGACCGAGATTGGACAAAATAATGACACTTAGCTTATAAATACAATTAACGTAGAACGATTGTTTGACAGTAATGAATAAATATCTTATATGTTCTTTTCTGTTCTATGTTTTCTATTCCAAAAGTTAGGCATCCGACCCTACCTATAATTTTTCACATGTACAGTAAGTTATTATATGTAGTCCTGTCGCAGTATAAGGTTTAAAAACCTAATGATAAACTTTTGTCAAAAATATCCTTTCATTTTTAATAGACTTAAATAATTTGCAATTTGCTAATTTTCTTCGATTACAAAAAACGTTGATCTCCTTTTCGGTTCTTTTCGGTCCTTTTTGGTTCTTTTTGGTCCTTTTTGGTCCTTTTCGGTTCTTTTCTGTAAATCGTCGCTCTTTTCTGTAAGTCGTCGAACCCATCAGAGTGGCATACAAGGCGACCATAATATAGCCTCCTGGAGTGGAGGTATAATATATAAGTTGTTGACACAGAGATATGTGTAGCCTGAATGCAGTTTTGAAATTAAAATGGAGATTCTTTGAATGAAAAAATATGCAAAATATTCAAAGACAATGAACACCAACTTAAGGTACAGGGCTTACTAATCTCAATGTAAATGAGATGTGCTAAGACTTTTTCAACTACATACCAAATATCATTGATATATCACATGAGGGTCCTGTTTGACCGACCTAAACTATGCTGAAGTTTTAAAGTCAATATACCATGACTGAGGGACCAGACCAAATAACGTCAATGGAAATGAGATCAGGGTCAATCCTTATTCAACTGCATACCAAATATCATATCATTTTCATATCATAAGTGGTTCCCTTCAAATTGACCTAACCACAAAATTTAACAAATTGTTGATGCTGTGGAAACATTAGCTTTTTTACCTACTCAAGGCGACAATAAGTATATATATATGTGTATTAGAAATTTCTGAGGCCCTTTATAGCTTGCTGTTCCATGTGAAGGCTCTGTGTTGAAGACGGTGCTGTGACCTATAATGGTTTACTATTACAATAACTGTGGATGGAGAGTTGTCTCATTGGCACTTATAACCACATCTTCTTATGTCTACAGAAAAGGATTTATGTTTCCTGAAATGTTGGGAAATCTTGATCTGGAAATATTCCATTCTGCCAAAAGTACCCATTTTATTGCTTGGCCTATAAGTCAGCAGAAAGGTTATAAATTATTAATCTATTAAATGTCATTTGCATTAACATCCTTACAGCTGTGTGGCAGGGTACAGAAATGGTCATATTTGCCAGACATGACCTAAATTAAATGGTCATTGACTGAAATGGTAGATTGGGAATTAGGTCAACTATCTTTTTACAGAAATAATATCAGTCATTTACTATGCATTGAGATGGGATTTTTTTAAGTGCCACCAGTTTGCACTATTTTTGGGGTGTTGAAATGAATTATCGGGTAATAAAATTGCCACTCCAAATAGTATGATAACCTTGAGGGCACTCCTAATTACCATATTAACGCCCCTAGGAGATAATGCTAATGATCGCTAATAACTTTTTACCTTTCTTTTCACACCCGAAAGAAGTGATCTTTATAACAAATATTATAAAGAAATTTTATTAAATGACAAGGTACTTCATTATTTTAGTTGAGACAATTCTGATTTAAATTAATTTATCTTATTAAACTAGTTGATTTTTTTTTTAAAAGAGTCAAACTAGTGCTTTATTTACTAGCTAAACTATATATTCATTCATTATGCACATGAAAGTGTCTTCATCAAATTGAACACTTAACCAAAAATGCAAAATGATTTAATGCCAAACTAAACAAGTGAAATAATAATTACACTTAAATGATGATTTCCTGTCATTTGATAAAATAAACTGTTATCACAGAGATAGGTCTCCCCCTTTTTGTAATTTTGATAATGCAGATGTTGAAATTAAAATAGCAATACTTTCCCACATGTAAGTTATGCAAAATGAATCCAGAAACACTCATAATTTATTATAAAGCTTTTTTTTTTTTTTTTTTTTTTGTCTTTCAAAATTGAAAGTAATGCCAGAGATTCTTCAGAAAAGATGCCAAGGGAATCAATTATTTTGATCTAAATGTAAATATATAATTGTTAGAATTAAAATGCATTTCATAAGACATTTATAATGTGTCCCTGCCCCCTGCCCTTGTCTACCTCCCTTTTCAAGATGGTTTTGACAATTTTGCACAGGCACATGTGGGGTAGACCTTCCCCCCTTTTTTTTTATGTGTTTTAAAATTCTTATTTTGGAAATATTCTTTGATGTTGTTAATATCCTGACTTTCAAGATTTATTTGAAAACTAAGTTATTTTTAAATATGGTTTTTAAAATATTCTTATCTTGCAATTTATTGAACAAATTAAATTTTGTAAAAAAATCAAAGCTACATATAATGAAAAAAAAGATATTCTTTGATTTGTACTGTGTAAATAAGTTTTATCCTTTCTTGCAACACATTGTCATCTACACCTTAAACTGGATTTTCAGATACGGAAAGCTCAACTATAGTTTAATTAGCAGACATGGCTACTATCCCGGTGTAGACACGAATTTTGAAGATCTTTATTTTGTAAATTTAACACCTTAAAATAAACATTCAAATGAGTTAAAATGGTATTTAAGCACATACATACATTCTCATTGATGCGATATAGAAATCGATTGAAAGCACTTGTCACAATATAAGAGGAGCAGTGGCGGATCCAGCCATTTTAAAAAGGGGGGTTCCCAACCCAGAGTAAAGGGGGGGTTCCAACTACCAACTATATGCTCCCATTCAAATGCATTGATCGGCCAAAAAAAAGGGGGGGTTCCAACCCCTGGAACCCCCCCCCTGGATCCGCCACTGAGAAGCACAAGTTCCTCTTGCACTTAAAATCCCCCAAGGAGATTTTGAAAAGTTGGCAGGTATGAATTGGAAAAGAATTGGAATAGGTGGAGACCCTCTACCTAATATTTTTAATGGCTTGAAAAAAGGAAGTAACTTGTGAACATAAACCTTTTCAAAAGAAAGGGTTATGCTTTTAACTTTATTTTATTTACCAAGATATTGATGTATGGAAAAAGGGAGGTAACCTGTGATCTTAAATCCTTTCAAAGAGGAAGAGACATATGTACTTACATCATGATAATCATACCTGTCAAAATATTGTCATTATATACCAAAGTATTGAATGACTTACGATCATATAAACAGAATTAATAAAAATACCAACTTAAAACCTTAAGCCTGATATAGATATTTCAAACTTATAAATTTTCATTTAAATATTTATTCATTTATAAAACTTGATTTAGACAGTTACAATAAATGGCAATTCATTGGTATACTTTAACCTCACCTGAGCAACCATTTAATATAATGATCCTAAATTATGTTTCTGATGGATATTAAATAATGTCAAAATTTTATGGGTTTATAAAATTGGAAAATTTGTTCATGCAGTCAGAAAGGTTTTACATATCTTTATTGATATCATAAACAGAAAGGTATTTTCAATTTTAAATTACATATTTCATGAATTTTGAAACGCCCTTTTCAGTTTTTTTTTTTAACTTTTTCATTTTTGATAAAAAATAAGTTTCCATACAGAGATTATAAAAAGAATTGCTTACTACATGTATAATTACCACTGGTATACGATTCGGTTAAAAGGAAAGTTGTTGAAGAATGTGTCACATGCATATTAGGGCAAGGTCATGTAAAGCTTGATACCAAATTTCATGATACTTTAATTTGTAATTCCTAAGAGAATGGCATGCATAATCATACCTGTAGCCACTGGGGAGTGGGGGGGGGGGGTTCAGACAACCCCCCTTGAAATCAAATAAGCACTGTTAAAGTCAACGTTTTGTCTAAATTGTGACTGTTAAAGTCGAGTTCATGAGTCCAACCAACCTCCCCTTGGAAATTCCTGGCTACAGGCCTGATAATCATTGTTAAGGTTAATAGTCATTGTGTAAAATAAAATTATAAGTACTCTGTTAACTAGAAGTTGATAAATGGTGAATATGAACAGTGAAGACACATCAAATGGTCTAAAATGCTCACATGAAACTTTCATAAGTTTGGTTAGTTTTCACCGTACATGTACATTTCGATCAAATTTCCAGAATTCAAAATTATTGCAGATTTAAATAATTCCTTGTTTTATCCATTTCATATACCAGTTCACCATCTCAAAAACTTGCAAAAACTTTCCACATATGTATTCAAAGCCAGGTGCACATTGTTTTCAATGTGCATACAAACATTCTGTAAGTTTTTCAAGTTGAACTCTGTGGGAGTATATAAGAAGTCAATTACACAACATTGGTACGCTCTGTTGAGAACATCTGTTCAACCTTCAAAAGTTTAACAATGTAGAAAAATCTGTTGAATAAAGGTCGACATCTTCAATATATATACAAACATTCTAGAAAATTATAAGGCTGTGTATTTAAAACTGTAGGAAGAGTTGAAGAAACAAAACAGACTCCCTCCCCCCCACCCCCCCAAAAAAAAAATGTAAGCAGGATTTGCTCTCAGTGAAACATATATTTTAAACTTTCATATCTTGATTATTGAACCTGAAATTCTAAAACATTTCTAATTGCAGTTTTAAGTCTATTCAAAAATTTACCCTACTTTTAAAAGAGGGACGAAAGATACCAGAGGGACAGTCAAACTCATAAATCGAAAATAAACTGACAACGCCATGGCTAAAAATGAAAAAGACAAACAGACAAACAATAGTACACATGACACAACATATAAAACTAAAGAATAAGCAACACGAACCCCACCAAAAACTGGGGGTGATCTCAGGTGCTCCAGAAAGGTAAGTAGATCCTGCTCCACATGTGGCACCCGTCAACATAGGTTTAGTCTGCAGTATAAAGTCTATTAAAAACAGATTCTTCTTGTGACATGAGTATACATAAGCAATTGTAACACATTACCTGTTAGCTACATTTTCATTCTTCTTGAACTTGAGACCAAGTTTCTTGAGGAATGTATCTGGAACACTTGGTAACACAGCTTTCTCCACCTCAGCTGGAGGCTCCTCATCCTCTTTCTCTTCAGGAGGTTTTGGTTCCTCGGTCTGCAATAGGTCCTCACTGCTCATCATTGATTCACGTGACTCTTTCAGATCAGGCATGACAGCTATATGCTTCATGTGTTCCCTGCGTCTAGCCAAATTGTTCTGAAAGATTAATTAGCATGACTATCAATATGGATGTTGATTTGGTCACATGTAATTACTACAGATTATTAAATATTGGCCATTACATACAAACTGACCATGAAACCAGATTTTGTCATCTAAATATATCAGTAATTTACTTAGAATTAATGACTTTACACCTAAGCAAGGTTAATAAATCCATTAGGTCCATGTACCTTAATATGCATGCATTTTTGTAAATAAAATACTATGCAATCCCTCTTATCATTCTTATCATAGACGTACTCATTGGAATTGCATGCATGAATGCAATAAATAGCATTCCACATTCAATTCTCCTAATCAGTTCTTTTTGGGTCTTATAACTTATTCAATAACACAAGTACACAAAATCAAAGTATTCTGAGGAAACAAACTTAGATATATTATTGGTTATTATTCTTATTCTTTTTAAAGTAGTAAATATTTAAATATGTATTTTTTTTTAAAATTCAAAAACATTTAAATTGATATTATTAAATTGGTGTTTAACGTCCAGTGGCAAATATTATATTCATTAAAGAGCAAAATATAGGTTCAAAACCTAAATAAGTACACATGTACTAGGCCATAAAAAATAATAGGTTTGTTTGCCCAAACCCTACCTACCAAGAAAAAAGCTGCCTACTCAAATTCTTTTATTGTCCTGATTTGAAGAAGTTTTTTTTTAATCAGATAGGCATGAAGACTAATAAACACCTGATACTTCAATTTCTTTTTTTCTTTAAAAAAAAAGAAAATGCCTACCTACCTACCCACTGTCTCAACCTTTGGGTAGGGTTTGGGCAAACCAAAATATTTTTAATTGTGGCCCTATGTTTCAAGAAGAAGTGACCACATTGTGGTGAACTACCTAGAAGTCATTGCCAAACATATAACCCTATCAATAGACAAACTAAAGGTTGTACTGTAAACATACAACCCTATCAATAGACAAACTAAAGGTTGTACTGTAAACATATAACCTTATCAATAGACAAACTAAAGGTTGTACTGTAAAAATATAACCTATCAATAGACAAAATAAAGGTTGTACTGTAAACATATAACCTTATCAATAGACAAACTAAAGGTTGTACTGTTAACATATAACCTTATCAATAGACAAACTAAAGGTTGTACTGTAAAAATATAACCTATCAATAGACAAAATAAAGGTTGTACTGTAAACATATAACCTTATCAATAGACAAACTAAAGGTTGTACTGTAAACATAATAACCCTATCAATAGACAAACTAAAGGTTGTACTGTTAACATATAACTCTATCAATAGACAAACTAAAGGTTGTACTGTAAACATATAACCCTATCAATAGACAAACTAAAGGTTGTACTGTAAACATATAACCCTATCAATAGACAAACTAAAGGTTGTACTGTAAACATATAACCCTATCAATAGACAAACTAAAGGTTGTACTGTAAACATATAACCCTATCAATAGACTAACTAAAGGTTGTACTGTAAACATATAACCCTTTCAATAGACAAACTAAAGGTTGTACTGTAAACATATAACCCTATCAATAGACAAACTAAAGGTTGTACTGTAAACATATAACCACATTTATTTATATAATGTAAATTTCTGGAGTCTGACAAACAGCAAATGTATGTGTTGTGGACTAATCAACCAATATTAGGTCACTTTAGAAGTGCTTATTATTATCAATTTGATAGCATGGTCTCAGTAAAAAGTACATGCTAATTATAGTCTATCATAAAATCCAACAATGACCTCAAGTTACCTATAATACACCTACATACTATCAAATCTGTTAATTGTCTTCTGGATTGAAAATAATAACTGATTATATATATATATATACAAGCAGGCATTTAATAGAATGCAATTATTCAATATCTGAAGGTCTAAAAAGTGTGGTCAAAACTGCTAGTGGAGATGAAAAAATATAAATATTTTCATTGCTAAAATACAATCAGCATCTCATGGTCTATAATGATTGACACGACACCTCTTCAGAACATTTGGCTACATCTTGTAGGCCAGTTTTTATTGGTGGAGGGATCTGGAGAACCATGACAGAACATGTTCCTTCCTTTCAGCAGGAGAACTGGCTATACATGATAAATTAACATCAAAGTAGAATGCACATTACTCCAAAGGGAGTTTGAACTCCCAATCTCAGCTAGTAGTCACTGTAAATGAACTCATAAAACCACACAGCCATCAAGGCCCAAATGATGAACAAGACAAGCTATGTAATAATAAAGATCCAGTTTTTGAACTTGATTGCAAACTAAGTTAACCCCCAAAATGAATCAGAACAATACAGTCTAGGGCACTTAAGACTATTGCTTGTAAATCATTTGATCTTTATTTAAATATCTTATATATCAAAAGCAATGACTGTACATGTATTACATAACACAGAAGGCACCAAAACAAACATTCATCTAGAACTAATCATTTAACCCTTTAAATATACTGGTCAAAAGATAAATCATCACATTGAATCAAATTTCAACAAAAATCATGTCATGCTTGTGTAATAAAGTTTTTTGGTTACTCATGTCCCATGGTACAAAAGTACAATAGTTATACATGCACAAGGCAATTTCTTAAACTAGTACATGCTACCGCTATCATTTTCTTAGTGAGACAAAGAAAAGCTTCTCCAAAAATACTTAGTCAATATAAAAATGAAGAAGTGGTATGATAGAGACTAAATGTGACAAGAAACTTACAATTATAGGTCACAGTGTGGCCTTCAACAATGAGCAAAGTTAAACCTTTATATATAGGTCACCCTTGGGAAAAGAGAAAGGCGACCTTTGAATTGAGTTTCAAATGGCCTAATTATTACTTAGTGGGAAAAGACAAAGATAAACTGCAAAGACAGGTTTCGCTATATAGAGATTACCTATTCAGCAGGTTTGATTGTACTTTTTTTTATACAACAACCATTATGTTTTGTAGCACTGTTATGAATAATCATCAAGCAAAGAATACTAAGCAACAAAACATGCTAGGTTGAGTTGTGCTCTACATAGACATAGGAAGATGTGGTGTGAGTGCCAATGAGACAACTCTCCATCCAAATAACAATTTTAAACAAGAGGCTGTCACAACGACAGCAAACCGGATTTATTAACATTTATTTGTGTCCTGGCAATATCACAAGAACCATTACTGATGAATGGTGAAAGTGAAAATCGTCAATATCAAATTTGACCTCCATTTTGTCATCAGTATCAACATATTAAAATTTGAAAAGCTTAGATTGAATGGTTCATGAGTAAATGCAACAACCTGAATGGAAACACCATTTTACAATCTTTCAAGAACCATAACTCCTGAACGGTAAAAGTCAAAATCGTCATTATTGAACTTGACCTCTATTTTGTCATCAGTAACAACATATTAAAATTTCAAAAGCTTTGGTTGAATGGTTCATGAGAAAATGCACGGACACGACGGGAAAAACCATTTTTCAATCTTTCAAGAACCATAACTCCTGAACGGTAAAAGTCAAAATCGTCATTATTGAACTTGACCTCCATTTTGTCATCAGTAACAGCATATTAAAATTTCGGAAGCTTTGGTAGAACAGTTCATGCATAAATGCACGGACACAACTGGAAACTCCATTTTTCAATCTTTCAAGAACCATAACTCCTGAACGGTAAAAGTCAAATTCGTCATTATTGAACTTGACCTCCATTCTTTCATTAGTAACAACATATTAAAATTTGGGAAGCTTTGGTAGAACAGTTCATGCGTAAATGCACGGACAACTCCATTTTTCAATCTTTCAAGAACCATAACTCCTGAACGGTAAAAGTCAAAATCGCCATTATTGAACTTGACCTTCGTATAGTTGTCAGTAATAACATATTAAAATTTTAAAAGCTTTGGTTGAACGGTTCATGAGTTAATGCACGGACAACATTTGATTGCCGCCCACCCACCCGCCCGCCCGCCCGCCCGCCCGCCGTACATCCCCAAATCAATAACCGACATTTTTGTCACAAAAATCCGGTTAAAAAGTAAAAGTCTACATGCATGTAACAGAGTTGTCTTGTCACAACTGGTTTGAAAATTTTCAGTTTTATCTATTTCTATGAAAACACAGTACTTTTTTTCACAGTGACATGTAAATGATGCAATTTTTTGCTTCAACATGTATGAAAAAGAGGACTTAATCCTGCTCAATCAACACATAATGTTAAGCTTTTTCAGTGGCATTCGTAACATATCACTGATAAACTTAAAGGATTTCTTTTGATTATTGACTGGTGGTAAATGATGTCATTTTTCTGTCATTGAAGAATAGTTCCGTTTGTGAAATAATAACATAATATGTTTTTATATACAAAGGCCATAGTTTTTTCATTTGAATTGTTTTACATTGTCATTTCGAGGCCTTTTATAGCTGACTATGATGTATGGGCTTTGCTCATTGTTGAAGGCGGTATTGTGACCTACAGTTGTTAATTTCTGTGTCATTTTGGTCTCTTGTGGAGAGTTGTCTCATTGGCAATCATACCACATCTTCTTTTTTATAAGCATTGTGACATAGGAAATGTAAAGGAAAATGCACATATTTGAAAGTAGTCTACGAAACAAACAAATCATATTTCCAGCAATGAACAGTATATTTAAAAAGAAAAACTTAAAACAAATATATATTTTTTGCATAATTCTTTTCTGTCATAACTGTTTCAGTTTTCTTTTCTTAACAAATTGGGAATTGAAATGGGGAGAGTGTCAAAGCAATAATAGATTTATTGCATTGATTATATACCATTGAAGTCACAAAGATTCTGCTTGAATCACAATTATACAATAAACGACCTTTCAAGTTGTAAGTGTTAAAAATCACCAGGCTAGTGGACAGACATTCAATTGGTAATGGTTTCTGATGTTGTCATAGACATTTGGTAATGATAGATAATGATCAATACAGACACACTGAGACAAGTCAATATCCTATGGACATAATTTCATTTATCTGCTGAATTAGATTTTCTTACTATCTATAGAGTGGCTGCTTAGTAGTTTGACGTTTAGCTTTCTGTAGTTACAAGCATATTTTAACCCTCTGCTGAATTTGATTTTCTTGCTATCTAGAGTGGCTGCTTAGTAGTTTGACCTTTAGCTTTCTGTAGTGTCAGGCATGTTTTAACCCTGCTTTCCAAATTATGTGCCTTCTTTTATCTAGAGTGGCTGCTTAGTAGTTTGACCTTTAGCTTTCTGTAGCGTCAGGCATGTTTTAACCCTGCTTTCCAAATTATGTGCCTTCTTTTATCTAGAGTTGCTGCTTAGTAGTTTGACCTTTAGCTTTCTGTAGTGTCAAGCATGTTTTAACCCTGCTTTCCAAATTATGTGCCTTCTTCTAGATCTATTATTTACTTGTTTTGGTTTAGAGGTCATCCTGATTGTAATTTAACAGGGCAGGTTTTTAGTTATGTTTTAAATTTTTTTTCTTTTACAATAAAATTGAGAATGGAAATGGGGAATGTGTCAAAGAGACAACAACCCGCCCAAATAAAAAACAACAGCAGAGGGTCACCAACAGGTCTTCAATGTAGCGAGAAATTCCCGCACCCGGAGGCGTCCTTCAGCTGGCCCCTAAACAAATATATACTAGTCCAGTGATAATGAACGCCATACTAATTTCCAAATTGTACACAAGAAACTAAAATTAAAATAATACAAGACTAACAAAGGCCAGAGGCTCCTGACTTGGGACAGGCGCAAAAATAATAAACTGTATAAAACAGATGAAAAGGGGAGTTTTAAATAGGGTCCATATAAAAATGTTACTTTATGGGTTTTTCTCATTGCTGAATGTCTCACAGTTGCCTATAATTGCTTACATCCACTTCGTTTGAACTTTAGTGGATATATATATAGCTATCTCATTTGCATTCTTACCACATCTCCATATTTCATTTTCTTTTTACCTGTACCAATTATGAGGGTAGTAATGCCCTTTAGCGTCAGGTGTCAAACGGTCATTTTCAGCTACCGTAAGCTTCAAATTGGTTAAAATTTACCGTGATTGGTCAAACTTTCCTGATTGTGAATTGTCAAAAGTCTCAAATTCTTATCGTTACCGTCATTTTTGAAATAAAATAAACTTGATTTGTCAAAATCAGTCAATTTTTTTATTGTTGCAAAGAAAGTGTACATTTTATCGTCATGCACCAAAAATTACCGCTAATGTCATTTGGCAACAATTTTTACCATTATTAGCATGAAGGTACCCCCATTACCACCCTCAATTATAGTCTATTTCTTTCAGAGAAAATCAGTTGTTGGTGGTTGATATGTACTGTTGTGGTTTTTTTTTTTATATGTTTGGTAATACTTTGGAATCATTATTTTTTGTCGGTTTAAGCAAAACTGAAATCTTTGTGGCTTTTTAACTTCCTGGTTTTGCCAAAGTCTGCATACATTAAAATTGAGAATGGAAATGGGGAATGCATCAAAGAGACAACAACCTGACCACAGAACAGACAACAGTCTACGGGAAATTTGTCATTCGTTCAAGAATCGATTTTAGGGGTATCCAATGAATAATAATTAATCCAAAGTATAAAAAAAAGAAGATGTGGTATGATTGCCAATGAGACAACTATCCACAAGAGACCAAAATGACACAGACATTAACAACTATAGGTCACCGTACGGCCTTCAACAATGAGCAAAGCCCATACAGCATAGTCAGCTATAAAAGGCCCTGATAAGACAAGGTAAAACAATTCAAACAAGAAAACTAACAGCCTTATTTATTTAAAAAAAATGAACGAAAAACAAATAATAACACATAAACAAACGACAACCACTGAATTACAGGCTCCTGTTTCATTCTATATCTTAACTACAATAGCAAATATTTCAAAGAAAAGTGACTTGGCTTTGAAATCATGAATCTATTTCTGACTGAAAGCAAATATCACAAATTAATTTATCTTCTAATTTGTAATTTATCAAAATTATCCTCCACAAAGAAAACAATTAACACCTCGTTTTACGGTTCTTTGAAGTTTAATTATGCATATGAACCATATTACATCAATAATAATCTAAAAATATCAATTCATCATAGAGCATAACAATCTATGGGTACCAGATAATTATACAGTGTATTGCTGTATCAACTTTTCAAAAGCAAATGCTATATGATCACAAATACTGAAGGTTAAATCCCAAATACTCTTGGATTGTATTCCCTTGTTATAACAAACCAAAAGGACGATGCAGAACATGATACATGTAATATGATATGGATCCTGCTTTGTTCTAGACTGACAGATGAGCCAAATTTTAATGTGCTAGATTATAATGATTAATTGATTGTTGGGTGCTAAACATCCAGTGGCAAATATTTCATGCATATTCAGGACGAGAACCAGATAACAATAAATACAATAGGTAGGTCTGGTATTAACAGAGGCCATTAGGGATGATGGTCGGGGAAATTTGGACTGCCACTGAAAAAAGAGGGTATAATTGATAGGGACAGAAATATTGCCTTACAACAGACCACCTACGGGCCCTCAAAGAGTTGTTGCAAGGGTTCTTAACGTGCAAAGAGCGTGGCACTCTCATTTCACGAGACATTGGATTTAACGTCCCCATTCTGACCGGACGTGCTAGATTATAATGTAACAGTCTGTAAGGAAGACATGATCACACTATATGGATATAAACCCTGCTTTGTTCTAGACTGACAGATGAGCCCAATTTTAATGCAGTAGATCATAATATAGGTAACAGTCTGTAAAGAAGACATGATCACACTAAATTCTGACACCAAGCTGACCAGTCCATGCTTTTACTCCCAAATGCTGGGTGCTTAGCAGAAAAGCAGCAAATGCCATTTTTTAAGTCTTTGGCTTGACCTGGCTGGGGTTGAAACCCCTGCAAGAGATGAGCATGCTATCATACGACCATCGAAGCAGTTCAATTGTCATAAATGGGCCATTATTCCTATAAGGAGAAGACTTAGAATTTCAGTCATGTTGACTTATTTAAACATTTTAATTTGCAGATCATTTTTGCTGTATAGTTTCTCAACATCTTCCATATTTTTCCAGAAAAAAGTTATGAGGATGAAGGGCCACTCAGTGATAACAATAGCTCAAATACTGCATATGATATTAAAACTGGTATGCTTAGATAGGAGAAAGCGAATAACATTGGACAAAAAGGAAGCACATTCCAAACTTATTCAAGTATAAAATAATAAAATGCTTTCTTTACTTTTAAAATATGAACTTTACAAAAAGATCTGAGTCATTGACTAATTACTATCAACATACAAATCTATTTTTTTTTCAATTCAATACGTGTACCAAAATTATAGAAAAATAATATTTTTACGGCTTAAACATTTAAATATCTTAAAGGTGTCTGTCAATTATTGTCACTTTAACAAAAGATTACAACTAATTAAAGAAACTATTTATATTTTTGTAAACCCGGAACAGATTATAAATGTGTAATCGTTATGTAAAACGCATAAAAATATTTCCTACCTCCATGTTTGTATGTAACATATATCCTTGGGTAAAACCATCAATACAACTGCATGGTCAGAGAATGATACCTCAGATTTTGAAACTCAATCAAGCATGCAAAGTAAACGATACATTTATGAACATTAAATTCCAGGTCTACTGATCACAAATAAAAATTTAAATCCCGTTTTTTTTCAATTACGTAAAAGTGCACGACAATTACATATACAGAATATATGGAAACTTCCTTAAAAGAGTCTAGTATTTCCCACCAAAAATATATTTTCTTACAAAATAATCAGTGCAAGTATAGTTCAAGGATGAAGAAAAATAAGGCTTGTTTTACTTATAGTACGAGGACATCTGCATTCACAACCCATTGAATTTAATGCATTCCTTATCATTTACAGAAAAAAAGGTGCTGTCAGCTGGAGAACATAAGTTAACAGGAAATGTGACAAAAAATGAACCTGAAATCTTTTTAATGATTTATCTATCTTATTACATTCAAAATATTTCTCTTTTCCATAGCTAACGAAACAACGTTTTTCTCTATTAATTAACTTATTGACCGTTATAAAAAGAAACTGCAATAAAAAAAGACACATTTTTAATGAAATTACTTGCATAACTGGAAAATCTGTAAACCAGAAATTATATGTTCAAAGAATTTCAAAATTTTATGAATTGAATGCTTCTTTTTGTTAATTTATTGGGGTGTAAAAGCGTTGACCGAAGTACATTTTGTATGAAGCGCAGAAGCGCTTCATTCTAAAAATGTATGCACGGTCAACGCTTTTACAACCCTATAAAGTTACAAAAAGAAGCATTCAATACTTATAATTACATTTTTTGCTATGATCATGAAAACACGAATTTTATATATTTTATTATTTAATTCACCTGTGCAATTTATTGTTGGAGCATGTGTTATCATGAGTGAAAAGTTGTATTGGGCAATGCAACTGCTTACGGAATAACATGTGATGTGCAGTTAGCCAATCAGAATAAAATATTATAATGAAACATACATCTAATGTAATTATATTAGGCTTGTATGCAAACTTGTATATTAGGCTTGTATGCAAACTTTGTCAAAACCATTAAATAAAATATTCTTGAAAATACCCAACTTCTTAACCCTTTAACCCCCAATCCCGCCTGTAGGCGACAACCATTATTTGATGGCCCGTATGACCCTCCATACTTTTTTTGAACTGCCCCAACTGAACTGTCATGATAGCAGGGACTTCAACCAAGCAGTTCATTGTCCATCAACTCTTCTCAGATGTCTGTTCATGAAAATTTGGCACTTTGAAAGCCGTTTAAGAGTTCAAAATCGGAAAAACATGAAAAGTAGCCAAAATCAGGTGGGGGTGGGCATCTTTTGATGGCCACTACGTAACTGGAAGTGACTGTTGGTAAAAACTATTATCATATATGCATGCATAGGTGGTATAGGAACACAACGAGGTATAATATGGCCAATAGGAATCTAGTCTGTAAAATCTAGGTCACCGTTTTGTCAAAAATCCATAAAAACGGACATTTAGGCAGACCTGACTTGACAATAATAATTCCCAAGCAAGACACTGAAGTCCAATATACTCCCAGCTAGCATGAATGGACTACTGTAACTATAGGGTAATACTTGAATGACAAAAAAACACAGTCTTGTCAGTGTTCACCTCTCAAGGTCGTTTTGAAATCGGAAAATAGACGGAAAATTACCATTTTTCACTGGGGGTGGGTTCGAACCCACGAGAAAATATTCAACCCCCCCCATGCCATTCGCCCCCAAATCCCAATAAGTAGTTTAATAGATGAGCATCAGTTACAGCATCAGGAGTTTGCTCATTTGCATATGTTTGCAAATTTTCGAAAATGCCTGATTTTCCAAAAATGTCTTGGGGGCGAATGAGTTAAAGTAAAAATATTTTTTTCACGATTTTCAACCTCTAAAGACTGTTTTATGTTTTAGTCAGTTTAACACCCCAAAACGACCCTCAAACCCAACAGAAGCCAAATTAAAAAAATTCGATCAAATAATTTAAAGTAAAAGTATTTTTTTCACGATTTTTAACCTCTAAAGACTGTTTTAGTCGGTTTTACACCCCAAAACGACCCTCAAACCCAACAGAAGCCAAATTAAAAAAATTCGATCAAATAATTTAAACCAAGAAAATTGGTATCCATGAAGATATTAAATCTAGATTCAAATGAGGAGAGACTGAAATTTTATCTTTCTAATTTAGGTTTGTGATTAGGTCAGTTTAAGATGAGCTACTAGTAAGTCAATGAAGAGGTTTCCTATCAAATCAATCCATATTCATTTAACATAAAAATCACATAAAAAAATATGTATTTTAAAATGGTTATACATGTATAAATATATATTTTTTCAAAAATGTTCATGATAAGCAAAATTTCTTACATTCATTCTGGGGATCAATAATTTCTCTACAACACAAATAATAAGAGGTCAGATTCTGTAGAAGAAATAGAATATGTTTATCATGATATCTATATCTGGCATTGTAACTTCTGTGAAATCAATTGATTTGAATACCTATATTCAAACTAATTAGGAACACACCCATATAGCTGGAATATAATAAGGTGAAAGCAGTGAAAAAAATTTTTGTTTATGTTTCACAGCTGTTATATTTATTCTATTGTGTTTAACCTTTATGTTATACTTCAGGGACGATGGGTACAAATATTTTGCACTAATTGCTAATAATAATAGCATACAGAATAATGCAAAGAATGATCATACCAAAGTTAATAGAAAAAAAAAGACAATTTCTTTATTTAATAACCAGCTCTTCTGCTGAATAAGCAATTAAATGTATATTATATTTTTCTTTCCAACATGTAATACAGTGAGGCTTGTTTTTACAAATAATCACTCCAATTTTGAAAATTACAACTACCAAAATTTCTGTGAGATGAGGTATGATTGCCAATGACAGGCGCGGATCCAGATGGGGGGTTCCGGGGGTTGGAACCCCCTGTTTTTTTGGACGATCAATGCATTTGAATGGGGACATGTAATTGGAACCCCCCCCCTTTGTCCTGGATTAGGAACTCCCCCTTTTTAAAATGGCTGGATCCGCCCCTGAATGAGACAACTAACCACCAACGTTCAAATGAAGTGGAAGTATTACTTTTTTTATAACAAGATAATATTACAGCAAAGTTTTGAAGTAGATGCAAAAACCTTGAAAAATATTTTTGAAAAAAAAACACATAACAAATCACAAAACAGCTGGCTATATAGAAATTAAAACAATTCAAATTTAACTAGATTCATATAGGAAACTAGCTTAATTAGGAGCTTAAATTAATGACTTTTTCATTTGACTATCTCTACAAGTTCAAACAAACAAAATATTAAGTGTGTAGTTTACATAAATCATGATTGACTTATCTTGATAACATTCCAGATAATTTAGTGAAGACTTTGATACCATGAGGTTAATTATACAGAGAAATTCTTCTCAGCCATTGTAATGTTTACTAACAATCTTCAATATAATTTGAACATAGCGTCACATCAATGCATGCATAAACTTTTTTGTTGATTATAACATATAATTATTGGATGTGTAAGTTTATTAGTATGGCAACACAAGCGAACAATTAGCACTTCACTGGTGCATTCAAAACCTTTTTCCGTTTTTGTTAATAATAACGTATAATTATTGGTTGTGTAATTTTCTTAGCATGGCAGCATTATTTAAACATAGCACTTCACTGGTGCATGCTTAAACTTCTACTTTTTTGAAGATAATTACATATAATTATTGGATATTTAAACTTATCAACATGACAGCATCATAATACTTCATAGAGAGTGGGTGAGAAAGTCTCAAGCTACAGATCAATGTAAATTTTCAGTGGCGGATCTTGGGGATAGAGGACTTCTTGGGGTTGGAACCCCCCTTTTTTTTCTAAATCAATGCTTTTGATGGGGTCATACGGTTGGAACCCTCCCCATTCTTTAAACATTGGCTTGATCTGCCCCCCAATTTTCTGAACCGTATGTCTGACACAATTTTGTCAAACTGAGGAAAGGAATAAGTTATATTATATGAAGTAACAGTCCCCTTCAAACATATATCACTGCTTAAAATACTGATTCTATGCTATGCTTCACTTAAGAAGAATCTGACAAGTCTACATTTGTCTTTCTATTCTGATAACTATTATAAAGTTAACCAATGAAAAATCTGCCTCCAAATATTTGAAGGACGTGTACATGTATGTGACTGTGTATCATTAGGACAAAACCCAAAACCGGAGTAACCCTAAATTGGTCTTTAAAACAGAAAGTAGAATAGAGCATAAGGTCCTTGTAAGCTAAATATATATTGATTGTTCATGGTGTTTTAAAGCCACCTTTAAGCTCTACATTTTGGGCTATTTCCTGGCGGCCTGTTTTTATTGGTGGAGGAAGCCTGAGTGTACGGAGAAAACTACAGACCATAGATAAGAAAACTGACAATCCAGGTCAATTAAGATTGGAGTTGAGTGCACTCACACAGCAGGGTTCGAACTCACAACCTCAGTGTTGACTGGCTAATGATTACATTAGTAAAACTACTTAAACCATTTGCCCTCCCCCCTAAATAGGATCTGTACAGATTGCACACATTTTTTTCCATTAAACTCCAAGACCACCCCTCCACTGTAAAAAAATGTGTTTTTTTAATTTATGTTTGTCCTGTGGCTTTGAACTTGACCTTGTGAACATACAACTTTGTTCAGCCTACAGTAGATACATCTTATACAATAAGCATAACACATTTAATGCATTACAAGACTATGAGACATCAAATGAAAAAAGATGTTTATACAACTTTTCATCTAGGCAAAATTGTTCTGAATTTTGAACTCAATTCTACTGATGGTTTCAATAATAATATTATAAAACAAAGAAGATGTGGTATGATTGCCAATGAGACAACTCTCCACTAGAGACCAAAATGACACAGAACTTAATTAGTTTGAACTTGTGCATTCAATAAAAAATATACTACCCTGAATTACACAAGTATCTCTTAGAAATGTATCATTAAAAAAACACATCGAAATATGATCAATAACTTTGTATAGTAAAATGTTTAATATAAAAAAAAGAAGATGTGGTATGATTAAGCATGATCCTTGCAATTTACACTTCTTACTTTATAATAGGAAATAACTATTTGCAATTCTATCAAATTTGTCAAAAAAATATTTTGTATATCTACTTTTGTTGATATTAAGGTTTTCACTTTCCTCAAAAATGTCCTTTATATGTTAACATAATTTTTTTCACATTTATTAATAACCAAGCCCTAGTTTTCAGCAAAAAGCACAATAACCAATACCTTATATTTCAGCATCATAAAGCACATAAAAAACACACACTCAGCTCTTGTTTGAAAGTGGGCTTGACCATATTCTAACACCTTTACATTTTAATTATAAGTTCAATTAATATCCATTTCCACAAGTGTGAAAGACAGTACAGAAAGATGTGTTAATAATATATACAATGTTAACAAACACCATCTGACTTATTTTATTGGAAATTTAACGAGAAATTGTGTTAAAACAATATATCTAACCAAATTTGAATCTTATAAATATCTGCTCCAAGAGCATATCTCAATTTCCAATTTTTAATACATGCAATATAAGAGTTACCACCATACCAAACTTTTTGAAGTTCCTGTTAATATAATGTTGAAGAATAATAATTGAAACAAAAATGAACCTGATTTTAAGAATATCTAGGATTTGACCAATTCAGACATTCTAACAGGTATCCCCCCCCTTCTACATTCTTCCTACTACCAAAGTACAACTTCCTAAATTCTCTACAAACACAACATTACATATAAACAACACTTACCATGTACAAACAGAAGCTTAGTCCTCTCTCACCCAATTAACACTATGGTCAGCGAAAATGACCTCTGGGTTAAAAACCGATATATCTACTGATGAGAATACAAGATGACACAGTGAAAGTCAATTAAATGCTACAAAGTAAATTGTACCGACACCTGATAGGTGGGGAGGAGATAAAACAAGCTTACAATAACTTAAACCAACCCCACTTAGATCTAAACATCTGAAGCATTTGTACACAATGTAACATTTATCATCTTTATGTCATAAATAATAATCTTTAGGACAAGAGGAATATCTTTAATTGATAAGAAATTATGGCTACCTTGTTTTATTGATAATGACAAGTGCACTGGCTGTGTATCAAATACATGCAAGAGAATTGAACCACATGCTATCTTCTGTATTACATCAGCCAATAATATTGTCAAAGATCATATATCTTAATTTCTTGAGGAAAAGGTGATAAACCTATTACTAGCTCAACATGAAATCTAATTTTCTATGGATCCAAAATTTGCCAAAGAATTTTAATACATTTCCCAGTGGGATATACTTGTTTAGATAAACTAGGGATACAAATTCAGGATATATATGAAAACTGTTGAATTTTGGAACACCCTCCCCCCTTTTTTTATTTAAAACTTTTGGGATCAGCTTCGTACTGATTTACATTTCAAATAATGGCATATTAAGACAGTTTGTTCAAACACATGCTATCTTCAAGTTATCAACTATTTATAGATTAGTCAATAGTACTGTCATATCATTTGTCCAAATTGCAAGTTGAAAATGTGAAAAACCTAGTATGAGCTCAGCATGGAATATATATGGATCCAAAATTTCTGTTCCCAGAACCACATTTAAAGGCATTTTGCAGTGGGTCATTTGTTTAAATAAGATAGGGATAAAAAAATTGATATGTATATTTCTGAAAACTTTCAATTTTGCAATCATACCCCTACACCTATTTTTTTATTTTTCTATTTGAAATTTTTGGAATCAGCTTCTATATTAAATTCCAATAATGGCATATTAAGACAGTTTGTTGAACCACATGATATCTTTAAGTTTTAAACAAGCAATAAATTCATGATCCTTAGCTCAACATTAAATCTATGGATCCAAAATACCCCCTAGAACCACATTTAAATATGTGTTCCAGTGGGATATACAAGTTTGAATCAGGTATGGATAAAAAATCAGTAGGATAAATATTTACAAACACTTAACTTTTTTTAAATCAGTTCTTGCGAGCTCCCTCCCCCCTTTAATTTGAAATAGTTTGGATCAGCTAATCGTTAACATTTCCAACAATGGTGTAGGCAGAATATTGATCTTCAAAAATGGGGTTTGGCATTTACTGGGCTAAATCAATGATTCTTCAAATTTTATTTAGGAATGTATTACATAATTAACAAAAATTGACAGGACCAAATAAAGTTTTACAGGACATGTCTTGTCCATCCTGTGCTAATTTCAAGGACTGGACCTTTAATTTATGTCTGTTGGTAATATTTGTGATGCGACGTCTCATAGATGTATGCCGAACATTTCCTTTATTTCATTCATACGCATAAATAAAAGAAGAATTTGTCTGAGGACACGCATGCCCCTCTCAGATTTTTGAAGTTATAAATGAACTTAGCTCTAGAACTATATGTGATTAACTGCCCAAAATTGAACTTGACTGCAAATGTTGGTACTCTAGCATTGTGAATGAGTTTCATAAACTTTGGATGAGAAAAACTTTAGGTTAAGAGTGAAGAAACTAAAATGAAACGGAAAGAAGGACGGTTGAGGGTAACACTTAATGCCCCAGTTGCCTACAGGGAGGGCATAAAAATATACCAATTTAAAAGTTTCTTCAAGTTTACACAGATTTAAACATTTTAACCTAAGGAGATACTAATTCATTGTTCTTTAGTTTGATAATCTTTACAACTGATCTTTACACATCCATTACCAATGATAATTCACTTTTCAACAAATAAATCTCAGAACATTATACAATGCTGTAAATCTGGTACGCAAGGGGTTAAAATCAAGATTTTAAGTGCAAACTTATCAAAACGGATAGATTTCAAATAATGTAATTTTTTGGTAAATTCTCAAATACTGCAATTACAGTTGAATAATGTTTGTTTCTTTGAGTGGGAGGATTTATATTATTTAAAGTGCAATAAAAAGTGAACTAAGCAGTAAATACAAGGCCGCATATAATTGAAATGTAATTTATTAGATACATATTAAAAGATTATAGGGTGGGGTTAGTCAGACTATCATCTTATAATCCCACTGTAAATATCTCATTTGATATATAGTACATACTGATGACAATTTGAAGAAACTAAATAAATAAAACATGAGGTTATGAACATAAATCACCACCCCCATCACAGATCACTCAAAATTAAGAGATAACTAGAAACAGTGATTAGAGCTATGACAGACAGACACTAGACTACTGAAGTTATGGATTCTTCCATTTTAACAGTCTACAGAAGGCTGAAGTTTTAAGATGCACCATTAATTCATTTCTGAAGTCAAAGGAGTATTTAGAGACAGAACTGAACAATGTTTGTACAGATGCACAAGGTTGGCCTAAGATGAACTAAGTTTTTGACCCTCAACTTTCAATACCTGGTTTTCTACCTTGCATGAAATTAATTAATGGTGACAAAAGACAATAAAAGTCTTAAAAATCAAGCACTGAATAAAGTTAAGATAAAAAGTTTTCTCAAAATCTTCAGCAGTCCATTAATTACCCATATATTTTTTTTGTTTATACTAAAATAAAAGAGCCTGCCTCAGCTGGATCATCTATACAGCCTGTGCTCTACTGTCAAAAGAATTTCAGGAAGGATGATTCTGTCATAGAAGTGAGAGGTTTAGCTAGCTTTAAAACCAGGTTCAATCCACCATTTTCTACATTAGAAAATGCCTGTACCATGTCAGGAATATGACAGTTGTTATCCATTCGTTTGATGTGTTTGGACTTTTGATTTTGCCTTTTGATTTTGGACTTTCCTTTTTGAATTTTCCTCAGAGTTCAGTATTTTTGTGTTTTTACTCTTTTTTTTATCATATGTTTCAGTTAAAGAAGAAGGCAAGAAAACAAAAGGGCATCAATTTAAATTCATATGTTAAAGACAGACAGACAACACAATGGCCAAAAGATAAACAATTAAAACCATACCACAGTCCACAAAACTGTACATATACATAGAAGACTCAAAATTGAGATAGTTGAACACCACCAAAAACTGGATGTTAACTAAGGTGCTTCAGCTGAGTAAATAATTTCAGCTTAGCTTGTAAAACAAATTCAGTTGATTTTTGTAAGTAAAATCTATTGATTAATCAGTATTGGTGACGTCCAAACCTGATGCCAGGGAGGAACCCCCCCTTTGAAACCAAATTGTGACTGTTAAAGTCATCAAATTGTGACTGTTAAAGTCGAGTTCATGAGTCCAAATAACCCCCCCCCCCCCCCCCCCCTAGGATTCCTGTGCAGTTTACAGATATCTAAGAGAAAACTCTAAAGTTTTTGAATTTAAAATACCTAAACCTTGATTTACTAGCCTTTAGATAAAAGGCCAGCATTATTTTTGAACACTGACGCAATAAACCTACACATCAAATTTTTGGTTTTTCCACATTTTTTAAAAACAGAAGCCAAAACATATTTCTATCTGTATGTGTTATGTGTTATGTAATATGAAGCATCAGTGCTCTAAAATAATCAAAGTGTTTAATGTACTATCTTTGAGTGATGTAGAAGATTACGTAATAGTACTACCCTACTGAGATAACATATGTAACAGTGTTTAAGTTTCTGGAATTCTGTACCTTTATTATGAATTTTCTGTAATCATTCTCTGTTTGTGTAATTATCAATCAGAAGTAACATTTTCAATACAACAAATATTGATGAATCATAAACGCAATGTTCTTCTTGATGTATCCTTTAAAATTTTATTCTACACAAATTAAACATAAAAAAATGTTAATTCAAAAAAAATATTTAATTGATCATATTATCAAATAACATTTGTGTGGTTCTCAGAAAAGAAACTTAAATTCATAACTTATATTTAAAGTCATCTGGAATGAAGTGGGTTTTTTTTTAAGTACAATTCATGTAGATTTAAAATTCTGTGATAAACAGAAGATTAAGTAAGCCTTTAAAAAAATCTTCAAAGTTTTTAAATTTTTCAACAGGTTATCCGGAAGTCTGGTCTCAAGTATTTCAAATTTTAATTTTAAGGTGGTACCTAACACTACAGGAAAATAACTCTGTAAAATCAGCTAAACGTTTTAATTACGTTGTGATGTTAAGGGAATATTAAGCTTCACAATGATCAAAATAAGTGTTTGTCAAACTGCTATATAAACAGTGTAATTTTCCTGATAAAACCGTTGGTTCAAATTTTTTGAAATTTTTATATTTTTGTCAAAGTGTCAAAGTAAATACTTTGTCAAAATTTGATGAAAATTAAACAAGCCAAATTAATTTTAGAAAAGGTGTTGGGTACCACCTTAAGCAGAAATGTAAACAAATTAAGGACAAAGGGGGATAACTGCAACAAAACAACTTATCAGTGTTATATTAATTCAAATTTAAATTGGAGAAGACATTACTACATGTATTAAAGTTATACAACATGTGTCTGATCCATTTGTCATTTTGTACAATAAAATATGTTTATAAACTAAACATTTATTCAAAGACTAATTATTAGAAGCCAAAACGTATAAATATCTTACTGTGCATTGATAGAATGCAGAACTTTCATCAAGATCCTTGTAAAAATCTCTATGGGTATACTAGAAACCATTAATTACTATCATTTCTATCAAATTGTCTGAATATTATTGAAAGAATATAATAATACAATTGTTGGTTCAAAAACCATTCTGTGCTACTAGTTCCTTGATGTTAATTTTTCTAATACGATTTCTATTGAACAAATTACCAGTATTTATAATTTTAAAACAAAAAAGGGAGAAAAAAATATGTATTCCCTTCAAAGGCAGACTTCACGCTTATCCACAAGTCCTAGGTACAGCCATGGCTTTGTAGATCTTATTTTGCTGAACATTATTGCTGTTAACAGTTTATCTCTATCTATAATAATATTCAAGATAATAACCAAAATCTGCAAAATTTCCTTAAAACTACTAATTCGGGGGCAGCAACCCATCAACAGGTTGTCCGATTTGTCTGAAAATTTCAGGGCAGATATATCTTGACCTGATAAACAATTTAATCCCATGTTAGATTTGCTCTAAATGCTTTGGTTTCAGAGTTATAAGCCAAAAACTACATTTTACCCCTATGTTCTATTTTTAGCCATGGTGGCCATCTTGGTTGGTTGGCCGGGTCACGCCACACATTTTTTAAACTAGATACCCCAATGATGTTGTGGCCAAGTTTGGTTTAATTTGGCCAAGTAGTTTCAGAGGAGAAGATTTTTGTAAAAGCTTATGCCGACGCCGGACCCAAAGTGATGAGAAAAGCTCACTTGGCCCTATGGGCCAGGTGAGCTAAAAAGAACAAATGATACCTAAAAAGTAATTGAATCAACATATTGAAGAAAAAAGTAACCCTACCTGTCGAATTTGAGACAACTGTGAACTTGTGACTTTCATTTCTGTATGTTCCATTTTCATTCCCTCAAGGGGAGATAACCCATCCACTTCACACTCCTCCTTTTCTACTGGCTCTTCTAAAGTCTGTAAAACCATTCAAAATATTATTACAAAACAGACAATGAAAAATCTTCCTAAATTCCTGTGTCTAGATAAAACCTGAAATGGAGAAACATTCACTGCAATAAAACTCTGATGGATCTTAAGTAATTACATCATATTATTGCCATTAAACCAGGATAAAGAAAAAGTTCTTTCAGTTCAAAGATACTTAATATTCTAAATCAGAGTACATAATCTTTATGCCATAGAGTTACATAGAATTGAATAAAGATTTGTCGGCTCACATTCAATACCCTTAGTACTTTAATATGTTGTTACATGAATTTAGCCTGCAGAAATTATATTATTCAAAAGTACATTTTCATATCAATATTTATGTCAAAGCCACCATTATTACACAAATTGATATCTTATGTCAGAAAAAAATAATCTAAAATTATCAATTAATAAAACTGTAGACTCCAATAAGCCTGTATTAAGTAAATAATCTGTAATCGATGTCTTGGATGCAAACTATTGTATCAAAAAATAGGGTCGGAAAAGGGCAAATAAACAATATTTTAATTCAGGCCAAATAAGTCTGAATTCAGTTATGGCCCTTGACAAAAACCAAAAGGAGCTATTTTACACCAATTTTAATATTCCATACATTTTCTTCAAATCAGAATACATGCAATTGTAAGACATTTGGAAAGACCAATAGAGTAAACCATAATATGTCTGGTCTACAAGCATTTGCAAATTTG
The DNA here is from genome assembly GCA_019925275.1 of Mytilus edulis. Classification (NCBI taxonomy): domain Eukaryota; kingdom Metazoa; phylum Mollusca; class Bivalvia; order Mytilida; family Mytilidae; genus Mytilus; species Mytilus edulis. The sequence goes on from CM034357.1 coordinate 36,170,148, forward strand.
AAGCAAATTTTTTTTCTTCAAATAAACCAAAAGCTCTCTTTTAATGGACTGAATCCAGCAGTATGCAATCAACATGGGTCTGTATACATTTAATTTCAACACTCCTTCAATCCAATTTTGTAGCGTGAAGCTATTGTTTCATTTTTTTTTTTAATATTTCAGTACAATCCTCAATCTTTAAAGAAACTGACAATTATGAAACATCAGAGGTATCAAAAATCTGATAACTGAAGACTGATGTCTGTAGTTTAGCATGGTACATTTGCCAGAACTTTAACAAACAGTTTCTACCTAATGTAAACAAGGTATTTAATGTGTAAAGCAGTTCTGTCTTACTTGATAATGGTTAATGATGTTTTCAATAGTCACATGCAGATGTATAAATGATGTTTAAATCATACTATCATTGCTAGTAATAACCTTGATTTCTTAATGATATGCAACATGTGTTTACATTTTTGATTAAAGGAAATGTGCATCTATTTGATTTGATTTGATTTTATGTGTTTTTATCACCACTACCACTTTTGGGCTATTTGTGGTGTAGGAAGTCGGAGCCCGAGAAAACTACCAATCTTCAATAGGAAAACTGACAATCCTAGTCAATTAAAATTGGTGTCGAGTGCACTCACATGAGTGTGGCTTGAACTCACATCAGCTTTGACTTGCCCACCTAGGCCCCCAAATGTGCATCAAGCAATTGAAAAAATAAAGACATAATTTACATTGTTTGGTTTAAGGTCTGCGATTTTTCTAGGTAAACTTTCCACAAATTAAATGATAAAATACAGGTAATTTGTACCCCTCCCCCTGCAACTATTTGACCATTTCATAATGAGAGAACCAATGCTAATTTGTTACATAACTGAGATGAACAGAAAAAATAAACAGCTGCACCATGAGCGCATGATACATCTGACGTCTTGTGTGGAAGTTTTATGCAATAATCATCAATAGTTTCTGAGAAAGTTTTAAGTATTAACCATTTATTGTTTTTGAGACACGGCGGGACATGTGAAACCCCCCCTGTTTTTTTTTAACAAAAAACTAAATATCACTAAAATAAAATTTTGAATCAAACCAAAAAGTATACAGATCTTTAAACAAGAGTGCACACGCTGAAATGTCTCGCCTTCTATACTAATCATTGATATTATGTTGATAGTCCTAAGTATAAAGCTTTATTACAACTGTCTCATAAACTTAACATTAACCTAGATAACTAAACAAAGACCAATGAACCATGAAAATGAGGTCACGGTCAGATGAACCATGCCAGGCAGACATGTACAGCTAACAATGCTTCTATACAACATATATAGTTGACCTATTACTTATAGTTTAAGAAAAATAGACCAAAACACAAAAACTTAACACTGTGCAATGAACCATGAAAATGAGGTCACGGTCAAAGAAACCTGCGCTACTGACATAAAGATCATAAAATATTTCCATACACCAAATATAGTTGACCTATGGCATATAGTATTAGATAAAAAGACCAAAACTCAAAAACTTGACTTTTACCACTGAACCATGAAAATGAGGTCAAGGTCACATGACATCTGCCCGCTAGACATGTACACCTTACAATCATTCCATACAACAAATATAGTAGACCTATTGCATATAGTATGAAAAAAACAGACCAAAACACAAAAATTTAACTATAACCACTGAACCATGAAAATGAGGTCAAGGTTACATGACATCTGCCAGCTAGACATGTACACCTTACAATCATTCCATACAACAAATTGCATATAGTATGAAAAAAACAGACCAAAACCCAAAAATTTAACAATAACCACTGAACCATGAAAATGAGGTCAAGGTCAGATGACACCTGCCAGTTGGACATGTACACCTTACAGTCCTTCAATACACCGAATATACTAGCCCTATTGCTTATAGTATCTGAGATATGGACTTGACCACCAAAACTTAACCTTGTTCACTGATCCATGAAATTAGGTCGAGGTCAAGTGAAAACTGTCTGACAGACATGAGGACCTTGCAAGGTACGCACATATCAAATATAGTTATCCTATTACTTATAATAAGAGAGAATTCAACATTACAAAAAATCTGAACTTTTTTTTCAAGTGGTCACTGAACCCTGAAAATGAGGTCAAGGACATTGGACATGTGACTGACGGAAACTTCGTAACATGAGGCATCTATCTACAACGTATGAAGCATCCAGGTCTTCCACCTTCTAAAATATAAAGCTTTTAAGAAGTTAGCTAACTCTGCCGCCGCCGGATCACTATCCCTATGTCGAGCTTTCTGCAACAAAAGTTGCAGGCTCGACAAAAATGTAAAAAAAAAAAAACATCACCTTTTTACAAAATACTCAATAACTCAAAAATAAAATTGTCATCACCAAAGAGTATACAGATCTTTAGATTAATATAACAAAGAAGTGTGTACAGTTTTAAGCAATAATCATAAATTGTTTTTGAGATACGGCACGACATGTAAAAACCTCCTCCCCCTTTTTTTTACAAAATACTCAATAGCTCAAAAACGAAATTTTGAATCATCATCAAAAAGTATACAGATCTTTAGATTAATATAACAAAGAAGTGTGTCTAGTTTTAAGCAATATTCATAAATCGTTTTTGTGATACAGCGCGACATGTAAAAAAAACCTCCCCCTTTTTTACAAAATACTCCATAACTCAACAAGAGTGCACACGCTGAAATGTCTCGCCTTCTATACTAATTATTGATATTATGTTGATAGTCCTAAGTATAAAGCTAAGCTTTATTACAACTGTCACATAAACTTAACATTAACCAAGATAACTAAACAAAGACCAATGAACCTTGAAAATGAGGTCAAGGTCAGATGAACCATGCCAGGCAGACATGTACAGCTAACAATGCTTCTATACAACATATATAGTTCACCCATTACTTATAGTTTAAGAAAAATAGACCAAAACACAAAAACCTTAACACTGTGCAATGAACTGTGAAAATTAAACCTGCACGACTGACATAAAGATCATAAAATATTTCCCTATACCAAATATAGTTGACCTATGGCATATAGTATTAGATAAAAAGCCCACAAACTCAAAAACTTGACCACTGAACCATGAAAATGAGGTCAAGGTCACATGACATCTGCCCGCTAGACATGTACACCTTACAATCATTACATACAACAAATATAGTAGACATATAGCATATACGTAGTATAAGAAAAACAGACCAAAACACAAAAATCCAACTATAACCACTGAACCATGAAAATGAGGTCAAGGTCAGATGACACCTGCCAGTTGGACATGTACACCTTACAGTCCTTTCATACACCGAATATACTAGCCCTATTGCTTATAGTATCTGAGATATGGACTTGACCACCAAAACTTAACCTTGTTCACTGATCCATGAAATGAGGTCGAGGTCAAGTGAAAACTGTCTGACAGACATGAGGACCTTGCAAGGTACACACATATCAAATATAGTTATCCTATTACTTATAATAAGAGAGAATTCAACATTACAAAAAATTTGAACTTTTTTTTCAAGTGGTCACTGAACCATGAGAATGAGGTCAAGGACATTGGACATGTGACTGACGGAAACTTCGTAACATGAAGCATCTATATACAAAGTATGAAGCATCCAGGTCTCCCACGTTCAAAAATATAAAGTTTTTAAGAAGTGAGCTAACGCCGCCACCGGATCACTATCCCTATGTCGAGCTTTCTGCAACAAACGTTGCAGGCTCGACAAAAATGAAATTTTGAATCATCACCAAAAAGTATACAGATATTAAGATTGATATAACTAAGAAGTGTGTAAAGTTTTAAGCAATAATCAAGAATCATTTTTGAGATATGGTGCAACATGTGAAAAAAAACACACCCCTGTTTTAGTTACAAAGTGCCGTAACTCAAAAAGTTTAAATCTTATTTTCACCAAAAAGAATACAGATCATTTGACCATTATAAGAAACAACTATATTAAGTTTCATGAAATTTGGATAAGTCGTTCTCAAGTTGCGGTGCGACATGTTTGCGCTGGACAGACAGACGGACAAACACGGGACATTTGTATACCATAATACGTCCCGTCAAAATTTTGAGGGGCGTACAAAAAGGTTAAAAAATACTGATTTTTGATATCATAATTTAAACTCGAGGCTCTAAAAGTCTTTAAGAACCTGTGTAGCTCACCTTGGTCTATGTACATATTCAACAAGGACACTCTCCAACATTGTAGATGAGAACAGAATTTATGACAAAAATTTGTTTTGTTGTTTTTTCATGACTAATAAATATTCAAATTAATTTCCAAAAATAGAAATACAAATTTTAAATATAACAATTGTTTCTTAAATTTTTTTTAACTCCGTATACAAGTACATGTACAATATATGAGCAGTAACTACTCACCAGCTTTTCAAGTTTGTTAGTTAGAGCTGAGGTCAATGACAAGCCCGAGTCATTACTACTAGTATCTACAAAATAAATCACCAGAGAAAAATAAATTAGAAACAATCGATTCCTATACTATAAACATAAGGAGATTGCAAACTTCTCAGCATGCAAGGGCAAAATAATGAAAGCTTCAGGACATTTCTTTCCGTTACTGATTCTAAAAAGATAAAAGATCAAATTAACCATAATTTCTGAATTTCAGTCATATTTTTTCATGTATCATGAAATTGAGAAAAAAAAACCTCGAAAAAAAATGTTCACTGTAAATTTTTCTTAATTTCATAATATATATATACTGATGACTCAAGTTTCATGGATTGAAGGCAAATCATAATCTTTTGGATACTAATTTTTGGTTTTGACAAATTCTGCATACCAAGCTATTGAAAATTTTAATTTTTGTGGATACACCAGTGTTCGTGTATCATTTCTACCCACAGAAATAATTGTCCTTACCATTAAAGGCTTGTCTTAAAGTCTTTAATGGTATTCAGCAAATATTGAATAAAAATAGAGATGTTAATTAAAACCAATTACTACTTATCTGGTCATGCTTACAAAATGCCCCTAAAAGAGTAGGACCAGTTATCATGCCCCTATTATGTCTGCAATGCCTCCTATGCTTAATTTCTGCAATTTCTATCTTTTAAGGTCTTTCACCTTAAGGTAGCTCGGGACTATTCGACTGCGCATAATTTCACGCATGAATTACAAAAGTATTTGTCGTTAATTCGATAATTTTTTTTTAAATATTTTGATTGATTAGAAATGTTAAATCATTGTAGTTATGTGAATAATAGAATATTTTCGTTATAATCCCTATTTGTTAAAGGGTCAAAATGACATTTCACCCATTTTCACGTCAAAATTTGGGTTTTACGGTAAAATATATTTTTTTCCTTATCGGTGACCTATTTTTTTTATTTGCTCATTCTATGAAGCTATATTTTAGCTTTTTATACTACAGTTTTGGACCATGTGTCATAGAACGTTTTTTTGATAATCCGATAAAAATATGTCAACACCTCTATTTCCCCTATCATTTCATTGAAAAATGGTCCCTTTTACATACCTGTTTAAAAGTAAAATTTTGAGCTTAAATGGTCCGTGACCCCCTATTTTTTTTCGACCAATTTGATTCAATTTCTGTAAAGAATAAAATAACAAAAAATACGGCACTTCTGATAGAAACTTTTAATAGGCCCAGAGCCACCTTAAGTTCAAGTCAAATTTGTCAATATTTTTTTTATATAAAGTATAACTAAATGATCTTGTAAATACTATAATGTGGTTATTTTTCAGGTGCTATTTACCATAAGTCACTAAAAAAAGAAAAATAACACTGCATTATTGTCATGCGTCAAGTAAGTTGGCCATATTGGATATCAATACCTTGTTCACACGACAACAAAATAGGATTTGAAATCTGATTTAAAAGCGGACAATATCAGTTTCCAATCACATATAATTCCAAAGTGAAAGCTCATTTTTTAATCAGAAACAAACCACTTGATGTAAATGGTTTGACATCCAATTTCAATTAACATAGGAATTTGATTCTAGAATATTTGTAGTTAAAATTGAGAATGGAAATGGGGAATGTGTCAAAGAGACAACAACCGTACCAAAGAGTAAAACCTATCTACACAAATTAATGTTCTTATCCAAAGTTGAACAGTGTGAAGGCCTATACCCTTTCCGGTTTTATGCTCCATAAACTCATGTTCATCAGTTCATGCATGAATGTATGAAGAAAGTATTCTAGACTCACAATTCACCTTTTCAGAATCTAAAGAATTATGGGTATTACTTTCAAAAGTGTACACTAAATTGTCGTGATTGGTTAATTATGTCCTAGACAATGGAAATTCATCCAATGACGTGACATTTTCATTTTGGGGTACGAACAATGAAATTACCCATAGTCCTTAGGATTCTGAAACGGCCAATATACACCTTACAGAACCACTTGTGAAGGCAAACCTGGATTCAGTTTTTATTTAATGGTAAATCCAAACAAACCTCAGATTTCAGATGTTCTCTTTGAATCTAGCACAAGTGTGAACAATGTATCAGAGCATAATTTTGATAAGAAACCAAATTCAAACTTATGTTTATATTGTGTAATGAATAAAGAAACAATAATGTGTCCATAGTTCTAAGATGCCCAACTCACACTATCATTTTCTATGTTCAATGGACTGTGAATCAGGGTCAAAAACATAATGCCTAGGTGTGACATAAAAATAGGCCTATAGTAATGGTATCCATCTTGGTTGGTTGGCATGAATCAGCAAAACATAATACAGAAAAAGGACAAGAACATAAAAATTCAAATAAAGCATGCTTCATTAACAGATTGAAATACCGTTATAGTAGTAACAGCAGTATTGTTTGACAGATGTGGCTTGTGAGAAAATCTTTGAAACCAGTGCTGGCCTCTTTTACTTCAGTTTAAGAGGATGAAAAATAACTCTACAGGAAAAGTATGTAACTTCAAAGGAAAAGAATATAAATAAGTTTATCAAAGACAAAGAAAAAAAAAATGATGGCCATAGACATCACTGGTCCCTCGAAAAAATGTGATTTTAATTTTTGCGATATTCATAAAAATCCTGTTTGATTCATAATTTTTTTTTATCAAAATGCGAGTTTTAATTATTGCGATCATAACCCTGTCACATTTTCGCACTAATAAAAACATCACAATAATTTCTGAAATTACAGTATGCAATTAGATTTTTTTCTGGTGACAAATAACTGATTCAACTATGTAGACTATAGGACTATACATTCTTATGCATAATAAAAATTCTTCTCTTCTATCAGGGTCCATGCACTTGGGTTCTTTTAATGATCTAGGAAATAAATCAAAATGTAATATAGGTATCATTATCATTACACATCTGCAAGATGTATGGAAAATTTATTTGATATCTAATTGATATGTCTGTGCTTGAATTATCAGGATAAGGATAGAAATGTGGTCTCTCTCTCCCTCTCTCTCTCTCTTGTTCATTTTGGAAAATGATTCAAAATATATTAAAAACTTAGTAAATATTTCACTGCTTACTCTTAGAATATTTAGCTAAAGTAAAGAAATCAAAAATGTCAAGAATCTGAATGCAATGTTAAGCAATATATACCTCATGAACCAAAGCATGACTTCTTTATCTTTTTTATTATAAAAATGAAATTCAAGGTTGTTTTTTATTAGTCATAAGCAAACCTTGTCCTTTTACTGAATAACCCAGCAGTAAAAAAGTTGATAATGAATCAGTTTGGCAACATACAATACACTATAAATTCAAACAAAACCGTTTTTGCTGAACTAGTAAAAATTTTTGTTTAGCGTCCAGCTGAAGCCCCCATAGGGATTATCTCAGTTATGTTGAAGACCCAGTGGTGGCCTTGGGCTGTTTTCTGCTCTTATGTTGGGCTGTTCTCTCTTTGACACATTCCCCATCTCAATTCTAAATTCTATTTTTCTTAATGTGTCAAAGCATATGTATAACACTTATAACTGACAAGTATAAAAAAAAACATTGACAACCTCAAGCAATAAAACTAATCATTTCTTACACCATGGTGTCATTAATCGTATCATGTATTTATCCTAGAACTAGGTACATGCAGTACATATCCAGCTTTAGTCAATTTTAACTGTATAAGTATCATGTATTTATCCTAGAACTAGGTACATGCAGTACATATCCAGCTTTAGTCAATTTTAAATGTATAAGTATCATGTATTTATCCTAGAACTAGGTACATACGGTACATGCAGTACATATCCAGCTTTAGTCAATTTTAACTCTATAAGTATCATGTATTTATCTTAGAACTAGGTACACATGGTACATGCAGTACATATCCAGCTTTAGTCAATTTTAACTGTTGAAGTATCATGTATTTATCCTAGAACTAGGTACATGCAGTACATATCCAGCTTTTGTCAAATTTAACTGTAAAAAACTATTAGGTAAAAAAGGTTTTTTTGAAATTTAAGGGTTAAATTATATCAATTTTGGGAGAAAAATCTTATGGAAAAAAAAGATGGAACATTATAGAAGTTTCCTGATTAAAAATGTTCCAATCTTATTGTTTTTGGCATTGGCAAAGCGAAGATAACATTCGTTGATAATGGCATTGGTAAAGTGGAATTTAACATGTTTCAAATCCAATATTACTTTAAATATACCAACTTGTTTAACATGTGTGTAATTGTCTGAATATTTTGTTTGTTCACAAAAACGTTTAAACCTAATCAACATGTTTCACAATAAGGATCAATGCATAGATAAACTTTAATCTCGAATTTAAATCTCATTATCTTCTAAATGAGCCTACCTGCTGCAGAGAATTGCTTTAAATTCAAGTATGAAATTTGTAACTAAAATACTTTCACCTTGAACACTAATCCCTCACTTATACAACTGCAGGGCTTATGATCAAATTTGAAAATTGTTCCATGTGGTTGATAGGTATAATTCTAAAAGAATGCAATTTACATTTTAAATTCCAAACTTTTGTTTGCTTTGGATCAAGATAAATATACAAAAGTCTACATCTTGATTTATACATACAATCAAAGTATATATACATTCAATTTTCTCACTACTTACTGTTATAATCTTTCAACTACATGTGATTAAAATAATTAGATTTTTAAAAGCCGTTATTTCTCATGGTATGGCTGATACGTACTACTGTGGATTCATTTATTTTCGTGGGTACCAATTTTCGTGGATTGGTGAAAACTTGCATTTTCGTGGATATTTGATTTCGTGGTTTTCTCAAAGTCTGCATACGACCCTATAGAAAATTTGCAGTTCGTTGGATATTTGAATTCGTGGTTCACCTGTACCCACGAAATCCAGGAAAATTAGTATCCAATGAATAATAATGAATCCACAGTATACAACACTTTAATACCTTTTTTGCAAAAAGATAGAAGTATTTTATTTTGGCTATTTACAATGAGACACTAGCCTATTAACACTGAGGTTGTAAATCTGAACCCCTCTTTGACATGATGATACCCTCAACATTTTGGTCGACTAGCTAATTTTGCTGAAAAAGGTGGGCTTCCTCTACCAATAAATTAGGGTGTCATGAGACAGCAAAGTGCGTTGAAAATGGCGTTAAACACAATCAATCAATCAATCAATCAATAAATAAATATTTAGTCTTAAATCATTGAATTCACAATAAAAAAAACAGTAACTAGTTATTAGGGCCTTTCTGCAAAATTCCTAGTCAGAGCTCATTACTGACCTTGAAAAGTTATTTGCTGGACTAAACAAGTACAACTGTAAGAATAATTGCAAATATTCTCCTGATCAAAGCCTTCTAGATAATAGTCCCTCAAGAATAGATTATAAAGACACTTCTGCTGACAACAAAGCACATGTAATATCCCTTCCTGATATCAAAATACAAATGTAATTGCTTTCACTAATTAACTGCATATGTTTTACAAATGAAGACTTGGCATACATGTAAGTAAAGACGAATACCAGTTCAAACCAAGGTGAGAATCACAAAATATCCCAGTACAATATAAGGCCAAATAAAAATATATGTGTGGTTCCAGTAACCCTACCATCCCTACTTTTTCGGCTAAAAAATAGCCTACCCTACAGATTTTATTGTCATTTTTCATTAAGCACTGTTAAAGTCAAGACTCAATGTAAAAAAAAAACATAAAATAAAAAAAAAATCTCTACCTACCTATCCTAACTTTTTTTCAGATGTAACTGGAACCACACATTTTTTTTTATTTGGCCCAATTACAAACAATATTGTCAGTGTTACTTTTTCCTTTAATTAGGATTGGAGGTGCATTCTATTTTTTGGGGGATTTGCTATCTAATATTATGTGTAAAATTAAATTTGAAATATTTGCCTTGAATAGAGGAATGATTTAATACTTGAAGAAACCAGAACTATGATAAATCTCTCAAAAAGATAACTCAAAGCAATTTCTACTATCTCACTTTTAACTTGCTAGTCTGAAATTATAGGCACATCCTCAGATACTATTAAAGTGTTTTGCATCTGTGTAGTTTCACCAATACACATCTATCATGTTAGGAGTTTCCTTTACAAAGCAAAAACAGAAAAACAGACAGACAGACACCTACAGGGTGATTTCTGTATTCCCTTCAAAAATTGACCTAGAGAGTTCAACATTGTTATTTTCAGGCCTTATCAAAATGAAATTTTAATTTTAATTACTTTACTATTAATTATTAAATATTGATTTCAATGACAAGTGATTTTGACAAGATGACTATAAATTATTAATAGATTAATCATATCTATTTATTTATAATGTAAACATCCTCGTCTCTGACTAAATATATAAAGTTAATACAGAAGTATGGTAAGATGGTTAGGCAAACCAATACTGCTTATGATAATTATGGCTAATTTAGGGTCATTTCAGGTTTTGACCTTAAGTATTTAAATGAAATAAATCGTAGATATTATGGTCCACAAACCTGTAAGAGGTAAATCTCAGTTATATGCCTGAGGCTTAAGATAATAAATATGGTTTCCTCTTTACTTCCTCCTATTACATAAACATGGGTAATTGATTTTACACTTTAAAGTTATTTAATATTTTTAAGATTACAAAATGTGTCAATCATTCAAATTTGACATGAGTTGTTTCAACACCTTTAAATGGAGATTTTAGAAATTCTATAAGAAAAAAGATATAATATTGATTGATTGAAAACAAAAAATTCACAATCTATTTATTTTCCTCCTAATCAGCAGTGCATCTGTAGAACATTCAAAATGTCTTTCCAGGATTGCACAAACATTATATCTGGCGAAATATGCATGACGGTGTGCAGGAACTTTCATATCTGACATTTTGTACAACTATAACATCCTAGTATTTTCTCCTTTTGAATTTTTACCCCCCCTTTTCTCTCCCCTCAAATAGCAGTGCATCTGTAGTAGATGCCAAATGCCTTTCCAGGATTCCATCTACATTCTCATGCACTGTATCTGGAGAAATATACCCTACAGTGTGCAGGACAGTTCAATACTTAATTCTTCCTTTGATATGGTGTACAACTATACCATGCTACGATTTTCACATTCACAATTTATCCCCCCTTTTTTTCAATCAGCATTGCAACTGTAGTACAATAGTTTAAATGACTTTCTAGGATTCCATTATTCTCATAATATCTAGAGAAATATTCACTACAGTGTGCTAGGCCTTTCAATACTAACTTATCCACTGATGTTTGGTACCACTTTCAATACTAACTTATCCACTGACGTTTAGTACCACTATCAATACTAACTTATCCACTGACGTTTAGTACCACTATCAATACTAACTTATCCACTGATGTTTAGTACCACTATCAATACTAACTTATCCACTGACGTTTAGTACCACTATCAATACTAACTTATCCACTGACGTTTAGTACCACTATCAACAAAGCAATCAAACTAATAAAATCATATCACATTTCATTAGTAGAAACAAATTACGCTAACTTACCTTGATTTTCAATACACAGATCTGGTTCCCTTATAACAGTATCTGGTACCCTAACCTCCTCCTCCTCTTTACTATATGAGACACTATCAACCGACTGCTACAAGAAAAAGATCAGTCATAAATTTATCACACAATAAATATATATTCCCAATAAACAACTTGAACTTCTAAAGTATCTAACATCAAAGGGTACAGATGAAATAAGAGGTACTTCATTTATCCTTTACAATTTTTGTGGCTGATTCACTTTTCAAAACAGATCGACAAGAGAAATTACCTACACTATTGAATAAATTACATGTATTTTCTCCACAATTTTGCTCAGAGCAGATTTTATAAGTTTAAGTCTGACATATAATTTGCTTTACAATTCTTGCTATAGGCTAAGAGTTTAATACACTTCACAACTTGAAATTGCAAATTTAATTTTGATTTTCTTAAGATAACAAATGTGACCATCTTTAATTTCTATAATATGAGAAAATTACAACAGTTAGGTAATATACATGTATTTACAAAATGTCATAAGTGTAACTTGAATGAGTTAATATTACTGTTATTATTGGCCAATATACAAACTAGCATGTGGCAATTAAATAAAAAGGAAATCACAATTGTTATTGTTTTCCTTTTCATCACATTAACAAACCTACAAACAAGAGGCCCCATTGCCCCTATATATTTTGACTGCTTATTTACTTCATAAATATCAAATAAAAGTTTATTCATAACAAATTTGTTTCCAATCACAAAATATTCTTTTTTATTTCATATTAAAATTGAATTATCTTAACTGTTAGGGACGACATCAAAAGATCGATGTAGGATAAAAAACTTAAATCAAATAGTTTGGGGGTGTGGGGTTAAAATTCGACTAGTTTTGTATATCTAAAATCGATTTTTACATATATCCCTATTGGTAAATCAATTTTTCCCAAATTAAGTTAAGAGGGGGGTGGGGTGTCAGTGTAAAAACTATGTGAATTAAGTTTTTTATCCTACATTGAACTTTTGATGTCGTCCCTTAACAAACAAAATATACAAAACAAATATAAAGAAAATAAAGAAAATCACTTATCATTAGATACACGATTGAAAAAAAAATCATTTTTTTCTTGAATATATATTCCTTTTATTAATCACAACCATTTTGCGTTTTTTAATTTTCATAATTTTCAATGCAGTTTAAATCAAATTCATTAATAATTAACTTCTTCCTTATGAGGTCAATGTCTTACTTCAATATATATGATCTTAAAGTAAGAAAATATTTTTCTTCCATTTATAAAATAAAATTCCCATTACAATCAACATTTTTCAGGAATATAAATAAAGACTTTTAACAAATTATAGCTTAATAACTAGGGCCATTAAATCATGGAGAACTTTGATATCATGTCCATTACTGGATTTTTTACTTTTAAGGAATCTGTTTTTCTTTTTAATTGATTTGCATTTTTTTTTTTATCTTACCAAGGCTGTTAGGAGGAAAATAAACTAGAGGCTCCAAGAAGAAGAATCAGGCAATGTAGAAGAATTTCAAAACATGGCGGGAAATAACCTGCCAACCAGCCAACCTATCTATCCTATTTTGAAGTTAATCTTATCCTCAGTTAGAAATGGTAGTCTATCCAGTGTACACACAGAAAATTTGTAAGCTGGCAATCAGAAGCTATTTATGCGCTTAAAAATTGTAAAATATTTGCGGTTAATAAAAATTTTGCAAATAAAATTGAAATAGCTGCCATTAAAAATCTATTAGGTCCACTTTGAAAAGAATCTTTAATGTCATGCTCATTTCTTATTTGAGGCCTGAAAATTGTCAATAATAATCTACAAATATACATTTAGGGTCATAAAGTAATCTACCATCCAAGGTCTAAGGCCTCATTGGCAATGGTGCAGCATCTCTTCATTTTTATATAGAGCATGGTATGAAGTAATCATTTCTTTAAGGTGGTACCTAACACTACAGGGAGATAACTCTTTTAAACGTTTTAATTACGTTGTGTTGTAAAAGGAATATTAAGCTTCTCAATGATCAAAATTGGTGGTTGTCAAATTGCTATATAACCAGTGTTATATTTCTGACAAAACAGTTGGTTCAAAATTTTTTAAATTTTTATATTTTTGTTAAAGTATTTACTTTGACAAAATTTTATGAAAATTAAAAGAGCCAAATTAATTTTAGTGAAAGTGTTGGGTACCACCTTAAGTTTTAATGGAAACTGAATGAGTATTTTTGTATGTACCTAAATGACTATAAAATCACCCTAATTAAACTTGACCATTAATTTTTGCAGTAAGAACACATTAGTATTTAAGAAGCATTGGTCTAGTAGAGTATGAGAACACAGAAGCAACATTAAGTCCCATTCCAATATATCAAGGACCATAACTCCTGAACAGTAAAGGTAAATATCATGAATATAGAATTTGATCTCCATTTTGTCATCAGTATTACCAATGGTATTTCAACTGATTGGGCGGAGCATAGGTTTTAATTTGCATAAGGACAGTCTATTTGAAGATGTGTGTGATTAGGATGATTGCCATTATAATTATTACTGATTTCTAATCACCTATCAGTGTCATCAAAGGAATTTACAAAAGAATGACTGGACACTTCATTAATGAGTTTATCCTAAAACACCTTTATATAGATGGACTGGTTTATTATGAGCGAACCCGATAAACTCCGCCCAGTCAAGTGAAATAAATCGAGTAATAGTAACATAATAAATTTGAAAACCATTAGTAGAAGGGTTCATAAGCTATCACAAAATAACTGTTGGCAGCCACCCCTGTATTTCATTAATCTAAAAAACTGTTCTTTTTTCTTTGGAAAACCGAGTTAAAAAGGATAAAAAAAAAAATGGACTGAAGTAGATAAAAAAAATAACATACCTTTGAAGAAGGTTCTTCTTCATTGTAAGAATCTTCATCTCTAAAAGAAAGAAAACAAAAGGTTCTTATTCCTCATTCCAGAATATAAAGCATATTTGATAATATTTTCCAAAACATAGTCAAATATTATGATAAATTAAAAACACCCTTTACAATTCAATCAATTATATAAAGTCATTCCAGTTTTGAGATAAACAATGGAATAAGTAATAGTTCTTTATTGTCAATTAAAAATCTGAAGCACTCTGAGTAATATTGAAAAAGTATTTAATCAACAATTTTCTAAAAAATTTAAAATTGCATGCTTTTATTGAAAAAGCTAATTTTCACTTTATTTATATAAAGGTCAGCTGTTGGTCTAAGTCTTAAAATATAAAATTATTACTTTCTTCATACATATTCGTTAGGAACACTTTAAGCCAAAATTATGAAAGCTTGAGGACCAACAGAAACTTTACTTTAACCCTTTCCTCCATAATGACGCCTTTTGACGTCTGTGTAGTACCTCAGTTGTAACGCTTCGACTATGAAATGTCTGCATCAGACTTATTAAAATTGAATCTAATATATGAAAAGGATATTCATAAGAATATCTGACTTAAATTTATTTGCTGAATTTTTTTTTTTTTGCAATGCATTAATACTTTAAAGCATGTTTTCAGCATTTTATTGAAAAATCCTATGCAAATCAAATATGCAAAAAAATAATTTCCTTTGAGGAAAGGGTTAAATAATTTCTAGATTTATCAATGAAAGATTAAGAAACGTAACACTTAATGCCCACCTTGCCTTGTGGCAGGGGCATCCAAAAAATAAAAAAACAACAACAAACCAACACCTTATACATTTGAAATACTTAAATTGTATTTTAATCACTAAATCCTAAAAAAATCATTGATCAAGTACAAGGGGACATAACTGTAGCAGAAACCTCATACCCACAAGCAATGCAAATTTGTATATCAAAATGACATTTACATTCAACTTAAAACTAATTCATTAATTGGACAAACAAGGGGAGGGACCAAAGGGAATAAGCTATGCCTTTACATTTATTGGAGAAGTTGTTTTTAGTGGAGAACAATTAAAAAATTTCTAAGTTAAAATGACAAAAATCTAAAAGTTCATTGGACAGTAGTAACATGCACATCTGAGTACTGTGGATTCATTATCATTCGTTGCATACCAATTTTTTGTGGATTTTGTGAGTACAGACAAACCACGAAATCAAATGTTCAACTAATAATACATTTTCAATAGGCTGGTATGCACTAAATTAAATATCCAGAAACATGTAAGTTATCTTTAATCCACGAAAATTGGTGCTAATGAAAATAAATGAGTCCACAGTATTAGTATGAGCCATATGTATATATGGATATTTTGATAATACTGAACTCCCTCTCATTTGTTATATTTACAAGAAATCTACCCGAAAATATGTGTTTAATTATAGCCAATTGTGTAAAGATGTAAATATCACTGAAAATACACCTATGTCGTGTAATTGCAGTAATTCAGAATACACCTATGGACCAATTTCCCATGTTATAACAGGAGACCTTAACATCGTTCGCGACCGAGAGTTAAAATCATTCCTCAGTAAAGGACCTAAATATCGTCCCCCGTCAACTATTAACTGGAATGAGTGTCGTAATATCATCAACGACTCACTCCGCGCCTACTGTTTGAAATGGGTAAAACGGGAAAAAGCTGACAAAAAATCTTTGGACTCTTTTTTTAATTCAGTCATGAAGATAGTTGATATTCGAATACAACATTTTAAAGAACATTTTACCCTCAACAAAAACTATAAAAACCCTATTTCGCGTATCAAAAATAAACTAACAGAACTAGCCAAGGAATTTGTTTTTGTCCCGGCTGATAAAGCTGCTAATAATATCATTATTGTTTGACGTAAATTTTATATAGAGGTTCTGCAAAAGGAAATCACGAATTCACCAACATTCCAACTGACTTCATTTTCAGAAAACGACATCTGTAACAAACATAAACTTTTAGCTACTTCTTTACAAGCAGAACCAAACACAATGAAAGTTCCAACTATGTACTGGCTTCCGAAGCTGCACAAAAAACCTTACAAATATAGATTTATTTCATCTTCCAGCCATTGTTCAACTACTAAATTGTCTGTTTTACTTACGAGTACACTTGGTACAATAAAAAACCTGATAATAAATTGTTCAAATAAGGCCTTTGAAAATAGTGGAATTAATTACTTTTGGAGTGTCAAAAACTCGTTGGAAGTACTTGATAAATTGCATGCATATATTGGTGATTTTGAATCTGTTCAAAGTTTTGATTTTTCTACCCTATATACCACTTTACCTCATATTCTTATTAAGAAAAAATTCACATCCCTAATTAACTGGGCATTTAAAAAGTCGGAATGCGAGTACATATGTTCAAACTCTTTTAGATCATTTTTTAGTAGCAATAAACAAAAGAACTATGTCAATTGGACATGCTTTGATACTATTTATGCACTTGAATTTTTACTTGATAACATTTTTGTTCGCTTTGGAGATTCCGTATATCGTCAAGTTATTGGAATTCCAATGGGGACTAACTGTGCACCACTTATTGCGGACCTGTTTTTGTATTGTTATGAGTTACAATTTATGACTAAAATTAGCAAAGACCCATCAAAACAACATTTGATACAAAAATTTAACAATACTTTTAGATATTTGGATGATATATTGGCTCTAAATAATGACGACTTCAGTATGTATACTAAAGAAATTTATCCTGTAGAACTTACTTTAAATAAAGCTAATGATAACAATGACCACTGCCCTTTCCTCGATCTTGATATCTATATCATAAACGGGAAGCTTAATACAAAAATTTATGATAAAAGAGATGATTTTTCATTTCCTATTGTTAATTATCCATTTTTAGATGGTGACGTTCCCTTGTCACCATCTTATGGTGTTTATATATCTCAACTTGTACGATTCGCTCGTGTATGTAACAATGTATTAGATTTTAGCGAGAGAAATTTATGTATTACTGAAAAATTATTACACCAGGGTTTTCGATATCACAAACTGGTCAAAACATTTACTAAATTTTATCACCGGTATAAGGAAATAATTCGTAAATATAACTCAACATGCAGACATCTTATACGTTCAGGTATTTCACATCCAAAATTTTATGGAAATATTCTTTATAAAGCACAAAAATGTCAGTATTCTCCTCAGAAACTAACAAAACCTTTAAATAGACTTATTAAAAGGGGATATAGTTACGATACTGTTGTCAGGTCATTAAAGATTGCATATTTTGGCTTTAACATTGATTCACTGATAGGGTCTTTGCATCGGAACTAAACACATTTATTTCTGAAAAAACAGTTGTTGGCATGACACGGGTTATGTTCTTCTCATATATTTTATGATAGTATGATACTAAACCCCTAACGGGAGGGATTGTACCTGATATTCATATGATGAAGACATAATCTTTCAATCAGTTTAATTGAGGTCTGGAGCTGGCTTGTCAGTTAACTGCTAGTAGTCTGTTGTTATTTATGTATTATTGTCATTTTATTTATTTTCTTTTGTTACATCTTTTGACATCAGACTCAGACTTCTCTTGAACTGAATTTTAATGTGCGTATTGTTATTCTTTTACTTTTCTACATTGGCTAGAGGTATAGGGGGAGGGTTGAGATCTCATAAACATGTTTAACCCCGCCGCAATTTTGCGCCTGTCCCAAGTCAGGAGCCTCTGGCCTTTGTTAGTCTTGTATGATTTTAAATTTTAGTTTCTTGTGTATAATTCGGAGTTTAGTATGACGTCCATTATCACTGTACTATTATGCATATTTTAGGGGCCAGCTGAAGGACACCTACGGGTGCGGGAATCCTCGCTACATTGAAGACCCATTGGTTGCCTTCAACTGTTGTTTGCTCTATGGTCGGGTGGTTGTCGCTTTGACATATTCACCATTTCCTTTCTCAATTTTATGATAGACTATACAGAAGAAGTTGGGATGACATGCTTGGTGCCAGACAGGCCTGAAGTTCTAAGCTTAAATAGGAATTACTTATAAAAACAACCTCAATAGACAGAATGCACATCTGCATATAAGGATCTATTAATATACAAAATTTCATGTTAATAGGATGAACCATGAAAGAGAAGCTGGGATGATAAGGTTGGTTCTCATATTCGTAAAAAATGTCTATGGTGAAAGGGGTATAATTCTAGATTAACTTGACTATGAACAAAATCCTTCACTTGGTAATGGTGGCATATCATAACTTATTCAACTAAGTTTGATTAATCAAATAAAGGATACAAAATTAAGTTTTGACAGACAGGTTGATTTTATAAACTCCCCCTCTCTTCCCCCCCCCCCCCAAAAAAAAAACCCAACAAATTTAAGACACTTTATATTATAAACATACATATAAATGTGTATATATCAGTTACCTGAAAACATCCTGTCTAAGGGGCTGGAATGGATAGGACAAGTGTGAAAAGCTGTAACTTGAGTACGAAACATCTTCATCGAAAACCACCATGTTATCTTTCCAACAATAATCCTCTACTCCTTTGTTGCGTGTGTCGATATTATCACCAAGGTAAACGTCGTCCCCCATTATAGTACATCCACTACTTAGCCGACGTTGTGGTTGTGCCGCCACATCACAATCAGATTTACTTTCGATCAAATCAAAGGCGGATTCTGAATCTGTTGATCCAATCACAACATCAGTTTTATACGATTCCTTAGAATCGTCAATTGCGGCTTGGTAACTAAGCCTTCTCAAGCTACAAGTCATGGAATCTTCCAACGAAACAAAACTGTCCTCGTTTTCATTAATATCAATGTTTGTATCACTTTCAGAACGACAATCAAATTCTAAAATTCCATCAGTGCTGGAGTTTTGAGAAAGAAGACGATTCCTAACAACAGTATTTTCAGTGCTTACTGAGCTACAATCGTTCATGTCATTTAAGTTCTCTCTACTAGATTGTTCTTTGTTTAAACTAAGGCTATCAGTTAATATTTGAGGTAATGGTCTGTTTCCATTAAAGAAATCTATTGTTAGTGCCTCTGAAAGATAGGTTAGTACAATTGTAAATGATTTCCAAATTAAAGAACCTTGCGTGCTGCTCACATACCCTATGCCCCACATTGTCACTGGACAAACAAAATCTCACCAGATTCTGAAGTTCAAAGACTCATAACTATACAAAATTTACCTGATAAAAAATTCCTTCTGGATATGCACATTAACATATTATGTCCTCAGTAACAACAAAGTTTCATGAAATCCTGTTGTGTGATTTCAGAGGAGTTGTGATTACAAACTGTTGCAGTAGTATATTTAGGCCAAAATTCTAAGTTCAAAGGGGCACAACTCCTAGGAAAAAAATTGAATCATAATTTTCGGTTGTTATGCACATCTTCGTTGTATGTCCTTATCATTTACACAATTTCATGAAATTCTGTTGTGTGGTTTCAGAGGAATTGCAATGACAAGACCAGGACTGATGGACAAACTGATGGAAGGACCAAAAACATTATACCTGAAGCAATAAATTTGGGGGAGGGGGGGGTATAATTATTTCAATATACTGGTATAGTGAGGGGTCCTAAAATCCTGAATTGCTGACATTGCGATAGTGGTTCATTTTTTAATGGATGAGTTGGCATTTTGTAAGGGGTTCTCATTTATTTAGTATGTCTTTTTGGAGAATAAGAATAATTGATTGTTAGTTCCTAAATGTCCAGTGGCAAATGTTAACTTTGTTTGAAACTTATTTAAATCCTTAAATCAAGTTTAATAGGAAACTATGCAATAAAATTTATAGGTTAAGGATGATTTAGATTTTGACATATTGTATAGTGTGTCTTTCTATGTTGTGATGTTACACCGTTGTTTAGGGTAAGGGTGAAGGTAGGTACCTATTAAAACATTTAAACCTGCTGCATTTGTTTGCACCTGTCCTAAGTCAGGAACCTGATGTTCAGCAGTTGTCGTTTGTAGATGTGGTTTATAAGTGTTTCTCGTTTCTTATATAGATTAAACCATTGGTTTTTCCTTTTAAAAGTTTTTTTTCTTTTACAAATTGTGAGTTGGATGGAGAGCTGTCTCGTTAGCACTCATACCACATCTTCTTATATATATATTGGGGGTTTTAAACTTAATATTAATGATGACTGCAATATCAATGTATGCATGGAGATATTGAATAACTTTCTTACCTACGAGTGGAGAGCTTGCAGAACTACCGGTCCCAAAACAGCTACATTTGCGTAAAGATGATTCTTTTTTCTTGGACTTGTTCTAAAAAATACAACATTCCAATCTTTTTTGAGATCAAATAAAATGATTTTTTGACATACTGTCATTTATTTTTGTTATCTTCTTATATATGGGATAAAGCAATAATTTTCAAAGAATGAACCCAAAACAAAACATCATCTTACGAGAATAAGCAGATTAAACAGATGGCATGATTTAAGTGTTAAGAAACACTCAAAAAAATTTCATAACAATTCTGATGGACAACAGTCTTTTAACCATAATTATCTTTTAACCATATTATACTTGAAAAATTGCACCCAGTGTTTTATGGTTCTGACCAAACCCCTTTTATTCATTACACTTCATTTAAACAAAGTGTGATAAATAGATTCACTGACACATTTATTAGCGAAATTGAAATATAGGGCAGAAAGTTGCATCAAGATGGTTTAATTGTCAGGTCAAAGAATTTGCAAAAGATATGAGGTTTGATGTTTGCTCAGGTGTTAACACACATTTCCCTATTACATAACAGATTACCAAAGAAAAGATACAGTATAAATAACAGACAATTAAAATAAGATTAGAACAGCATCACATCAAACAAAAATAGATTTACCCGAAAAATATTTACAAAGAATCAGAACACAATGCAAACATGGAACAAATGACAATTAAACATATTCAGGATCATTTCTGAAAATTTTGTATAAATTAAACAAAGTGTGATAAATAGAGATAGAGAGAAAACCAACTAAAGATTTTTTGTTTATTTTTTCATATTACCAGCTCAAATGTTGACTTTGTTAGATGAAGGTCAGATTTCAGGGCCAGAATTTCATTGAATATCCTCCTCTTGATTGTATCTGCTGAATCATTCATCTCATTCTCAAACTGAAAAATAAAGAATGCAAAAGTAAAACTTTAAGGATGTACTTAGGTGAGGTTTTGGAATAAGTGTCAAATGTTCGGACTCCTCAGTGTTTTTCCATAGGATACAAGGTAAAATATGTTGCCCCATAACACTTATTTCTCTTTTAACATTAGACTTAATAGCTCATAAATGGTCATTTGACAAAATTTAAGCAGATTCTTGATTTTCTTTCTTTTGATTTGAGACGAAAATAATACCAATGCAAATATAAGGTTAAAGTCCGAGTCAGCCATTTCCTGCCATATTTTATAAATCAAATATCTCAAAAAGGAGCTCCATGACCTATCAATATTTTTAGCTTATTTTGATCCTTAACTATTACTCTTTCAGCTTAAAGTATCAATTTTGGATTCTTGATTTATTTAATTTTACCTTAGATCACCTAAGTACATCCTTAAGGTGGTACCCAACACTTTGACTAAAATTAATTTGGCTCGTTTAATTTTCTTAAAATTTTGAAAAAGTATTTACTTTGACCCTTTGACAAAATTATAAAAATTTCCAAAAATTTGAACCAATCGTTTTATCAGAAAAATTACACTGGTTATATAGCAGTTTGATGAACACTTATTTTGATCATTGAGAAGCTTGATACTCCCTAACAACACAACATAATCAAAACGTTTAGCTGATTTTACAGAGTTATCTCCCTGTAGTGTTAACCTTAACATTAACTTTTACTTTGTTATCCTTTCACAATACAGAATTTTGTTCAGTTATTTTTTGTTTTACAATTATCCAGAAATGATTGCTCTTATAGAGGTGAGGTAAACCCATCTCAGTGATATTGTTTGCCTCAAATAACAGCCGAAATTCGGCCTTTTCCCCTAGAGAAAATTCCCAATTACTAAAAAAAATGGCTTAAAATTCCTCCCAAAAAGGTCTACATTTTCCCTAAACAGTGATGGCATTGGTAGTAATGTTTGTAAATATCGTATTCATGTTATTATTTTGATATTATAAAGCACTTTTGAGATCCGGTTTTCTGATCAGAATCATCATGGTGTTTGTAACACATGTGGTTTTCAATGCATTAAGTACCATCATTGCTTCTGTTTCTTTCCCCTCTCCTAAAGGTTGAAAATGTCTGACAACCAAAATGTACATGAAAAAACAGTGCAAAAAAATCAGCAAAGGTCAGTAAAAAATCGGAGATGTGTTTAGAATAATATTTCCCAATTTCAATAAAAATGTGCATTTTTCCCAATAAAAAACGGTAGAGGTAGTTTTGAAAAAAGACAACAATATCACTGCATCTATTTCTATATAAAATGTTGGGGATTTTTTTTTTTACATTTCTTACCAATAAATATCTGTATATATTTGAATAGATTTGATGAAAACCAAACCAACAGTTTCTACAATATTAACTTAATATAAACTGAATATTACAAATTAAATGATACTGAAAAAAACCCGTTCATTTTAAGTATGTATTCAGGTTGCACTTTGATAAACAAATATGTATGTAATGTGGTTTGAACCCTCTTTTAACAATCTATAGTTTTTCCATTTTAAACTTTTATTTATTTTGGAGTTATTTCCCATTTCTTATGATTTTGAATTATTCTGTTTTCTATTTAGCTTTATAGATCAATACTGTTTATCAACTGTTTCAAAAGCAAATTCTAAAATATTGTTGTTTAAATACAATGATTGTTTCAATAAAATTTAAATTCAAAAGAGCCAACAAAGAAAATCTTAAGTTACCTGCATCTTCAAATGATTTGCAAAATTATCAACATCAATGGAATCTCTGAATACATAATCTTTCCAACTATTTTTAAGTCAAAATAAGAATTAGTCATATATCTTAGCAAGAGAAATATAATTCAATGAATCCACAAATGGAATTAATAGAATAACAAGAATGTGTCCATAGTACATGGATACCCCACTTGCACTATCATTTTCTATGTTCAGTTGACCGTGAAATTGGGGTCAAACCTCTAATTTGGCATTAAAATTAGAAAGATCGTATCATAGGGCACATGTGTACTAATTTTTAAGTTGATTGGACTTCAACTTCATCAAAAACAACCTTGACCAAAAACTTTAACCTGAAGCGGGACGAACGGTCAAACAGACGAGCAAACAGACAGACAGGCGAACGGATGTACAGACCAGAAAACAAAATGCCCCTCTACTATCGTAGGTGGGGCATAAAAAAGTAAAATAACAAAAACTCGGAACTCTGAAAATTCAAAACTGAAAGTCCCTAATCAAATATATATCAAATATTTCAAACTAATAACTATTAATTGGTAATATAAAGCCACCTACACTGATTTCATCCTGACATTCATTCTCTATATCTTTTTGTACTATTCTCCATATCTCCTTTAAATCCATTTGTCTGGAAAGTTTATTGGAATATAAATTTTCCTGTAATATAAAATATACAGTAAGCAAATTGTTTTGTCATATCGGAGGGAAACAATTCACTGAAACATAACTAGAGGCTCTAAAGAGCCTGTGTCGCTCACCTTGGTCCATGTGAATATTAAACAATGGACACAGATGGATTCATGACAAAATTGTGTTTTGGTGATGGTGATTTGTTTGTAGATCTTACTTTACTAAACATTATTGCTGCTTACAATTATCTCTATCTATAACAGTACTTTCTGTGGAAAATGTTATTGAAAATCTTCAAATTTTAAGAAAACTGTTAAAAATTGACTATGAAGAGCAATAACTCCTTAGGGGGTCAATTGACTATTTTGGTCATAGTGACCTATTTTTAGTTCTTACTTTGCTGTACATTATTGCTGTTTACAGTTTATCTCTATCTATAATAATATTCAAGATAATAACAAAAAAACAGCAAAATTTCTTCAAAATTACCAATTCAGGGGTAGCAACCTAACAACCGATTATCCGATTCATCTGAAAATTTCAGGGCAGATAGATCTTCACCTGATGAACAATATTACCCATGTCAGATTTGCTCTAAATGCTTTGGTTTTTGAGTTATAAGCCAAAAACTGCATTTTACCCCTATGTTCTATTTTTAGCCATGGAGGCCATTTTGGTTGGTTGGGCGGGGCACCGGACACATTTTTTTAACAAGATACCCCAATGATGATTATGGCCAAGTTTGGTTGAATTTGGCCCAGTAGTTTCAGAGGAGAAGATTTTTCTAAAAGATTACTAAGATTT
Source organism: Mytilus edulis (assembly GCA_019925275.1). NCBI lineage: Eukaryota > Metazoa > Mollusca > Bivalvia > Mytilida > Mytilidae > Mytilus > Mytilus edulis. Next base: position 36,195,438 of record CM034357.1, read on the forward strand.
ACGAAAAATGGTTAAAAATTGACTATAAAGGGCAATAACTCCTAAAGTGGTCAACTGACCATTATGGTCATGTTAACTTATTTGTAGATTTTACTTTGCTGAACATTATTGCTGTTTCCAGTTTATCTCTATCTATAATAATATTCAAGATAATAACCAAAAACAGCAAAATTTCCTTAAAATTACCATTTCAGGGGCAGCAACCCAACAACGAAATGTCTGATTCATCTGAAAATTTCAGGGCAGATAGATCTTCACCTGATGAACAATATTACCCATGTCAGATTTGCTCTAAATGCTTTGGTTTTTGAGTTATAAGCCAAAAACTGCATTTTACCCCTATGTTCTATTTTTAGCCATGGCGGCCATCTTGGTTGGTTGGTCAGGTCACCGGACACATTTTTTAAACTAGATACCCCAATGATGATTGTGGCCAAGTTTGGTTGAATTTGGCCCAGTAGTTTCAGAGGTGAAGATTTTTGTAAAAGTTAACGACAACGGAAGACGACGAAGGACAACGACAGACGCCAAGTGATGAGAAAAGCTCACTTGGCCCTTCGGGCCAGGTGAGCTAAAAAAGGGATAAGTATTTTAATGCCTATATCCTGTTTTTCAACCTATTTAATAAACCATTTTTTACACTCACCTCTAATTCATAGGATCGTAGCTTTTCTATTTCCACATCTTTTTCGCTCTTCCTCATATCATCCTGTAGACAGTTTATTTGACCTATCAGAAAACATAATAAATATTAGTGATCAATTTACATTAATGTAAACTATTAATGAAAAGACAAAAGGCCTGCCTCAGCCAAACTATTTCCAATTAAAATTTCCATTTGAGTAAATATTCATTCCATTTGAAGGGTATCAAAAGTGGCATTTTACGTTTTCGCAGTTTGGCACTACCTTTCCGCATATGTATAGTACTCTTTTCTGCATTTTTTTTTACATTGATTTAGTTAAAGCTTATTTACGTTTCCGCATTTTAATGTTTAATGAATGACTCTTCCATTTGCCAGGTAAACATGTTGCCCCCTGCTCAAAAAAGGGGAGGTAGAAGTAGGATAAGTCTTTAAGATTAAAATGAAACCATCAACTTAAAATTATAATAAACTATTATCGCAAAGATATGTCTTGCCTTTTTATAATTTTGATATGTTGGAATCAAAATAGTAATGCTTTAACATCTTACACAAGTTATGCAAATATTGAGTAACATGGCTCAACAATCTCCATGTAAATGAGATGTGCCAATGCTAATACAATTGCATACCAAATACCATTGACTTATTATAAGTCGTTCCCCAACCTAAATACAAACATTAACTTGTAAACTATGAAAAAGTTTCAAAGTCAATGAACCATGAAGAGGTTGTAGGGCTAAATAATCTCCATGGAAACAATACTTAGTACTTGCAGATGTCAATAAATATGCATACCAAATATCATTGATTTAACATTAGCAGTTCATCTTAAACTGAACTTATCACAAACTAATACATGTAAACTAAGATAAGTTTCAAAGTCATTAGACTGTGACTGAGGGGAGAGGCCAAATATTCTCCATGGAAATGAGATGTGCCAATGCTTATACAACTGAATACCAATTAACATTAGCCTTCCACTAATGGTTCCCCTTTAAATGACCTAACCACAAAATAAGACTGATAACTTTGAAAAAGTTTCGAAGTCAATAGACCATGACTGAAGGGCCAGGGCCAAAAAATCTCCATGGAAATTAGATGTGCCCATGCTTATAAACTGCATACCAAATATCATTGACCTACCACTTGTGGTTCCACATAAACTGACCTAATCACAAACTAATACATGTAAAATAAGCCAAAGTTTCAAAGTCAAAGACCATGACTGAAGGGGCAGGGTCAAATAATCTCCATGGAAATTAGATGTGCCCATGCTTATAAACTGCATACCAAATAGAATTGACCTAACACTTGTGGTTCCACATAAAATAGACCTAATCACAAACTAATACACTGTTGATGCCATCCCTGCCGTTGACGCCGGAAACAGCATACGTAGGTCTTGCTTTTCGACTCTGTCAGGGCGAGACAAAAATCAAACATGGTCGTATATCAATTAAAAGCAAATGTTCAACACTCATAATCTCTTCTCTACCATACTAGACACACTGTTCAGAAACGAATTCAATTCGTTTGCGGTCATTTTTACGAACTGGTTCTATTGCTGATAAAAGACCGAAAAAAAAAGTCTTATATATCATTACAACCATTTTTCTACAGGTGAAATACAGGTTAAAATGCGGAAAGGTGGTATCTTTTTATTTCGGAAAAGTAATGTACAAAAATGTGGAAAAATGAAATTGTTTTTTTGCTAAAAATGCGGAAACGTAATACGCCCATCAAAAGTAATAAAACTTACAAGTGTGAAACTATAAACCTTATTAAAGAACTACATTAAGAAAGATCGGGGACACAGAACTGTATTATAGTTGCTAACATTCACGTCATTTGGTCTCAGGTGGATAAATGTCTCATTGGCAATCATACAACATCTCTTTACTTTATATTCACTCAGTAATGAACTGGAAATAGCAATTTTTTTAGATGTGCTCATATTTTTGGATAATCCATTAAAAAGGTTATTTTTTTCACAATCAGGAAATTTTCTCTACCACGTAAAAATACAAAATACACAAGGCTTAAAATGTATTTTTTTCAAAAAATATTCTCAGTGAAGCTTGAATCAGTAAAGTGGAAATTCCAAATCAGTAACCAAGTATAAGGCAAACTCATTTATCAGATGTCAGGAAAAAATACAAACCTTCAGATTTGGCACATTTATCAAACAACTCCATGTTAGTTCTGAAAGACAAAAATACAAGCTTTAATAATACAGTATAGCAATTTTAACTGATAATATATAACTGGTTTAAGGATGTACTAGGATCACAGTTTGGGAATTTGTGTCTGAAAGTCTGAGTAAGCCACTTACTTCCATTTTTTGAAATTCAAATATCTCGAAAAGGAGCTCTATAACATATCAATAATTTTTAGATTATTTTGTTCAATGTTTGCTTTTTTTAAATTTGAAATTTTTAACTGAAATTTGAGTATGTATGCATTACTAGAAAAATAACTTTTTTAAATATCACTTTAAAATTATGTCAGTGCTTAACAAAATACATGAAAAATTTAAAAAAAAATATAAATACATGTAGTAGTTCATTCAAAATATGAACTGCACACAAGTGAGCCAAAAAAATTAACAACTGTTGGCTAGATGATTGTTTTTACCACTAAACTGTATTATGGCTGAAGTGTAGAAAAAAATCATCATTTAAAAATATCTCTAAAAAAAAATAATATATCGATACGCTTATAAGAAAATATAAACACTTACTGGTGTTTTTGCTTTACCACATTGAAACCTTGTTTTGAGGTACATCCACCCATTATATATAAATGTTCAAAATAGTATTAAATTCTAAATACAAGAAACAAAGTCCACATTTGTCATAGAAAAACACAACAATGTCGCTACAATACTTTGAATGACTTAAGTATAAGGATGGAACTGCTCATATCACAATTTGACACAGAGAATGACACGTTATGTTAAAAAATGGTGATAAATCAATCCTAGCCTTCTTCTTATTGCCAAAGGAATAAAAATCTTCGTATAAGAATAGGATTATTGATATAGACTTGATCTATGTCGAGTAACTTTCTATGAAAAAAAAAAGACCAATTCTCCACAGACGAATTCTGTTTGAAATTGTGAGATGAAATGCAATAAAATGTTTGCTGATCATGACAGTCTATTGACAAATTTGTTCCATTTAACCATATTAATGTTGCTTTCCAGAATGGTGCTTATATTCATAACACTTATAAGGAGAATATTCCTTAAGAACTGTTCAATCATGAAATTACAGAAGCTTTATGAGTCTTTGTGGTTTTAGTATTAGCAATAAAAAGATTAAAGTGATGACTACAATGAGGACTGTTAATATAAAAAAGAAGATGTGGTATGATTGCCAATGAGACAACTCTGCACAAGGGGCAAAATGACACAGAAATTAACAACCGTAGGTCACTGTACGGCCTTCAACAAAGAGCAAAACCCATACTGCATAGTCAGTTATAAAAGGCCCTGAAATGACAATGAAAAAACAAGAAAACAAGAAAACTAACGACCTTATTTACAAACAAGAATGTGTCCACGGAAGCCCCACTCGAACTTTCATTTTCTATGTTAAGTGGACCGTGAAATTGGGGTGAAAAGTCTCATTTGGCTTTAAAATTAGAAAGATTATATCATAAGCAACATGTGTACTAAGTTTCAAGTTGTTTGGACTTCAGCTTCATCAAAAACTACCTTGACCAAAAACTTTAACCAGAAGCGGGACAGAAGGATGGACAAACAGACAAACGAACATACGAAAGAATGTACTGACAGATGCACAGACCAGAAAACATAATGCCCCCTCTACTATTGTAGGTGGGGCATAAAAATGAGCGAAAAACAAATATGCAACACATAAACAAATGACAACCACTGAATTACATGCTCCTGACTTGCGACAGGCACATATACATACAGAATGTGGCGGGGTTAAACATGTTAGTAAGACTTCTGACAATTTATATCAACTGCTGGGAAACATAAAAGATACAAAATTTTCTGCTGTAGTAACCTTGACCTTTGACCAATTGACCTTAAAATCAATAAAGATCTTGTTCACCTTAAAGTCCATTATCAAACAAAGAAAGAAACAAGAATGTTTCCAAAGTACACAGATGCCCCACTCCCATTATCATTTTCCATGTTCAATTGACCGTGAAATTGGATAAAACACATAATTAGGCATTAAAATTAGAAAGATAATATCATAGGGAACATGTGTACTAAGTTTCAAGTTGATTGGACTTCAACTTCATCAAAAACTACCTTGACCAAAAACTTTAACCTGAAACATGCACTTTCATTTTCTATGTTCAGTGGACCGTGAAATTGGGGTCAAAAGTTTAATTTGGCTTTAAAATTAGAAAGATCATATCATGAGGAACATGTGTACTAAGTTTCAAGTTGATTGGACTTCAACTTCATCAAAAACTACCTTGACCAAAAACTTTAACCTGAAGCGGGACAGACAGACGGACGGACGAACGAACGGACGGACGAACAGATGCACAGACCAGAAAACATAATGCCCCTCTACTATTGTAGGTGGGGCATAAAATAACATGATTTACGTCTCAAAAGATAATGTTTTGAAATCAAACTTTTCACAAATTTCAGTCTTTTAAATGTTCTGCAACCTTGATATTTGACCTGCAGAAAAAAAAATCAATAACTTTAAGGGTTTCCTTCTTCCCAAGGGGCATGTCCAGGATTGCAAGAACGTAAAACATAACCATATGTGCTGTTGCAACTAACAATATAACAAAGCATATCTATGTAGAATATTGGAACTATGTTTATGCTTATGTTTTGAATAGAATATTGAACTGTATGGTAGTATTTTCATCAGAATCAACCTAGCCTTATCACAACGTGAAGTACCATAAACAACTTATAACCAAACTGGGCATTTCTAAAAAAAAATTGGTTTGCAGGTGACATCTTTTGAACCATATGTCAGTCTTCCCAGAAATAGTACTTATTCCAAATTGATGAAAATGGTAAATATTTCAACAGAATATTCTTAAATATATGCAGCACCTTATCAACTCTAAACACCCAATAAAAATAAAGTAAGTAAAAAATATATTTGTTTACCTGATTTCCATAATTATTTCACACATTAGCCATGAATTAAGTGATATAATATACAGATACAGGAAACAAATCTACCACCGAGTTCTATATGCAGCTACGATCAATAATTATTGATACACTAGCTACAGTCCCAGCAATGTAAAAAGATTCAATTTACTTTCAATTAGCCATTATAGGAACTGACAACTTGATAGTTATAATTTCCTAGCCTTATATTATTCAAATTTTGCTCTATTAGAGGATTTTGTACAGTTTTACAAAAGAAAATAAAGTAGAAAATCAAAATAAACTTATTTAGTTAACAGATAAAGTGGAGGTATTTAGAATTTCTATATGTAAACTTTTATCGTATGACCTTTGTTCCATATGATGGTAATTTAATTATTTAAATTCCTGATAATGGTGAAAATCTTACTTTTTTCTGACAAAAATTCAATCATTTCTATAATATTAATCAGCTATCTAATAATGTGGGTTTCAGGACACCACCAGTACAATACAAGAATGTGTCCATAGTACACAGATGCTCCACTAGCACTATCATTTTCTATGCTCAGTGGAACGTCAAAACTCTAATTTGGAATTAAAATTATAAAAATCATAGTATAGGGAACATTTTTAGTAAGTTTCAGGTTGATAGGACTTCAACTTCATCAAAAACTACCTTGACCAAAAACTTTAACCTCAAGCGAGACAGACGAACGAATAGACAAACAAACTAATCCAGAGACCAGGAAACATAATGCCAATAAAAGGGGCATAAAAAAGTATCATCACAGACTGTAGAACATCAATTATGAACTTACATGATTTACAACTCATG
>CM034357.1:36202128-36245033 GCA_019925275.1 Mytilus edulis
AATTACTTCTGAATCCTGTCTTTTGTTTAAAAAAACTGTAAAAATCATACAAGGCCACACCAATTTAATTTCTTGTTCTACGGATTTTTGGACTCCAAAATTTGGGGCGAGCGAGCGATTTGAAAATTTTAATAAAAAAATATTTAATTTGAAAATTTTTGAGGCGAAGCTTGAAAAGTAAAGGCGAGCGACTATATTTTTTTTTTGTAAACATAAAATAGTAGGTTTTGACAATAATAAAACTTGATTTATAACTTGTACTTTGACATTTTTTAATTTCTGAAGTATTTTTTCCCTGTTCACCAAGAAATAATTAAATCTGGTCTATGTATGTGTGACTGACAATGAGACAATTCTCCATCCAAGTCATAATCAGTTTGGGGGCAACCCCTTAATGTTATAAATATCCCATTTACATGTTTTATGAGGGATCAATATAAGTTATAATATATTTGTTTGTACAAAAGGGCTCATATTTTCTCAAAGAACTATATATCTATTTAGTATTAAATGGTCAAAACATGTCAGAATTTTGTAATATTCCTGGACTTTAACCATGTTAAATTAACACATTTACTTTAACAGTTTAATATTATTCAAAATAAGTGGACCCCTCTTTTTTAGAAAAAGTTGTTTAAAATATGATGTAACTCTCCTCTTTTTGAGTACAAAATTCTAAGTTTTCAAAGGTTTTGTATAGAAGAACTATACAAATCCTTGGTATTTCTATTTTCTTTTCTACATCAGTCATCAGTAAAATGACCCCTTGTCTGATGAGGGTTGTTCTCAACCTGACAATAACAAACACAGGTCAAAGTACGGCCTTTTACACAGGGCTTTGATACAGACCAAACAGTAAGCTATAAAGGATCCCAAAATTATTAGCGTACACAATTCGAACAGGAAAACCAACGATCTAATTTATTTATCCAAACTGGAAAAAAAATTATACCAATGAACAACATCAACAAACGATAACTGCTGAACGACAGGCCCCTGAATCAACCAGGACAGGTGCATAAACATGCAGCGGCTATAGATAGTTTTGTTTTGACAGCATACAATATAATTGCAGTTGAAGGCAAATCCTTCAGAAGTTCTTTGTACTTTATTCTACCAACGAACATTTTTGATAGGGAATGTAAGTAAGGGGGAAAGAAACCAATGTTGATATCTTTTTATGATATTTACAAAAAAAAAACAGTGCGGGAAATAGACATGATTACATTTCCGGATGCGGGAAGCGGGAATATAAAAAAAATAAAAAAATTCCGTTTTGAAAAAAATAGGTGCGGGCGGGTCCGTCGAACAAGGAATCAAATTGGTGTGGCCTAATGCAATAAATTCCACAAAAAAAACCACCCAAAATTATTTGCCTTGTGCTTCATTCAATGGTAAGCAAAAAACTGAATAATTATTCTTCTTGTGTGTATTCGAAAATTTGGAAAATTTATGTTTAACTCCGAGGACAAACAATAATGAAAACTTTCGTCCTAAATGTAAAATACTTACAAAGCTGGATATATCTGCAGCTAACTGATTATCTGTATCATCTTCAGGATTACAATCTTCATCTTCTTCATCAAAGACAGGAAGTAAGTCCATTCTGTACTCCTTGTGATATTCCTTAGGACACAATGGTGAAGGCAAATGTTTATCTGACCCTAACTGCAAAAAAAAAAATCATGCACATCATTTACTTATAGATAAAATATGTTGAACTAAGAGCTATTGATCACAAATAATGACCCCGATCAAAGTATAAGGGAAACAGGAAGATGAGAAGAAAAAGAATGTGAAAAAAAAATTTGTCTTAGTAAGTAGTTCTTGAGAAAAATGAATCAAAAATTTCATTCAAGACCATGATATGTAGGAAAATATACCATAAACAACAAGAATGTGTCCAAAGTACACGGATGCTCCACTCACACTATCATTTCATGTTCAATGGACCGTGAAATTGGGTAAACAAGTGAAACTGTGAGCTACTGCTCACTGATGATACCCCCGCCGCAAGTGGATAATATTAATAGTGTAAAAATATGCAAGTGTTCGGTAAACAGGAAGTTATCGAGTGATGACTCTGAAAACGCATCACACGGTATAGCTGACTTATATAAACCTTGAAACCAAGTTTCAGAAATCCTTGTATTGTAGTTCCTGAGAAAATTGTGACGAAAATTTTCAACTTGGCTATCATGTGTAAAATCATACAAGTGTTCGGTAAACAGGAAGTTGTCAAGTGATGAATCTGGAAACGTATCACACGGTATAGCTGACTTATATAAAGTTTCAGAAATCCTTGTATTGTAGTTCCTGAGAAAATTGTGACGAAAATTTTCAACTTGGCTATCATGTGTAAAATCATACAAGTGTTCGGTAAACAGGAAGTTGTCAAGTGATGAATCTGAAAACGCATCACACGGTATAGCTGACTTATATAAACCCTGAAACCAAATTTCAGAAATCCTATTCCAGAGAAAAATGTGACGAAAAATATTCATGGGACTGACGGACAGACAGAGGTAAAACAGTATACCCCCCTTTTTTTCAAAGTGGGGGTATAAAAATCTATTTTGGCATTAAAATTAAAAAAGATCATACCATAAGGAACATGTGTACTAAGTTTCAAGTTGAATAGACTTCAACTTCATCAAAAACTACCTTGACCAAAAACTTTAACCTGAAACTCGCTCTTTCATTTTCTATGTTCAGTGGACTGTGAAATTGGAGTAAAAACTCTTATTTAGCATTTAAATTAGAAAGATCATATCATAGGGAACATGTATACTAAGTTTCAAGTTGATTGGACTTCAACTTCATCAAAAACTACCTTGACCAAAAACTTTAACCTGATGCGGGACAGACAGACGGACGAACAGACGAACGGACGGATGGACAGACGCACAGACCAGAAAACATAATGCCCCTCTTCTATCGTAGGTGGGGCATAAAAAGTGGAGAGCAATGAATCTGGAAATGCATCACATGATATAGCATTCTCACTGGAACCTTGATTCCAAATTTCAGAGAGCTGTAATTTCCAATAAACAAGTGAAACTGTGAGCTACTGCTCACTGATGATACCCCCGCCGCAAATGGATAATATTAATAGTGTAAAAATATGCAAGTGTTCGGTAAATAGGAAGTTGTCGAGTGATGAATCTGAAAACGCATCACACCATATAGCTGACTAAAAAATCCTGAAACCAAATTTCAGAAATCCTTGTATTGTAGTTCCTGAGAAAATTTGTGACGAAAATTTTCAACTTGGCTATCATGTGTAAAATCATACAAGTGTTCGGTAAACAGGAAGTTGTCAAGTGATCAATCTGAAAACGCATCACACAGTATAGCTGACTTAGATAAACCCTGAAACCAAATTTCAGAAATCCTTGTATTGTAGTTCCTGAGATAAATGTGACGAAAAATATTCATGGGACGGACTGACTGACTGACGGACTAACAGAAGGACAGACAGAGGTAAAACAGTATACCCCCCCTTTTTTAAAGCGGGGGTATAACAAACCCAAAATTCTATGGGATTCACAGACAGATAAACCAGTAATTAAACAAGAATGTGTCCCCAGTACACGAATGCCCCACTTGCACTATCATTTTCTATGTTCAGTGGACTGTGAAATTGGGGTAAACCCTCTAATTTGGCATTAAAATTAAAAAGATCATATCATAGGGGAACATGTATACTAAGTTTGAAGTCCATTGGACTTCAACTTCATCAAAAACTACCTTGACCAAAAACTTTAACCTGAAGCGGGACAGACAGACAGACGGACGGACCAACGAACGGACGCACAGACCAGAAAACATAATGCCCCTCTACTATCATAGGTGGGGCATAAAAACACCCTATCCATTCCCTGAAAATAGCTATAAGGCTGTAACAATAAAACTCACCATCCCTTTAAGTTCCATACATAGTGACTGACTATGTTCGCATGGGTGTACTGCATACAAAGCTGCCAGCAGCTTTGGAAATCATTTCTTCTACACCATCTCCAGATTCTGAGGGCATATGACCAAAACTTGAAAAATATAATTCATAAACATCAAGTTTTTTTCTATACCTTTGCACACATAATAGAAGATAAATTTTGAAAATTTAATATTGGCTTTTTTCATTTTTCATTCCTGGTTTATTTTGCAATACAAATATCATTCTGTAAACCAACCTATTTTCATGTATACTGTAAAAGTAGAAATTTTCGCTGAGTATTTAATTTCGTTCATTTCATGGAAAAAATATATCCACGAAATTAAAACCTCCACAAAAAATTATACCTACATATAATATCACTTCCATTTACAGGAAACCACAAATATAATCCCCATTAAATCTTATATAGAGTCAAAACCACGAAATGTTAACCCCACGAAAATTAATGTTTCTACAGTACTTTATCTCTCATATAGCCTTTTCTAGCCCATTTCGCGACAAATTAGTTGTTCATCAGGGTGATTGCTATGGACACCTACAGTGTAGGGGTTAAAAAGAATCTCTTCAATATGCTGTATTATATACCTTGTAATGTCCTGTTTGGACTGCATCAATTCAAACTTCACTTCATCATTTTCTTTTTTATACTCCTAAAAAAAATGCACATAAATTAGTTGCCTGGAAAAAGATCATTATTGGTTACTTGAAAGGTTATCTTGAACCAAAGGGATGGACACTCATATTCTCTACACTGAAATGCATGAATGCTTATACAAAATAATACTATTAAAACTTGGTGGAATTATTATGGTGGACTTAAAAAGCATATGCCTTCCCTTTATCTATAGCATGTAAAGAAGTCACTCGGGTAAAGAAAATTGGTAACAAACACATTTTAGTACGGGAAAGGTATTGTTATGGCAAAGAAAACAAGAATGTGTCCAAAGTACACGGATGCCCCACTCGCACTATCCTTTTGCATGTTCCATGGACCGTGAAATTGGGTAATAATCTAATTTGGCATTAAAATTAGAAAGATTATACTATAGGGAACATATGTACTAAGTTTCAAGTTAATTGGACTTCAATTTCATCAAAAACTACCTTGACCAAAAACTTTAACCTGAAACTTCCACTTTCATTTTCTATGTTCAGTGGACCGTGAAATTGAAGTCAAAAGTCTAATTTGGCTTTAAAATTAGAAAGATCATATCATAACCAACAAGTGTACTAAGTTTCAAGTTGATTGGACTTCAGCTTCATCAAAAACTTTAACCTGAACGAAGGGACGCACAGACGGACGAACGGAACCACAGACGAACTAACGAAGCCACAGACCAGAAAACATAATGCCCCTCTACTATCGTAGGTGGGGCATAACAATAGTGTGAGTGAACTCCAAAATGCATCCCTTTCTCGGTAATTTAATTATCTTCTCTTTAACAGAATAGGGTGATTCCTATTTACACCCAAAAACTTTGCTAAATATATATGGTAAATTGATTTTCATATATTCAACAATTTTTGACATGAATCAGTAGAAGAGTCTTGTTGTGGCAATTGGCAATTCAGAATATATATGGTTTAAGTTTATAAAACTAGAGGCTCTTTAGAGCCTGTGTCCCTCACCTTGGTCTATGTTAATATTAAAGGAAGCAGATGGATTCATGACAAAATTGTGTTTTGGTGATGGTGATGTGTTTGTACATCTTACTTTACTGAACATTCTTGCTGCTTAAAATTATCTCTATCTATAATGAACTTGGTCCATTAGTTTCAGTGGAAAATGTTAGTAAAAATTTACAAATTTTATGAAAATTGTTAAAAATTGACTATAAAGAACATCAACTCCTAAGGGGTCAATTGACCATTTCGGCCATGTTGACATATTTGTAAATCTTACTTTGCTGAACATTATTGTTGATTACAGTTTATCTCTATCAATAATAATATTCAAGATAATGACCAAAAACAGCAAAATTTCCTTAAAACTAACAATTCAGGGTCAGCAACCCAACAACGGGTTGTCCGATTCATCTAAAAATTTCAGAGCAGATAAATATTGACCTGATAAACAATTTTACCCCATATCAGATTTGCTTTAAATGCTTTGGGTTTTGAGTTATAAGCCAAAAACTGCATTTTACCCCATGTTCTATTTTTAGCCATGGCGGCCATCTTGGTTGGATGGCCTGGTCACCGGACACATTTTTCAAACTACTAACCCAAAAGATGATTGTGGCAAAGTTTGGATTAATTTGGCCCAGTAGTTTCAGAGGAGAAGATTTTTGTAAAAGATTACTAAGATTTACGAAAAATGGTTAAAAATTGACTATAAAGCGCAATAACTCCTAAAGGGGTCAACTGACCATTTCAGTCATGTTGACTTATTTCTAAATCTTACTTTGCTGAACATTATTGCTGTTTATAGTTTATCTCTATCTATAATAATATTCAAGATAATAACCAAAAAGAGCAAAATTTCCTTAAAATTACTAATTCAGGGCCAGCAACCAAACAACGGTTTGTCCGATTCATCTGAAATTTTCAGGGCAGATAGATCTTGAACTGATAAACAATTTTACCCCAGTCAGATTTGCTCTAAATGCTTTGGTTTTTGAGTTATAAGCCAAAAACTGCATTTTACCCCTATGTTCTATTTTTAGCCATGGTGGCCATCTTGGATGGTTGGCCGGGTCACCGGACACATTTTTAAAACTAGATACCCCAATGATGATTGTGGCCAAGTTTGGTTTAATTTGGCCCAGTTGTTTAAGAGGAGAAGATTTTTGTAAAAGTTAATGACGACGACGGACGCCAAGTGATGAGAAAAGCTCACTTGGCCTTTTAGGCCAGGTGAGCTAATCAAAGAGCAGAATGCTCTGAGGGATACGATTGCCATAGTTTTCATGGACACATGTATAGCAGTTCTGCCTGCTTTTCATTAAGCAAATGCGTGATATTTGCCCAAAATTGAAAAGATCAAAGAGGAAAAAAATAGATCCAAGCTAGGATACTGCCACAAAAAAAGCAGGAACATGCTTGAGTATCACGCATTTTTGGCAGCCCTGGTATATTTTCAAAACTAATTGTATTATTTTTAAAACTAATTCAACTGCACATGCAAAATATATAAATCTGAATAGTCACTCAACTTTAAAAATAGACAATCCTGGATACAAGTGTATGAGCAATATACTTATTGTGTTTTATTTTTGTACTATCAATTCCGAGTTTACTTTCCACAGCAGTCACTGAGAGTGAGAGAAGGTATTTCACTTCGTATCTTAACACCGTTAATTCTAGGAGGAACCCCATTTCTAACTCTTTAAATATTTATAATTTATTCCCTTTGGGTCAGTGGGCATGAATCCTCTCCGTACACATTCCTCTGTTAAATTAAGATCGTTCTTAATATAATACGACGTTTATCGGCATCTAACGAGTTAATTTGTCTTGACAAGTCGTATTGTATTTCGATTTTGACGGGAAATACTTTCGGAAGGGAGACAACTCGAAACGATAATATGGAAGACTCCATTTCGGCTGAAGGTGTGTTATAGGTAATACTTTCAATGTGGACAACATTAATCTTAATTTAAATGATGCATATGATTTAAAATTATGCAACAACAATAACCCTCAATAGCAGACGGACATAGAAAGAATCCCATGAGTTTCAAATTAATCAATAAAGCGGGGAATCCAGAGCAACCACTCATTCTGATACCCCTTGAAATCAAAGAAAACTATACGCATGCGCATTAATACATAAACAAACCTGCGACTCTCGATTTGACACAAGAACGTTTATTAAATGATATGATGAATGGTTCTCCATTTCTTTATGGTGTACAGTATCAAATATCAGTTTCATAGCGATAAAATATAGAAAACTCCACTTCAGTTCTTATATGACAGAAATAGAATTATCGGAATTCAGAGACCTCTCGCATTTATAAAAACTGGGGAATTCCCTCTGACGTGTTTCTAAATTTATAAAAACACTAAATATAAATACAGCTTAATTCTGATTTTCCGTGTTGTTAAAAACACGCATATAAGTCAAGGGAATTATCAAACATAAAGATTATGAAAGAAATATTATAGGAAAGTTGTTTAAGTTCAATCCCTTTGTTTGTTTTTACCTTTTAAAGCAAGACAATCATAAGAATCTGAGATGTTTCTTATGTTTAGAATAAAACGATTGACGTGAGGGCATTGCTCTGAGCCACCGGTATGAGTCTACAGATTGCTTGAAAGCAATCGTATCCCAAAAACAAGAATGTGCCATAGAACACAGATGCCAAACTTGTCACTATCATTTTCTATGTTCAGTGGACTGCTAAAGGACAAGGTACGATAAGGTCTGTTTTTGGCCACTCTATTTTTCCAAATTTTCAAATTCTGTTTTGGAAAGCTACTTATTATGTATTGAATGAACTTCAAAACCACTAATTTTAGTAAGTGGGTGAGGTGAGGGGGGTTAACTTTTTGTTATTATTCGAATATTGTAATTATTATTCATTTTGCAAACTTCAAACCTAAGGGAATATTTTAACGGGATAAGTAGCTTTCCCAAAAAAAATGTAGAAAATGAGAAAATAAGGGGGCCAAAAATGGGCCTTATCGTGCTTGTATATGTTTAACTTAAAATTAGAAAGATCATATCATAAGTTTCAAGTTGATTGGACTTCAACTTCATCAAAAACGACCTTGAACAAAAACTTTAACCTGAAGCAGGACAGACAGACCGACGAAGGAATAGACCATCACACAGACCAAAAAACATAAAGCCCATAAAAAGGTTGGGCACGACCCGCCTGACACTAATAGTAATCTATAAAGGTATTGTAATGTCATATAAGAATATATATAAATAGTTCAGGGTCTTGTAATGATTTTAATCTACTAATGATTTAATCGGGGCCAGACAAATTACTAAAGGTCTAAAAATGAGGAATTTCATATAAAACTGAAACTTATAACTTATGAAAAAGATGAAAAAATATAGAAAAGGGCAAAACTTTATGCACAATTCTCATAAACCATTGGCATAAGAGTAAATGCTTTAAATTCAAAATAACAAAACATTTGTCAAATATATTATATCTAATATTTGAGTTAGCCATATTAAATTTAAACTTACACTAAAAGTTTACCAATGTCATTTAAACTTTTGGCAGTTTCTATTGTCTTACTACTAACTAACGTACAACAAGATTCGTGTTTCTTGTAATTTGATTCCAGACAAATATCTCTAAAGAAATTATCAAAATGATTAACAAGATAAAAAATAACCAATAAATGCATGATCATTGTCGCTTTGGTTTTCTGCCTTGATTCAGTTGTTATTTTGGACATATTTATTTATTTTTATTCATCTGTTCAAAATAGATAACAATTTAACCGTAAAAAGTTTGTTTTAAAAAAAAAAAGTATTGTTCGTATGAAAATTTGCATCTTTTAGTTTATGTTTAGTTATAGAATACTTTTAAGAAGGCCTTCATATATATAAAAATCGCCATTTCATTGCATTTTTTAGGTTTTTTTATCATTTTTTTTTTTGGAAATAGGAATAATGTTGATTTTTTTTCAGAAATCATCTTTTATTAAATGTTTGAATCAGTGTTTACATTCAACAGTTTGAAAATATACTACATTCAAACTAATATACAGTTTTAATACTTATAGTCAACATGTAATTTCTACCAGTTTAGCAGATAAACTTTTTACTCAGGTGGATTAATCAATGAGTGATAGATTTCAGTTAGAAGAAATTTAAAGGACTGAGTGAATAAACTATACAGAGAACAAAACCTGTTGTATTTGTTAGATGGGACAATAGAACTGCCAAAAGTTTAAATGGACAGGTAACTATCAGGTGAATCTATGGAAAGGTTCAATAAGGTGCGCAATAATTATGATTGAAGTTAGCCAAAATTAAATTTAAACTGTAATTATAAAAAAGTTTTCCGATGATCTATTTATTTACTGCAATGAATTATTATTTTCTTTTATTCTACTAACCTTGAGCTGTACACAAAGATCTTCAAGCTGTTTGTTGAGAGAATTGACTTCCAAATATCTCTAAAATTGATAAATTACAAAAAGATTACAGAAATAAATAAAAACAAATAAATGCATGATCATTGCTCGCCTTTGGCTGTTTTCTGCTCTTGATCCGGTTGTTATCTCTTTGACACATCCCCCATTTCCATTCTCAATTTTATGATGTACTGGAGCAATTTCTATGCAGAGATGCTGCACCAAATATGGTGAAGTTAATTATATACTGAAATGCTTATTGATAGTAATAACCTCTACCAATCAAAAAAGAAGCTGACTACCTGGCGTTTTTTCTTCTATTTTGTCTATATAAATTTAAACTTAACAAGAATGTGTCCATAGTACATGGATGCCCCACTCGCACTATCATTTTCTATGTTCAGTGGACCGTGAAATTGGGGTCAAAATTATAATTTGGAATTATAATTAGAAAGATCATATCATAGGGAACATGTGTACTAAGTTTCAAGTTGATGTAACTTTAACTTCATCAAAAACTACCTTGACCAAAAACTTTAACCTGAACTTCGCACTATCATTTTCTATGTTCAGTGGACCATGAAATTGGGGTCAAAACTATAATTTGGTATTAAAATTAGAAAGATCATATCATGGGGAACATGTGTACTAAGTTTCAAGTTGATTGGACTTCAACTTCTTCAAAAACTACCTTGACCAAAAACTTTAACCTGAAGCGAACGGACGGACGCACAGATGAAAGGAGGCACAGACCAGAAAACATAATGCCCCTCTACTATCGTAAGTGGGGCATAAAAATTGTTCCTACTTGTTATTGACTTTATTTCCTAACTGTATTTATAAAACCTTCCAAATCTTTGAAGCATTTGTTGTGTTAAGTTCTTTAGAGTTCTAAGCTAATTTATATTTGCCCTATCTGGTTTGTTTATTTTTTGATAGTCAATCTATGGTTTTATTGTTCTCAACTCTTCATGGGACAAAATTCAATTTTAACATCAAAATTCCTTGGTATAATCTTGATTTGTCAGTGTGATGGCATCAGGTAGGCTAAAATGACTGATTGGATGACTTCACAAAGTAAACAGATCTTAGATTTGAGAAAATTAGCACTTGGCATATTGTATATAGATAACGGTACATCTGTTTGTGACAAGATGGTTTCACTTAGTAAATGTGGTAGATACTAAGACAGCCGTAATCAGTTGAGCTAAGGAAGTACTTCTTTAGCGTAATCAGTATACAGCCTGCCTTGTACCATAACATAAAGGTCCAGGTTGAGACAAACAATTTTGTGATGAAATTCATGCTCTTCGGTTACATGTTTATTGTTGAATAATCCATATTGGCCTTTAATTTTCAATTTGTTAATTTTTTTGTTCGGTTAATTTCTCATTGACATATACCAAACATCTCATTCTATTCTTTCAAATCATTTGCAGTCAACAAAAAAGATCATCTAATATTTCCTATATGTCATATGAAAATCACAAAAGAAGTAAATTTTGCCACTGGATCTCATGTTTTAATTCATTGCCTCTTGATTTTTATAAACATAACTTAAATCTCCTTAAATAGAGAAATTTCTTATCATACTTTTTGCAATTATGTAGTCATATAGCAGATAATTCCTCAAAAAGCTGTTAAATATACTGTGGATTCATTATCAATCGTTGGATACCAATTTTCGTGGATTTCATGGGTGAACCACAAATTAAATGTTCAACAATTGACAAATTTCCTATAGGCATGTACACAAACCTCGGCAAAACCATGAAATTAAGTATCCAAGAACATGTAAGTTTCCCCTTAATCCACAAAAATTGGTACCAACGAAAATAAGTGAATCCTCAGTAGAATATATGTTGTGAGCAATACACAGAAAGACAAACCTATAAAAATGAAACTTACTTCATTGAGTTGAATTTCTTGTAAACTTTTAAGATCTCTGGCATGGACCAGCTCATGCTGACAAAACAAAAGATAAAGAATTGATTAGTAATCAAAATCATCTTTAAAACTATCTATCAAACCTTCAAATGAACCATTGTTGAAAAATAAATTATCTGAAAACTTGAATGCATAAAATGTGTCAAATGAAACAGAAATGAAAAATGTAGTAAACTTCAAGGTACAATCTAAAAAAAAAGTTAATGATAGTCACACAGTCCTGACTTTGTACATGTTTTCTAGTGAATCAAATCTCCAATTTGATTGAAGATAAAAATCAGTAAAATCCATAAGTTTCTTTTATCTTTCACATTTTTCTAACTTGGTCAATGAACTTATTTGTACAGCTTTTAAAGTTAATGTAAGAAACGAGTTCAATTTTATAAATGATCTGAACAGTTCTATTGATTCATATTACCTTATACTCTGCGGCTTCTTTATTCAATAATTCTTTCTGGGATGTAAGACTTTCCAACTGTGATGTTAATTCAATTAACTGTAAAAAAAAAGAGAAAAAAAAAAGAATTCACAAATTGACATTAACTCTAATCCTCTTTCATATTAACGCACAAATGCTCCACAGTAAAATAAAAATACAGTAGAAAATCCAATAAATTTTTCAAACAAATAATCAATTTTGAAATTATAAAGAAACTAAGATTTCAACTCCCTGAGGCAAAGTTGGCTTTAGATGGATTTGGCTATTTGTTTTAGGTTATTTTTGGTCATATAGCTCAGTATTTATAAATCTTTTCAAAAATTTGGCTTTGAGCATTCCTGATGAAGTTAAATCCAGACAGCATTTATGACACATGAATTTATATCACCTGTTGTTTTCATTTCTTTACAGTACATGATCATTTGTTTTAAATGAGGGTTTTTTACGAGGGAAGGAAGTAGGAGTGGGTAGGAATTGAATTAATAAATACTCTAAGAAATTGATATTGATTTAATTGGTTAAATTTCTCCACCTGTCTGCATAATCTTTATAATCTTTATATATCATGGCCTGAATATGTCAAAAGAAATACTAATGAAAATTTCTGTACTATTCTTTATTTTTCTTTCTATGCTGTATAAAGGCAGAAAGGGGGTTCACATATAATTTTTAGTAAGTTGTTTGGGAGATATCAGAACTACTTCTATAAGCATAAAGTTGCTTTTCTGTGATTTGGTGTTGGGTATATATATAAAAACAGGTGTTCCCACTGCCAAATACATTTAAAAGGGAAAAGGCATTAAAGGGTTGAAACAAAATTAAGAAACTTATAATTTCAATATCAAAATGTTTGACTTTAACCAAACTAATTATAGTAACTCTTCACCTTTAGTTGAAGGTCAGAACATTGATTTTCATAACTGAGTTTCTCCTTATCAATCTGTGTTATCTTAGTTGATAAATCTTTCTTCTTTTCTTGTAATTTTGAGATCGTTGATTTTAATTCTTCATTCTCTGCAATTGTTTCATGTTTAGAATCAGCAGTCTGTTGTAAGCTGTAAAATATAGAAGTAATTTAACAATGAAACTGTGCACAGAAATTTTCTTTATATCATATTAAAACTGTAGGATTACTCATTTCAATAGTGTAAATTCAGAAATCGTTGGTTAGTTCTTTCTGTAGGTCATGATATTGTATTTTTCTACTTTATACAATATTCTTTGATTGTCCCTTCTACATTTTGTATATATGAGTTTACACGTATATTGTGCACATAAAACTACACTATAAATCTTATATATTTATAGATTATCGTTGATCATCCCAACAAGATTGGTTTTCTTGCTTGAGCTGGTACGGCGAAAGTGAGAATAGCAATCGTGTTGAGATGACCAATGATAATCTGTTTATTGCTATTTTACCTATGATGACGATGTCAATTTCATGTCAATTTCCTTAGCAACACCACATGCCTCCTTAGTTTCTAGCAAAACTATTTTCCATCTCAAGCGAGTAGCATGATATGAAAAATTATGACAACAAAAAATCAAAGGAAAAATGCACAAAATAGCAATAAATGTATTTAAAATGGAATTGCAAAAAATCAAAAAGTTTTATAGTTATAACTGCAGTGATCTGGCCTTTAATTTGATGTTTTAAATTTCTTTATTATTGCATGCCAATCAACCAATCATACATTTAATATTTCTTTCTCTAAAACAAAACTCAATTTCATTTAAAGTCATAAGAAACGAGTGACCGGTGAAAAATTATGTTCTTCCAATTCTTGAACCAATGCATACACACATCATAAACTTAGTCTTCTGTGCACGAATTTTTCATTTTTTTCCTGTAAATTTCGTATAATCGTCAATTTCTTTTTTCAATCGGTCAGTGTTGTTGTGTAAATATGTCAGGTAATTAAAGTTCGTGTTTTGAAGCCGAAGTTTAACGATGGTCACCTGTTTGTCAACAATCGACAAAAAATAAACAAAAAAGCATGGAAAGAGAGCACGTGTTTCACATGTGAATTCAGATAATAGTTTATTTTAAGGACATCCATGCGTATTGTGATCACCGGATTTTTACGAGATGGGTCACACTGAGGTCACTTTGCATACGGAAAATATGTTGGGGGAATTGGTTGCTGGAAGCAAGCAATTAAAATAAAGTAAACTTCTTCTAAATATGGATAAATAAAAGAATTTTCTTCAGAAAAAAGTATATGTACATAAGTTTTATACTGAAAACTATCCATTGAGTTATAAAAAACATATGCATTATTTTTTTTTATTTGAGGTTTCTTATGACTTTAATAAGTTACACACACCTTTTAACCTTTTTGTGTAATTTATCGATTTCATTTTGGTTTGTGGTAACAATATCGTCTTGTACATCAATCTGTTGTCTTAGCTTTGTGTTTTCCTCTGTTAGTTTTCTGTTCTGATGCTGAAGGTCTTCTATAGTATTCTGTTGATCTACAGGGTCACTGAAAAATATCAAGATGATGTTTATTTTCATTTATTCTTCTCCTCACTCAGACAAACTCATATTCTCTAATCAAAACATCAAGGATGTCAGGGGCAGATCCAGCCATTTTAAAAAGGGGGGTTCCCAACGGAGAACAAAGGGGGTGTTTCAACTATATGTCCCCATTCAAATGCATTGATCGTCCAAATAAAAGGGGGTGGTGTTCCAACCCCCGGAATTCTCCTCCTGGATCCGCCACTGGATGTTGTGATTCAGGCTATTTTCCAGCTACTGTCATCAGGCTTGTATTGTTCACACTGGTACATAGTACTCAACCCCCTTCTCACCATAAAATTTCAGGTAAAAAATCTTTTTGTATCTGTTAGGCAAGAGGCTGTCACAATGACAGCAAACCGGATTTATTAACATTTATTTGTGTCCTGGCAATATCACAAGAACCATAACTGATGAATGCTGAAAGTGAAAATCGTCAATATAAAATTTGACCTCCATTTTGTAGTCAGTATCAACATATTAAAATTTGAAAAGCTTAGATTGAATGGTTCATTAGTAAATGCAACAACATGAATGGAAACACCATTTTACGATCTTTCAAGAACCATAACTCCTGAACGGTAAAAGTCAAAATCGTCATTGACATCTATTTTGTCATCAGTGACAACATATAAATATTTCAAAAGCTTTGGTTGAATGGTTTATGAGAAAATGCACGGACACGACTGGAAACACCATTTTTCAATCTTTCAAGAACCGTAACTCCTGAACGGTAAAAGTCAAAATCGTCATTATTGAACTTGACCTCCATTTTGTCATCAGTAACAATATATTAAAATTTGGGAAGCTTTGGTAGAACAGTTCATGCGTAAATGCACGTACACATCTGGAAACTCCATTTTTCAAACTTTCAAGAACCATAACTACTGAACCGTAAAAGTCAAAATCGTCATTATTGAACTTGACCTCCATTTTGTCATCGGTAACAACATATTAAAATTTGGGAAGCTTTAATAGAACAGTTCATGCGTAAATGCACGGACACCACTGGAAACTCCATTTTTCAATCTTTCAAGAACCATAACTCCTGAACGGTATCGCCATTATTGAACTTGACCTTCATTTAGTTGTCAGTAACAACATATTAAAATTTTAAAAGCTTTGGTAGAACGGTTCATGAGTTAATGCACAGACAACATTTGATTGCCGCCCGCCCGCCGGACAGCCCGGCCACCCGTCGTACATCCCCAAATCAATAACCGACATTTTTGTCACAAAAATCCTGTTAAAAATGTCTAATGAAACTCCAGTAATATCAAATAGTGTGATGTAGTTTGAGGCATTTTCTTGGAAAACTAAATTAAAATAAATATAATGAAGTTTAAGGTCTCTGTGGAAAAGAATTTAGTATGATCAGCAGTATTTGCCCTAAAGCCTTTGAGCATCAGTGTATTGTGATGCTATCTGAAATGATTTTCATACAGATTGTGCGGGAATTTCTCGCTGCATTGAAGACCTGTTGCTGACCTTCTGCTGTTGTCGGTTCTATGGTCGGGTTGTTGTCCCTTTGACACATTCCCCATTTCCATTCTCAATTTTATGTCTTATAAATATAATGCTATAAATTCCAGAAAAAAGAATGTCTTGCAAGAAACCCTGCTTACCAAGAGGCTTTATCATGTTTATGAAGTCAGACAAAGAACATACACAATTTACTAGTCAGAATCAAAATGGAGATCGCAAAGATGCTAGTCCAAAGTGAAAGGGTTGGAAGAAACCTAAAGAACATCTAACTTAATTAGTCACAGATCAGGGGTTCAAATAAACATTTTGCACTGAAAAGTTCTGGACCTTTACAAAACTAAAGTGGAAGGTCCACACCCTAGTATTAAAGGTCCAATTCCCAAACATTGACTTTTAATTACTGTGGATTCATTTATTTTCGTGTGTATCAATTTTCATGGATTCAGGAAAACTTGCATTTTCGTGGATTTTGATTTCGTGGTTTTGCCGATTTCTGTGTACAAAGCTGATAGAACTGAATCCACAGTAGATCAAATTTAAGATTGTGTGTCCCTCTCACCAAAGCACTAGTACTATGCCATTCAGAGTGGGTTGGGTATTTTATACAATATCAACATGTCATGGTTCAAGAAGCTTCTCCAAAGTGGAGCCAAGGGCGATCTTTCTGCCAATGAGACTGGAATTTTTGCACACATTTCTCGCGACCATAACTTTCATAGCTTTAATGTAGGACTCTTTTTTCTGTAGCTACACTCAAAGTAGTTAGAATTTCATCTGCCACGTCCTTTTTCTCTTAGAAGACTTGATGCCAAAGCAAAACACACTCATGGTTTAGCAAAGTTGGCAGCCCATGCATTAATATGAATGTGTACCTCACTGAAAGCACCCATTAAAATTGTCATCTGACACGCTGCACAGAACTATTAATGAATCAGGAAGCATATCATTAAACTAAAATAAATTTCTGGACCAAACTAATATATCATGACTCATTACCACATCAATTTACAAGTTATAAAAAAGTGTTTCATACAGAAAGTCATTACATAAGGGAAAATAGAAATTCCGTCAGGTGCAGCTAATAACCAAATTGGAAGTCTAACAGTAATTATAACATGAAGTCCGGGACCTTGGACCAATGCTAAATTGAACCCCTGTAGATACTCTCAAACTTTTAACAGAGATGCAACTAATCGTCGGACCTGTCAGACCTAAGGGGCAGAAATTATGCAGGTCCGGCAAAACTCTTTGCTGTGCAGGACCTGATGGCTGGCAATATTTTAGTCTGCTTGGGTCAGCCAAAACTTAATTCCCTGTCAGTCCCAGCAGAGTATTTTGTTTTTAAAATTGTGATTTTACAACCATGTTGCATGATTAGATAGAACAACATTCAAGGCTTTGATTACATAATAGAAATTGGGAGTTCAAACTGTTTTAATGATAAATATCATAGCCTGACATTACTTTATCCTTCCATAAAAATAAAAAGTAAACCTTTTGCAGTATTAATTTCAGTTTTGAAATCGTGTGTTTGACACCGTTAATTTATTGAAATATTTATATCAAACGCAGTTGATAAGTTGTAACAGAGAATACACACCATTGGTTTGAAAAAAATGATGTAACTTTGACCTCCGTAGCAGAGTTCAAAAAATATATGGGTCACTGAATATTCATAATATATTTCAGATCGTTTGTTGATCTTTGTTGTTTTGATGTCAAAGATTATTTTATTTTTTAAAATTTTCTTTCAAATTAGTATTAATCCAGAAAATAGTAAAAACATTGCCTGATTGCATGTACCTTAAGTTGAATATCTATATCTAAATTTAATTAATTAAAGCTGTTATCCATAATCACAAATTGAATGCTTTGTTTACAATTGTTAAAGGCCATGTGCTTTTTGGCGGGAAAATTCGGGAAACCCCTTGTTAACAGGAAATAGTTACATTTCATTGTTATTTATAAACAGTAAGAATTTTTTATTTTTATTAACTGCTAACATTTATTCATGATAAATTGAAAATTTCTTGAGGTGAAACTGATAATACTTTTTATACTCTACATCTAGGGGTGGTGTAAAATGGAAAAAAAAGGGGGGGGGGGGGCTTTTTTTTCATATTACGAAAATAAATTTTTGTGAGTGAAAATATAGGTCTGGCAGAGATGTGATGGGTCTGGCAAAACTTCGTACCCTGCAGGCCCCAATGTCTGACAGGAAAAAAAAACTGTTTGCATCTCTGTTTTAATGTGATACCCTTTTTTTATTTTAGAAGAAAGGTGGATTACTGTAGATTCATTATTATTCTTGGGATACCAATTTTTAATGGATGTCAGGGGTAAACATTAACCAAAAATTTAATTGTTCAAAGAAGTACAAATTTTCTATAGGCTTTACCGGGCTTATATATGCAGATTTGACAAAACTCAGACTTCAAATTGCCACAAATTATTTTGTTTTATTCTTGAAGTCTTAAATCAGTATTCATGCTTACATGTACATCCTTTTTTAAAGTCTAGGGTCTCCCAACTTAATATTCATATGAATCTTGCAATTGGAACAAAAGGTACTGTAAATGGTGAAGTGTTTTAAAGTCATGTACATTGTCCCATATTAATATTTAGCTTTTATATATACCTGCATTCTGTATAAAATCAAAAATTATTGCATTTATTTATGTATAAGAATTTTAAGAGTAGAAAAAAAACTGAAATTAATTATTGCAATTTTCTGCAAAATCTCAATACAGATATATCTATTCTTTTTATTTGCAATAACTTAAGGTGGTAACTAACACTACAGGGAGATAACTCTGTAAAGTAAGCTAAACGTTTTAGTTATGTTGTGCTGTAAAAGGAATATTAAGCTTCTCAATGATCAAACTGCTATATAACCAGTGTTATTTTTCTGACAAAACGGTTGGTTCAAAATTTTTTAAATTTTTATATTTTTGTTAAAGGGTCAAAGTAAATAATTTGACAAAATTTAATGAAAATTAAACGAGCCAAATTAATTTTAGTGAAAGTGTTGGGTATCACCTTAAACCTCACAATCATTTCGGAATTTAAAGAAATCTATCAACTTACAAATCTGTGCCAAAGGTATCAACAATAGATGTATCCATGTTGTGTCCTCTTAAAATGGAAATATCTATAAAAAGAAATAAAACTACGATTAATTTAGGGTAATTAGATGGCAATTTGCATGGTCAATATACATAATTAGATCATTGACCCCATGCCAAATTAAATACACAACATCTAAGTATAGGCATGTAGGGAATTTGTACTGTAAATGGATTTTATATTTGTTTATTAAATTGTATACTTGATTTAGTATGATTAGAAGGTGATGTTGAGTATATATCAATGAGAATGAAACCAAACAACACAATTAACTAGAAAAAGACCTCTAAAGATCAACAGTCTTTAATCATGTGTTAATAATAGCAAACTGCTTATCATGTCTATATACAATAATGTAAAGTCTAGAAAATTTGTGAATAAGTTTACAACACTACCAAAGATCTGACACTGTAACTAAATTTTTTGAGAAAATGTACTACTTCAGTTTAAGATAAGAAACTGCATATTCAGAAATAATTGCATGCATTTATTACTCTGGCCCGAGAACACAGTTATTTCGTAGTGCATTTCTTTTAGACAATAAACTCAAATAAAAAAAAAGCTTGAGTAAACGTTTATACAAACAAAGCAAGCTAGCTAACCAAAGTTTCACTCTACAAGCATTAGGAAATTAGCTCTAAAAGTACAAAATTACAGATAACTAAGAAAGTTTTAAAGAATTCCTTGATAATCATAGAAGAGTTAAGGCTTAAGCCCCACATATACCATCAAATCTGACATAAAAAGATTTAAGACATTGATGTAGTCTTTATGTATCTATGCAGCCCACTATTGAAAATAATTTCTGTTTGTTTCAATTAAACGGATCATGAATCATGTAAATGTTGCATCCCTGGCACAATTTGAAAAGTGTTTATTTAACTTGAAAAGATAATGAGAAAAAACTTATGATTTACCATATAAGTTCCATTATAATAATGGCACTGTTACCACATTGAACAGGTTAACAAGATCATTAAAAACAAATTAAGATGTGGACATAATGATTCATCTAATTTTCGTTCAAATTAGGTTCAGTTTTTCCAACAAACGATTTTATTTTTAAATTTAAATTTATTCAAATTATGATTTATTTTTGAGTAAACACATTTATTTGAGATTTTATCACATTAGAAAACCATTGCCTTTTAAAATATCCTTTAAGAAGCAGTGGGGGGTCCAGGGGTTGGAACCCCCTTTTTTGGGATGATCAATGCATTTGAATGTGGACATGTGGTTGGAACACCCCCTTTGTCCTGGGTTAGGAACCCCCTTTTTAAAATGTATGGAACCGCCCCTGAGAAACAAATATAATACTTTCAAAATAAAAATACCCCATCAATTTACATCCTAACTAAACAGAAAAGTTAAAATTGTCAAATAATTGGTAATTATTTGCATTATAAACTAAAAGCTTTCAATATTCTTAATTTAAGACAATGATTCAATTAGGCAGATTTTACAATAAGAAGGAATTATTGTTTTTTTGTATCCATCAAAAAAGCAATTGCTGAAACTGTGAAACAGACTGTGTAATGGAGTAATGCATTATGTTATTGAATAAAATGTGTCTTTCTGAGTAAATAAAAATAAAAATTACTCTGTGCTTGTGTTTTTTGTTAGAATTAGAGGGTTTTCAATTTCAAAATATTGGACATGGAATAGACATCATGACCTACTTTACTGACATCCAGCTTATTTGGAGTGGAATTTTGAAGTATTATTTATAAGTTGAGCCTTATCACATGGACTTATATTTTAATAAAAAGTCTTCTTTTGTGTTTTAATCATAACTTTAAGGCAGATTTTTATTGGTAAAGGCTAAAAAAGGTAATTTAATAATATTGTTGCTAACGTCACGTCTTTTCCGTCCATTGTGGTATGTCACGATCGCAATTTTCTTGTTGGTTCTCAGACAGGCAATTGTAGTTATTTTTATCCCGGGTTTTATAAATAATTGAAAATAGCAATCATATTAAATTTGGATGACGTAAGGGGGTCAAAGGACTTGAGGAATCAATATCATTGGCTGTTTTATTTTTTGCGAACGTTACTACTTGAGGTTTCCGTCCAAATCAGTGTCACGTGAGCAACATATATTTAGATCTGTAACTCTCCTGTATAGGAGTTACGATATCGCCCTTTGCAGAATTAGATTCGGAGTCAGTTCCTTCACATGATGGGGTAGCAAAGAAGGTTAGTTGTATGTAATATCGTTACAAGAGGACCTTAAATGTATTCCGTCCATCAAAAAGACGTTCGCAACAAAACGTAATGTCATGATAGTAGATGTTGCTAATGTTACTATTACGAATTGGTTTCATGTGTATTCATTTGATATAAAGTACACCTGCAAATGACATTCTGTATATTTAGAAATTCTAAACCAGACTGTACAATTTTATTACTCCAGGCATATATTAAACATCACTGTGTGCATACATTTTAACTTTTAAAGATGTTGTTGCTCATGTTACATGTCCAAATGTCGCTAACGTTACTTATTTTTGTCTCCGTCACGTTAGCAACATGAAAGTAGGAGACAGAACACAATACTGTAAAATCTGCCATTACTGTAAATTCAGAAATTATTGTACATATATATTATTGCGATTTTGTCATTAAAGACTAAAATGCGATTTTCAATTTTTGAAATATTGAGAAAAATTCTGTTTAATTCATAAAACAATTTCAAAATGCGAGTTTAGATTATTGTGATTATAATTTAACCCTGTCACATTTTTCGCCATAATAAAAACATTACAATAATTTCTGAATTTTACAAGATACAAGATTTAAAAGAATCTTGACAATCTGAAAGGTGTCCTATCTTGCCTTAAATATCATATACTACCTAATTTAAAGGAAAAAAAACCATCAAACTGAATATTAAAACCCTCCTCCCCCCCAGAATAAACCCAGTTGCAGCGTAAATGAAAACTCTTACCAGATTTTACAATGCCATTTACATTGACCAAACTTCAACAAACCTTTGTTATCAAAGTTTATTTAATCACCCAGGTACTGAACAATATCTTATTAATATTGTTAGCACTTGATAGAGTGTTGGTAAATAAAACTATTAATGGTACTAACAAATGCCATAAAAAATCAATACCAAGACAGATGCTATTACTTAAAATAGTCTTCTCACCTTTTGATAAACAGATAGGGCCGTTTGATCTTCTTTCCAAACCATCTTCTTGGCTAGATTCATTCTCACTTAAAAAAAATATATATATACTTGACAGTATTTAAAAAAAAAAAAAGTTATTTTAATATTCTATTAATAAAATATTGAATATCAAATTGCTTGAAATCAATTTGTAATTTTTTGTTTTGACTTGGACAGCCACATTCAAAATTTCAAATGGTCAAAAAAAAAGAAAGTTGTGACATCAACCGGAAGATGAAGATGTTCTTTCCAAAGCATCTTCTTGGCTAGATTCATTCTCAATTTAGAAAAGAACAAAACAATTTGATATGAATTCAATGGAATGAAAAGCCCATTTCAACATCCTAGGTACTATAAACAAATATTAAAATGTCAAAACTATTAAATGAATGTCAAATTGCTTTATACTGTTCTTGACAAAAAAATCTGAAGAAATCAATCACAATATCTACTTTTTCTGTTAACTTGGACAATCATATCTAAATTCATGTAGATTTTAGTTTCTTGTGTACAATATGGAAATTAGTATGGCGTACATTATCACTGGACTAGTATATATTTGTTTAGGGGCCAGTAAAGAACGCCTCCGGGTGCGGGAATTTCTCGCTACATTGAAGACCTGTTGGTGACCCTCTGCTGTTGTTTTTTATTTGGTCGGGTTGTTGTCTCTTTGACACATTCCCCATTTCCATTCTCAATTTTATTTCTATCTATCAGGGAAGTTATACAAAGATTCTATGGTTTCTACAGGAGGATTAAGATAATACATCATTACAATAATAAGTATATAACATTGATTGATTGATTGTCAATTAGATTTTTTAATCATACATGTAGGTTTTCCAGGATTTCCACCTTCTTGCAATTTTCAAGATTATTTCAAAGCTGAAAACGACGATGTAGTTAACGTCAGGATTGATCTAGTTTTCAAG
The DNA here is from genome assembly GCA_019925275.1 of Mytilus edulis. Taxonomy (NCBI): domain Eukaryota; kingdom Metazoa; phylum Mollusca; class Bivalvia; order Mytilida; family Mytilidae; genus Mytilus; species Mytilus edulis. Next base: position 36,225,763 of record CM034357.1, read on the forward strand.
GTAGTACATGAAGATTTTAAATATTACATTAATGTTTTGAGAGGCTTATCTTCCAAAAGGGAAATGAAACCAAAAACCTGGTATTACCAGTCACAATATCAAAATTCAAATTTGTTTAAGGACACAGAATAAAGCAAAACTCAAGGTAAAAATTGACATTTGAAAATTGAGAATAGGCAAAAACTATAACATATTACACTTTTATAGCTAATGATATCGATTACTCTGTATAATACATCTACATAAACCGTATTTAATGATATAAAGTACACCTGTCTGTATGAATTTGACAGAATTTTGTAAAAAACTAATCCATTAAAAATCATAGCACTTATATCTACCATCACTCTAACAAAGTAAAACTTTATCAAGCAGAAAATGGTTTTTTCATAAACCATCATAAGATTTATTTTTTTTCCGAGACAAAGTTCACAGGTGCACGTAAAAGGAAAAACAAATATAGAGGAAATAGCTGCATTTATTTCTGCCCTTTAATCAATAGAAAGTTGATAATCAACATATTTATCAGCTATAGACCAAAAGAGGTTATATATCATGTATATAGACTTTTGTATATAGAAATTTAGACATCAATTATGTATCTACATAGAGAAACTGATATCAAAACAGTGTCAAGGTCCTGTACCACTTAAAAACGTTACAAACACTCAATCAAAAACAAGATGGAAAGGATGAATTTTAAGGCAAAGTCGATTCATTTATTTTCCTGCAATCCTGGTTTGATGAAAAATTCTATTATCATTGATATTGACAGGGCCCCATAAAAAGTCGATGAACGATATATTTATATAGCTCCATAAAGAAAGATACTGGCATCCCCCCCTTAAATCTGCCTCTGTTTTTTTTTGTTTTTTTTATCAATATTAAAAAAAAATCCAATGAACTAATCTAATATGTATCAGTACACAAGCAAGTTGTTCATCTGTAAAAGTTAAAACTCTATTCTCTCATTTAAATATATTATGCAGTTCAATCAATTTCAAAATGCAACAATTTTTTTTGGCAAAGCTAGACTTGGTTAACTGTAGCATAAACCTGAACCCTTATTAATGACCAAATGATATTTCTTATTACTGTTTAGGTTTTAATTTTATATCTTCTCCAGTCATGCTAGTCAGTATTGTGAACTTTATAAATAAAATTGACAAGAATTTTTGTTTTTAATAAAGGAATGACTGTAATATTTTTTCTGTCTATTAAGAAATAACATAAAAAATTTGGTGCACACTGAATATTAAACGCGTGTAGTGGGTTATTTAACAGTGTGCACCACATTTTTTATGTCATATCGAATAGACAGAAAAAATATTACAGTCATTTCTTAAAATTTAATTCTAAATTCCATTTTAAACCGTAGAAAACCATGATAAAACGTTGATGACAAACGGTCACATGACTAAATTATGTCTATGGGCTCATAAGAAAATAACGTCAGCCAAAATCAGAAGACGTGTTACATCCAAAATTAAATTAATTTTTGATAGCACTTGTCAATGCTTGTTACATCATCATTCTCTAAAACAGACATTTTTTTGGTGTATATTTGTCTCATTGGGATTCATACAGCATCTCTACCCATATTATCAAATAAATCTGTTTGATATTTTAAAAGAAAAAGTTTTACTAACCCCCAGAGAAGGTAAACTGCCTCCCTGGCCTACACCAGATTATCTTATTACACACAATATTTGTTTGTCATTATACATAGAAAAGGTGAATATATTAAGTTAAATAAATATGACCAAACTCCATCCAATTAAAAATTCAATAAACAGTAAAAATCAAACAAGGATTTTAAATTCAAATAAAAGTAGCACCTTCTTTGTTTTATTTGTTTGTCGTCTATATTTTTTTTTTTCCTCCGACATTAAAATAAAATTTATTCAATTCAATGTGTTTCCTATATTTATTGAAGTCAATATTTTCATAGTGAGATTACGTTAAATGAAACGTATTGATCTGTTCTTTTGTCTGAGTGATCTCTTGTCTTTAAAAATAATCCCAGGGTTTAAAAAAGATAAAAGGACAGCATTCATTTGAAAAAATTACAATCATATCTAGTAACGCCATTTAATAAATTGCAATAGTATGACCTATTGACTTCTCTTTATAAAGTAAAAATAAAACATTTTTTATGACTTGAAATAAGCCTCCTAAATTACAAGCTACAAGTCCCACTAAATATCAAATAAGGTTGGTTACCCCAAAATACATGGTGTAATTTATAGGCCAATAAATGAAGTTTCAAATTAGAAATTAAAATTTTCTTGAAACAAAATCATTCTTAAAGGGTAAAATAACTAATTCAAAATTTCACAGATAAGTAAGGAAGCTCAAAAAAAGTTTGTGCTTTCTTCATTTTCTTTGTTTTGTAAAAAGTTTTCCAGCACAGTTGTCCTATTATTGATAACTGAATGTTTTCAACCTGTCTGATCAATACGTTTTGTTCAAATTATTCTGTTTATATTTTCAATTGACATATTCTACTCATAAATTCCATAAAACATCCTGGTAAACATAGAGATTTAAAATACCATTACATTTCTAGTAGTTTTAGCATCACATCAATAACACATACTAACTATAGAAGAATATTTTAGATAACATTACATTCAATCAGCATCCCATTTATATGTTGCTAAGCCCTGGGGAGAGCACTGATTGTACGAACATATTCATACCGAAATCACAAAAAAATCATCATTCTAAAATTATTTACCTATTATTAACAAATATGAAAAAAAAAATCTTCTTAAATTATTCTTTACTTCTTTTCACTCATTTAAATTTTTTTAACATGGTTTCTTCTTTAGGAAAGATAAAATAGTTTACCTTAAAAGAGGTTATATTCATCCCATTTCTTACGATTCCATTTTACCATATAACACGAAACATTCACACTGTAGAGCCTATTAAATCTAGAGTGCCCTTAATATCACTATAATTGTCAACATTATAAAAAGCCATAAATTTTCCCGTTACAGGTAATTTTAGACCACTTGATCCAGTCGGAATTTCATTTTCAAAAGATTACAACAAACCAGGTAAAGGGCAGTCGTTTGTTTTGATCTAATAATCAGCCTCCTTATAAATGATATATATGTTTTATTAAGAATTCGTAACATGTAGATTTGACATAAATTATTGTTGTCGTATATGTCATTAGAGAACTCCTACAACTTGAAGTTTTTATTGAGTTCTACATGATGAAAATAATAATATACATATATAATTTTGAAATTTATAATCATAATGATTTATGTTTTATGGTAATACTCCCAATTTTTGTTTTCACATGGTCTTTAACTTGACATATACCATAACAGAATTTTAAATGTTTACTTATACCAAAATTATGGATAGAGTTTGGTGTTTAGTTAGAAAGTTGACAAGAATAATAATTACATTTCAGGATATTTGGGTTTGCATTGGCCAATGTTGGCTGCTATAAAAAAATGATTGGCAAAACAAAAATGTAAGCCATATTGTGACTTTATCAAACTTGAATAAAGAAAGGAACTTAAAGAAAAACTAGTTGTTGTAGCCATACAGCACTAAATACTTGCTTCTAATAAATATGAATTAAAAAGGAAAAGTGAAGCAAACAAAACAAAAAAAAAGGGCAGGCATATATATAGGAGTCATTATTTTGTTTATACACTTTTTTTTTCATTATAGCAAAATGCATTGAGTGTAGGTAAGGTAATATCATTGGCTAGTTTGCTTGTTAGCTGAACCCCATGAAGTCATTATAAGATTAACTATACTACCATGGCATCCTTTCGGAGTAGACATACAGACAGATTGTTATATGTCGGACTAGTCAATGCTTTTTTTTTGTTGAAATACTAAAAACACTCCCACTTAAAGTATAGAAAAACAGGAAGAAGATTTCTGGCAGATTTCAAAAGAGCTTACACATTCATGGCATTACATTTACAACTCATCTCTGCAAAACTGTTAACTAAATACGATAAATGACTGACCCGTGTGAAAGAAAGCCAAATCTCTTGCACGTATAAAACACCCTTGTAGATTTCGAAAAAGTGCAGGCTAATGTCGCTACAAGGCAGCACTTGCACCAGCAAAGTGGAAAGGGATTAATATTAGTTACAAAACTTGTTTCCCAATCCACTATAAATAAATATGTTTAACCTAACTAAATACGAAGTATCTCTCTATGGGAGAACTTGAGGAAAGGGTAATATAACATTTTTTTAAGTTCACTAATCATACTGAAAAATTTAAAGTATCATTAAACAGGCAGAATGTGTCTGAACAAGTTACAATTCATTAATTTTAAGCTGATGATCAAATATGAATTCAATCTATTCAGTAGTACAAGCAGAAAGTGTAACGGAAATATTTGTTGGATGAACAAAAGGAGAAACAGCCCCCTACTTAATATAACCCAAAACAAGAATAAGGCTAGAATAATATGACCTAGTTAAGCTACAATGTATATATACAGTGCAGAATAAATTTTCAACAAAATACATTTGAAGATATGCCTATAGGCTATACTATAGAAAGGTTGAGAGAATCTGTCTATTCAGCTTATTCCTAAAATAAATTTCATAAAATAAAATCTATGACATTTATAAGGGTAGAAAAGTTACATTCAAAGACTGATGAAATTATTTTCAAATGATATTCAATTATTTAACAAACTCAATTCATTTATATTATTAACAATCCAACCAAAATCAATTTCCACTTTAACAGGTTGCTGTGTTCATTGCAAATGAAAAAAAATCAAAACTCAATAAGTTTTTAGTTCAAGAGTTTTATTTTCCTTGGCATTATATATATTTTTAACAGGCTCTTACTAGTAGATTATCATGATGTCAGATAAACTCATCATACATGTATATACCAGGATCAAAATTTTGTAATTGGGCCAAATGCTCGTATCAGAATCAGACAAAACCTTTAAAAGGGTCACTATTGACCTTCAAATCCATTAAAAAAAATGTTTATTATCTACCGATTTCAAAAGACCAGCTGGATAAACTTGATGTATCATTTTGGTTCTTGATTAAGAGAACAGATTAAAAACTTGAATTATTTTTTGGTACAGTGTTGTTATCATTCTTAATGTGTGTGTGCACAGAAATCCAAATATCATTCATATATCATTTTAAAAAGTAGATAGGACAGTTTAAACTATAATTGTTTAATATAAATTTTCTATTTCTGTGGATTCATAATTGGATACCAATTTTTTTGGACTATGATTATGAATAACAAATTTTCTATAGGCTTGTATGCAGACTTAAGGAAGCTGGCTTGTCATGTTTTGGGTTTTTTTGCCAGATTTTCGGAATCATCTGGTTTTATCCATTTGAATGTCTAGTTAAAAATTGCCTGGTGACCCCCATTTTTCTTTATGAAAATCTTTTACATATATAGTAATAAGCCTTCTGTAAAAGTCTGATAAAATTTTAATTACTTTTTAACAGTTTTTGAGAACTTCAACTTATCAATGATAAAGCTAAGAAAAGTCAAGAGAGAATATTTTCCCGCCAAAATTTCAATGGCTCATATCTTGAAAACAACCATGGTGACCTATATAGTTTTTTTGCTCTTTGGATTCCTTTATTAATTCCCTATCAATATAAACTAGTGCTTTGAAAAGTTAATTACTTTGAAACTGAGAATATAAATGAATCCACAGTAATCTATATGGCATTTTGTCTGAAATATGACAATTAGATACCGACTATAACTGTTAGTGATTACCATGGTTACCCAAAACAAAATCCACTTCAGCTATCAAAATTTCAGTCTTCACAATTTACCTTAAGCCCTACAGCCCAGGCCAGTTAACATGATGTCAAGGCAGAAATGTTTCACTAAAGATGCCTTATATGTCATATAAAGTTCATTAAGTTTTTGGGATAGTGAGTCGAAAATTTTCATAGGTATTGGTTTTTAGCTTACCTTCTCTTCCGAATAGCATCAATCCAATGGTACATTACTTGTCTGTAAGTTTCAATATTAACTTCATCTCCGCCTTCATTAAACAAATGTTCCAAATTCTGTAAGTCATCATCTCTCTAAAAGCAAATTGTTCATTTTTACTTTTGTTAAGTCTTGCAGTTAATGCATTCAATAGCACTTGCTAACAGCAACAATCTTATAAAATAGAACAGTGACAGCACTAACAAAACTGGACAGACTGACACCTGTTATTCTTACATGTATGTCCCCCACAAAATCGTGAGTGGGGGATAAGCTGGGTAATAATCATAAATATTATCAATTTGGACTAATTTGATACTTTTCTGTTGTACTTTTAAAAACTGGTGTTGACAATAATTGCTTGAAATCGTCATCAGCAATTTTTCGTTTTACCAAATCAATGGAACAGCAATTTTTTTTTTACAAGAGAAGAAATTGAAAAACATAAACGATTGATTTCTTAAACAAGAGTGCACACGCTGAAATGTCTCGCCTTTTTTATTAATCATTGATATTATGTTGATAGTCCTAAAAAACTTTATTACAAGTGTCAGATAAACTTAATATTAACAAAGAAAACTAAAACATTGACCAATGAACCATGAAAATGAGGTCAAGGTCAGATGAACTATGCCAGACTGGCATGTACAGCTAACAATTCTTCCATACAACAAATATAGTTGACCTATTGCTTAAAGTTTAAGAAAAACCTGGGCAAAACACAAAAAAATAACACTGAGCAATGAACCTTGAAAATGAGGTCAAGGTCAAATAAAACCTGCACTACTGACATATAGATCATAAAATAATTTTATATTTCCATACACCAAATATAGTTGATCTATTGCATATAGTATAAGGAAAAAGACCAAAACTCAAAACCTTAACTTTGACCACTGAACCATGAAAATGAGGTCAAGGTCAGACGACACCTGCCAGTTAGACATATACACCTTACAATCATTCTATACACCAAATATAGTAGATCTATTGCAGTGTTCTCCCCAGGGCCTTTTAGTGTTAGCATCATGGTAATGTGATGCTATCTTAAGTTGTTTTCTTATGGACTATGTTATGGGTGTGATGCTATAATATTTAGAAACAAGATGGTATTCCAATTTTCCCTGTTTACAAGGATGCTAAATGAAATATCTGGGGAGAACACTGCAGTATTGCTTACAGTACATTTTTTTTGTATAAGAAAAACAGACCAAAACACAAAAACTTAACTATAACCACTGAACCATGAAAATGAGGTCAAGGTCAGATGACACCTGCCAGCTGGACATGTACACCCTACAGTCCTTCCATACACAGAATATACTAGACCTATTGCTTATAGTATCTGAGATATGGACTTGACCACCCAAACTTAACCTTGTTAACCACTGATCCATGAAATGAGGTTGAGGTCAAGTGAAAACTGTCTGAAGGACTTTGCAAGATAAGCACATACAAAATATAGTTATCATATTACTTATAATACTAATAACATTACAAACAAGAATGTGTCCATAGTACATGGATGCCCCACTCCCACTATCATTTTCTATGTTCAGTGGACCATGAAATTGGGGTCAAAACTTTAATTTGGAATTAAAATTAGAAAGATCATATCATAAGGAACATGTGTACTAACTTTCAAGTTGATGTAACTTTAACTTCATCAAAAACTACCTTGACCAAAAACTTTAACCTGAACTTTGCACTATCATTTTCTATGTTCAGTGGACCATGAAATTGGGGTCAAAACTATAATTTGGGATTAAAATTAGAAAGATCATATCGTGGGGAACATGTGTATTAAGTTTCAAGTTGATTGGACTTCAGCTTCATCAAAAACTACCATGACCAAAAACTTTAACCGGACGGACGAACGGAGGCACAGACGGACGGAGTCACAGACCAGAAAACATAATGCCCCTCTACTATCGTAGGTGGGGTATAAAAATCTTAACTTATTTTTCAAGTAGTCACTGAACCATGAAAATGAGGTCAAGGACATTAGACATGTGACTGACAGAAACTTCGTAACATGAGACATCCATATATAATGCATGAAACATCCAGGTCTTCCACCTTCTAAAATATAAAGCTTTTAAGAAAAAAGCTGCAGGCTCGACAAAAATGCTGTGAAAGTATTGATTTTTCATATTGCAATTTGGTCAAAAGTTATTTCAGACAAAATTTTGATAAAGTATTAGATACATGTATCACAATTGTTTCTTTAATTGTATTCTCAGGTGTGAATTGAACAATATTAAAAAGAATCAAATTAATAGGATAAATGTGGCTCTTTAACTATTGGTAAAACCAAACATTGTAGCTCTGGGAGCGAGCCGAAGGAGCATTTCTCTTTGAAGTTTCATCACTTCTCCCTTTGATTCTGAAGTAGTGTGAGCCCCGATGCACTAATTTTCATTTTTAACATTTTCATTATTTCCAGCATATAACAGAATTCTTAAATTTATTATCCTAACAAGTGTAGAGGAAACTGTCACTGGTGTTTATAATTTATGCATATCAAGAATGTATCCATAGTACACAGATGCCCCACTATCATGACTATCATTTTCTAAGATCATAAGATCATATGTATCATAGGGAACATGTGGACTAAGTTTCTACGTGATTGGACTTCAACTTTATCAAAAACTATCTGGCAGGGCTCACACTACTTCAGAATTATAGGGAGAAGTGACTTCTCTTTTTGAAACTGATAGGGAGAAGTGGTGAGATTTGAAAGAGAAGTGCTCATTCGTGCGGTGCGCAACAATGTTTGGATTTTACTATAGTAAATAGGATCATATGTAAATAATGTTCTTTTTATGTTGTTCAATTCATATCTGAGTATACAATTAAAGTAACATTTCAAATTAAAAGTTGTTTAAGTTTTACTAAGGTTCTTGTGAGAAACTACCAACTAAATATTTAATATCTAGTATCTGGACCAAAAACTTTAACCTGAAACAGGACAGACAGACGAACGAACGCAACACACAGACCTGTAAACTTAATGCCCTTTACTATCATAGGTGGGGCATAAAAATATTCTGAATCTTCAACCACAATTAATATACAATGCTCTTTGGTCTAGTTGTTACATGTACATTTGTATCTCTTTGACATTTTCCCCATTTCCATTCTCAATTTTATGTACATGTAGATCTGCATATTTAATTTTTTTTATCTCCACTTTAAACAAATGTTAAATACAGTTTATCTACAATATAATACCTCACTTATTGCACTAGATGTGAATTTAAGATATTCAATCAAATTAGAAACAGGCACAACTCCGGCTTTCTTTACGTCACATGTTAAAAATAGACTGTCTAATAAATCCTCCTCTGTAAAATGCTGACTATGGTTAAAATCCTCTCCTGATGAATTCATTTCATAATCCTCATCAGTGTCCATTTGTAAAACATAATGTATATGGTACTTTCTTTTCTAGGATAATTTTGTTCTGAAACATGAAGACACTTTTATCATGTTTATTGTATTAAAAAGTATCCTTCCTTGAAAAATACAATTTGTAATAAATGCATAGCAACATCACATTACTAATAATCTAGAAACCTTTTTAATTTTAAAATGTTTGCTTTGCGTTATAAATTTTCATAGAATGATTTTCTTCCAAATAACAATTGTTCAAATTTTTTGTTGACTTTTCAATTTCGTAGATCATTAAACTCCACTTTTATTTTAAATTTCACCACAATATAAACCACTGTGCTTATAACAAATAATTACAGGTGTTTGGTTTCCTGTTTACATCAAATTGTTGATAGTGACATTATTCCAGCACTTTTACCACTCCAGGCAATAAGTATCTAAACGGTGCATACTATTTCCTAAGTATCGGTATGAAAAACTAATAGATCACCTTACAAAGACGGAATAATTGAATACTAAGTCATACATCAATCATTGATAATCATTAATTAATATAATTACATGTAAGAACTGTTAAGACATTATTGATTCCCCAAGTTATGAACATTATGATACTATATACTGAACAGAAGAATAAACTTTATTGAATTTTGAAGTTAATTATTGGTTAATAAAATTACATATTTGAAAAAACATGAAAATCATATATAAAATAATGAATAATAAATAAGTTTTAAAGGCAAGTATTGATAAATTAATTGAAAATATGGATTAACAAGATGTTGGGTATATGTTTTGTTCAAGATATCATTTTGTACAATTACAAATTATAATTTGTATTTTGACTTTGTACAAAAAGTGCTTGATCAAATACAATTTGTACAATTTTTTTTGTACAAATAATAATTTGTGCAAAATGATGAACTGGTACACAACATACATTTCTTGTCAAGAGACAGAAACCAACAACATAAATAACAAAAAAAAAGTATATTAATCATATACAAGAGCACACACACTGAAATGTCTCGCCTTCTTTACTAGCCATTGATATTATGTTGGTAGTCCTAAATATAAAGCTTTACTACAACTACAGTCTGTGCCAAAAACTATTTGAAGCACTAGCCCTATGGGCTAGTTAAAAAAAAAATTACTAGCCCGAATTTATATGTACTGGACCGAATAAAATCTGTGTCACCGGTGAGGATCACGAAGTGATCCGAACCAGCTAGGGGGGTTTGGGGGCATGCCCCCCCTTGAAAATTTTGGAATATTAGATGTAAAATCCTGCATTCTGAGGTTACATTTTTGTATCTGGAAGTGTATATAACTTTTCAAAATTATAGAGTTTTTTCTCCATGTAATATAAAAAATTCTACTTTCCTTAAAAAAAAACCTTCTCAAAACTGTTGACAAGACTGTTTAAGACTCTTTTCTTTGAATTTAAGACATACATGTAAAATAAATATTTACATGTAGATATAAACCCCTTGCCATCACATTTTGTTTAAATTAATTTCTCATTCAAATTTGACTTTGGAAGTTAAAGAGATCATCTTTTCTGATGCAGACCAAGAAAAGGAGAAAAAAGTCAATAAGTTAAAATTTTATTCTTCATAATTTTTCATATTATTTTTCAATTTGCTGAACAACTCCTGTTCAAATACAAATACAGATACAAATTTGCCTCCTTTTCCCTGCTCCTTACCAGCTTACAGAAGCTACAAAACATAACTAGATTCTCGTACTGGAGCCAGGGACAGGGACGACCATTCGTCCAATGAGTTTTAAATTCTCGGACCCGTTTATCCTCGTATTTTTTTTTAGCCTCCGTAACTTGGTCGGACTTGCGAGACGGCCTTTTTGGGTGCCTTTCATGGTCTCGCACTTTCCGACATGTATATTAAACGATGTTTGGGACCAAAATTATGTGTACACTTTCGAAGTGAAAACAAAACTGGTTCCACTTCTTCATAAAATTAACGGTAACCAGTCACTGAAGTCGTCCTAATAACCAATCGTCTAAAATACACACGATGTCAAGCGGGCAGTTACGAATTAATATCTTCCGACGCAAAAATGTTCAATGTTTTTTTATTTTCTGTTATGATTATATTTTATTTAGTCTATTCAACATAAATCAATCAATAATTACCAAAATTTGACATTTTCAAAACACGTGGTACTGACCGTTTTCGCGCTTTTTTTTTATTTTGAACAATCGGTTATTAGGGAGACCGTCAAAACTGGTTTACGGAATTTTTGCAAGGAAGAGAGTATCAGTTTATTAATATCGATGGCGTTGGGTGACATTCTGCGTGAATATAACTTACGGTAACGATTAAAAAAGTGCACACAGATATGCACTAGACCGGTCGGACTATCGGCAGTGTACGTTAACTAGTCCGAGCTTATTTAAACTAGACACGGGCTTCGGGCTACCGCTTAACGTCGCAGACTGCAACTATCACATAAACTTAAACATGACCCAAGAATTTAGGTCATGGTCATATAAACCCAAAAGTATCTATAAAATTATAAAATATTTCCATACACCAAATGTAGTTAAAACTGTTGATTTATAGCATACAGTATTAGAAAAAAAGACCAAAATTGACCACTGAACCAAGAAAATGAGGTCAAGATCAGATGACACCTGCCACTTGGACATGTACACCTTTCAATCCTTCCACATACCCGAGACTACTATAACACATAACATAACATGTGTTATAATAGTCTCAGCACATACCAAATATACTAGACCTATTCATAAATCCTGTCAGACATGCATTAAGATTTACATTTGTAATGTTGACATTGAGTACAAAAGTTCACACATGAACTACATTTTGTAGTACATTTATAGTATATATATATTAGGCTTAAATTAAAATATTGTTTGTTTGCCCTTTACCGACCGACCCTATAAATTCGTTCCGCCTGAAAATCTTTTATTTGTATTTACCAGCAAGATTTTATTTTATTTTATTTTTTCGTTCCTACAAAAAATCTTATATTTGTATTTCCCGCTCAAAACTTTTTTACCGGAATCCTCGGGTTTTATCTTTATCGTATAAGGTCTAGTCCGTTTGGTATCACGTGAGTGTTTTACATGCACACTGGCAGTTAGAGTTTCAAAGCATTTGTTTGAAATCGATGTTGAACGCTTTGAAATCATGATATGACGTACTTTAACTCTGTATCTTTATACTTGAAGAGCAGGGTTCATTTACAAAAAAGTTTGTTTAATACAAAATTATCAACGTGTGTACAAACTATTTTGTGTAAACGGACGTTGTATTCTATGTAGGGATGGCCTTTTGTGATCCGTAGATCAGGATGATTATGTTAACAATGCCTTCGACCAGCATTGCTATATTATTTATATCTGACATGAACCAAAGGTTACAAAAGCCTGTAAAGTGGAGAATATTTGGCAGTAAAATCGCCCAAGTTTTCCATACAGATCATTTATAAATGCGATGTAAAATACGTGACAACTGAGTTTAAGTCTTGTAGCATTTTTATTGGAAACATAGGCACACTCGGAAATTTAAACACTAGGGACCTTTTCTACTAGTAATGTATGTCTGCCCGGACATATTTTACCAGGACAAAGTTATCTCTTACAGAAAACCTTTAGGTAGAGGTAAGCGTACAAGGTACGTAGTACAGAATATTAGTGCAAGCTCAAACTCTTCAAAGTTCCAGGCATATATAAACGTTGAAAATATTCGGCACAGCTCTATATTTTGATATTTGAAAACAAAATAGTAGTGCATATGAATTAACTTCACATTCTACATGATATTTTTTTTCAAAACGTAGTCCCAGAAACTTTAATATTAGCAAAAGCAAAAATGACATTATGCAGATTTTGTATCTATAAAATAAAAAAGTATACCTACCTGCCTACCCATGAAAAAAAATATACCGAGCCAAGTTATTTTTTTGGGGAAAAAAATAAAATATTTTACCTACCTACCTACCCTGTTTCAAAACATAGGGTCGGAAAAGGGCAAACAAACAATATTTTAATTTAGGCCTTATATAATGATTGTTTTAAACCAAAAGGATTACAAAATACAAACCATGAAACATTCAGCATAAGGTCAGAACACTTACATGTATAAATTATACTGCAAATGTAGATTTATAGTATTAGTGGAAGAAAAAAGCAAGACCACAAAAAGACTGCTCAGAGGAAAATCAATTCGGAAAGTCGGAAGCATGATTCAACATACAGAAATTTAATATTGCACTTCTAGCTTTAAATGTATACAATAATATTGTTTATAAAACTAACAAACTTAGGGATTGTCCTTATTTGTATCATTGCAGTGATATTGTTTGCCTTAAGTTACTGGAGAATAAAGGCTTTTTCCCCTGGAGAAGAATCCCAATTTGAAAAAAAAATGGCTTAAAATTATTCCCAAAAAGACAAACTTTTTTACCAAAACAGTGCAGTCTCAGTAGTAATTGTGCATAAATACAAACTGAAAAACACTCATTTATACATTTTTCAAGCCTAAAATGACTATATGTGAAGATTTGAGGGTTTATTTCTGTATCATCACTGACAATAAGGGATCATATTTCAAATGAGGGTTTATCTCTTGAAAGGGAGTCTGCAAATTGAAGTTCCAGCCAAATTCATGGTTAACCGTGGTTTATTATGAATTTCCCAATATGATAAAAATGACGAATATTTTCCCAATAAAAAAGGGTAGAGGTAGTTTTAAAAAAACCCAACAATATCACTGCATTGTCAGCATAGACTAATAGATAAAGGTTAATAATTATATCATAATTGTTGTTTAATGATAAATAAATTTTGCTAATTTTAAGTTTGGACTTGGAGTTCTAAAACTAAGATATTTCATTTATATTTCTGTTGTTATTCAATCTTGAGTAATATCTTCTAAAGGGAGAGAACTATTAAAATTTCTGATTTGTAGATTGTGCCCAGCTGCAGAAGAGGGGCTACAGCCTTAAGTGCTGTGTGCAAATTCTTTTAGGTCACATGATACTGCTAGTATTTTAGCATCCCTCTGCAATTTTTAATCTGGTATAAAGATCGATTTGACATTTGTTCATGATTTTATATCAAATATACTCTCTTGCGCATGCAGAAAATATGGAATTTTTTTTTTAAATAAAAATATTAATCAATAATTGAAGACTTATAAAATTAATGAAATATTTTCATTTACCTTTTAAGGTAGCACAATACAAAGATTTTTCATCCCCAATCAGACATCTTTAAACTGATGTAATTCCACTCATCCTTCTTTAAATTTTATAAATGAGGTACCAAAAGAAAGAAGAATGATTTATCGTTCGAATTGTGATAATTTCATGATGACATAATTATTACATAATTATTACATAATTAATTGTTATGTAATTAGTTGCTATATTGTGATGTCCATACTTGAATGAATTTAGCTTCTTTGTTATCTATAGCATCCCAAAATATTTTATAGATTCTTGCACAACACAGTTTGACCTCCAAAACTGTGTCTCAGATTTTTCCTATTGTATTTCATTCTCTCATAAATCTTCAATGAAGTTTGCAACATTAATTCATAAGAGATCACTAAATTCAATGTGGCATAAAATTTGTTCTATTGATGTTTTTGGAAATCTGAGACACAGTTTTGGAGGTCAAGCTGTGTTGTACAAGAATCTATAAAATATTTCGGGATGCTATGAAGAACAAAGAAGCTAAATTCATTCAAGTGTGGACATCACAATATAGCAACTAATTACATAATAATTGATTATGTAATAATTATGTCATGATGAAATTATCACAATTTGAAAGATTAGCCTTTCTTCTTTCTTTTGGTACCTCATTTATAAAATATAAAGAAGGATGAAATGAATTACATCAGTTTAAAGTTGTCTGATTGGGAGTGAACAAATCTTTGTATTGTGCTACCTTAATGTAAATTTCATCAATAAAGAAATGCATAGTAATGGCAGGAAATTTTATTAGATCTCTCAAAATTATTTGGCACAGCTTTTTGTTAATTTTACAAATGTCATCACCTGAAAATCATTCAAATTTATGTCAATCAACAAATGCTATTCGAACATTCTAAATATTTTGAAGTCTCCACAAGTCTCCAGCCATTGCTTCATAATAATTCGCAAAAATATGATTTTTGGTAAATAAAATATCCAAAATATTTGTCAGAACTGTGAGTACATATATTACATTGTATTTTAGGCATGTAAACTTGTATGTATGTATCCAGTGGCAGTTCCAGAACTTTTTGTAAAAGGGGGGGGGGGGGGGGCTCCAGTTACACTTCAGTGATTCCCTATATAATCAATCAATTTTTTCCCACAAAAAGGGGGGGGGGCACCCGGGCACCCCCCTGAATCTGCCTATGGTAGTTTTTAAAATTATTTTGATGATATAATTGAAAAATGAAATTTTGTCTTATGAATAACCGTGATAAAAAAATAGATTTTTCTTTTCATTATTGAATTGTGCATTATTTTCATATTGCATTCCTTAATTGCCTTCTCTCGACTCTAGTGTTATTTATCCAAGTTATCTGATTTATGTTTTTATTCATTTATGATAAAAAAAAAAAAAAAAGACAAAATAATTTCAATTTATGTTGTACAAGGCCGCATGCATCATACATGTATAAAAAAGGTATACAAGTCATAAATTTCACTATTTTTACAAAGCATAATGATTTCATAAGTCATAAAAAATATTTCTTTTTTATTATTTTACATGATGAACAGCTGATGAACTGCACACATTTTGCGTGCAGTCTTACGCTTTTTTACAATGTTGTAAAAAAGGTGTTTTCATATGAAATTAGAGGGGAGTTTGTGAAAGGCGAAACACTTTTGATTTCAGACTTTAGTAGACTTTACTTTATACAGTTCCTCCGGTCAATAATCGTTTAATATGCTGATTTATTCGTCTATTGTTTTCTGCTGCAGTCAAACTATCGCGCGCTGTGATGCTGGATGACATCCGGTCAGGATAAAAATTAGAATTGATCAAACTTGGATCAAATCCGTATTTGTTTTAAAATTAAAATTTTAGCGGATTTTCTAAAAAAAAACATTTGAAAGATCCTGTCGTATTCGTAAACAAACAACATGGACATGTACCATGTGGAGCGTAAAAAACCGATAATGAGACCACAGATGACTGTTAGTGCATGTATCTAATTCCTTGTGGTAAAAATACATATTTGTTTGCCCCATGTTTTAAGGCAGATCCAACAGGTAGTATGAAAATTTATGCTTTCAAAATGATATTTATAAGAGTTCAAAAAATTGTTGCTGATTTCCACATTAATAATTAAAAAAGGTCCTGTTGAATGTGGGCAGTATTTTAATAATGAAACACATCAAATGTAGTTTGAGGCAGGTTTTACCTGATGGGCTGGGAAATAATTATTTGGCAGGAGTTCCATATGGGTCAAGATGCGTATTAGTTTCTTATAGGCGGTAATGTTAACATTTTCTTCTGTTGCTCAGTCCATATTGTTAACTTAACTTAGATATGTTTGATGGCTCGTTTCGAAGCTGAGACATTTTCACATATGTGGTTAAATTTTCGGGGTATGAAGTGAGATTACTTTTTCCGTAAATCAGCAAACCCTGAGTATCCTTTTGTGATGCGGCTCCTCGTGGTAAAAAATCCCATTTTTAACACAATAAATTCTTTGAAAATTAAATACTTTGAACACATTCAATAGCTCCATAGATTTTACACTCTGTGTTCCCCTACTTTCTATATTAACACAAATGGTTAAGCTCAGTCACTTGTTTATCATAGAAAAGTGTCAAATATCACTACACAGAGATTTTTTATTTACACGTGACTTCCTCATTTCAAGGCGCATTAGGGATATTGTCCCATATGTCTACCCCAATCTAGACATAATAAACTAACCCTGTGTTCGCTACCTTACTAAAACGGTTACTATTCTACAACTTGGGCACTAGTTAGATATAATAAAGAAGATATGCATAATGGTATATGATTGTCAATAAGACGAGTCTTCACAAGAGCATAAAGCATAAGCGTAAAAAATTGATTAGTCGGATATACATTAAACAATACAACATAAGTTAGCTGTTATCGGACCAAATGACACAGAAATTAACAACTATAAGTCACTGTACTGCCCTCAACAATGATTAAACTGATACTGCATAGTCAACATATAAGGCCTGGAAATGACAAATGTAAAACAATTTTAAACAGAAAACCAACGGCTTTATTTTTGTACAAAAAATAGACTGAAAAATAAATACATATTATAACACAGCAACAAATGACAACCACTGAATTACAGGCTCCTGACAGGCACATACATACAGAATATCACAGGATAAGCTAAAAGAAAGCTTTGTAGCATTCATAGAAAATCATCATTTTAAAACAAATAATTAAAAAACCTAAATTGAAATTTGTTTTAGCAATTTGAATTAAATACTTACATGTACAAGTATCCCCTTATGCATGAAATTACATTATTATAATGATATGATTGGAAATTCTTTCAAATTTTTTCATATCTATGAACTTATGAAGTGATAATAAAGATTTGAATGGAGAGTTGTCTCATTGGCACTCACACCACATCTCCCTATATCTATTATAGGATTGTAAATGCTTTTTTATCAGTTAAACAGTTTGGTTGATAAAATTTGCAATTTGATCATGTTGATGAGAATTTTGAATCAACTGCAAAAGGTGGGCAGCAATACTTACAGTCAAGTCATAGTAACTGCCTTCTAACACTGCTCATGGCAATAATATAAATGGTTTTCTGTAAAAATTTAACAGCAAGCAAAAACTAGTGTTACATATTTTATCTTAGCATGAAAACTGTTTAACCAATGAAAAAGGGGGATGGGGGTTTACAGATCCAGTTGATAATTAGATTAAAACTGCTGTTGGTATCATTTATGTATGTATCATTCATTTTTTTGCAGGATCAACAAGATGTACATGAAATACAGAAAAAGACTTGAGAAAGAAAATAAAGAGGTTTGTAGATATAAGAAGATGTGGTATGAGTGCCAATGAGATAACTCTTCACCCAAGTCTTTTTTTGTTAAATTAGACCCTTTTATATTAATACTTTTTATTTTTCAACATTGATAATACATGTATTGTTAACAGTATGTCATAGACCATTCATTGATGTATATTTTGGGAAGCATAGGTTTTGTGCTTATTAGTAAACCAGGGTTTGGAAGTCCTTATCTAGATTGGCAGCATAATTAAGACAAGGTATAATATTGTTTAAAGAAGAAGAATATTTTATTCAAATCTTGGGCCTAGAATAACTATATGATTTGGCCAACAACATAAGTTACATTTGTACAAGTTTTAGACAAGAAAAGGATAAAATAGCAGGAAAAAATCTTCAAACAAAATTGAAATGATTTATTGACATAGTTTTCTATTGATAGACTGCTTTTAGGCAACATTAAAAAAATTTAAAATTTGATTTTTTTGCCTTGTGTTTATTTACATTTGATTTATAACACCCTCTAGTAAATGTGCTGCTATTGTATTCTGCATAAAGGGTCTTTCTGATAATTTTCACACTTTTTTTACACATTACATGTACATATGTGTGCTTTCAGAGTGTTGATGTCAGTGTCCAAACTACAGTGAAATCTTGTTGGAATGAAGTAGATAAACAGTGCCAAGAATACAAGCCATTTACATCCACCAAACTACGGGGAAAATCAGGATGGAAGATTGTTAGAGTGTTTGTCTCATCCACATTTACTGATTTCTTTAATGAACGGGAAATTCTGGTTAAAAAGGTAATATTTTCTCAATAATTATAATTGTTTTTGCCGTACCCTGCAATTTATTG
>CM034357.1:36245133-36337282 GCA_019925275.1 Mytilus edulis
TTCCTTAAAATTACCAAATCAGGGGCAGCAACCTAACAACGGGATTCATCTGAAAATTTCAGGGCAGATAGATCTTGACCTGATCAACAATTTTACCCCATGTCAGATTTGCTCTAAATGCTTTGGTTTGTATGTTGTATTTTTAGCCATGGCGGCCATTTTGGTTGGTTGGCCGTGTCACTGGACACATTTTTTAAACTAGATACCCCAATGTTGATTGTGGCCAAGTTTGGTTTAATTTGGCACAGTAGTTTCCGAGGAGAAGATTTTTGTAAAAGTTAACGACGACGGACGCAAAGTGATGAGAAAAGCTCACTTGCCCCTTTGTGCCAGGTGAGCTAAAAATGAAAATTTTGTCTTATGAATAACCATGATAAAAACATAGGCGGATCCAGGGGCCTGCCCCCCCCCCCCCCTTTTCATTGGAAAAATTTGGTTGATTATATAGGGAATCATTGAAGCATGACTGGAGCAGCTCTTTTCACTATTTTTACAAAGCATAATGATATTTCTAAGTAATGAAGTCATTAAAAATATTTCTTATTTACATGTTTATAACATGATAAACTGCACACATTTGCGTGTTCAGGCTCAAGTTTACAATGTTGTAAAAAAGGTGTTTTCATATGAAATTAAAGGGGAGTTTGTGAAAGGCGAAACACTTTTGATTTCAGACTTTAGTAGACTTTACTTTATACAGTTCCTCCGGTCAATTATCGTTTAATATGCTGATTTATTCGTCTATTTTTTTTTCTGCTGCAGTCAAACTGTCGCGCGCTGTGATGCTGGATGACATCCGGTCAGTATAAAAATTAGAATTGATCAAACTTGGATCAAGTCCGTATTTGTTTTAAAATTAAAATTTTAGCGGATTTTCTAATAAAAACATTTGAAAGATCACGTCGTATTCGTAAACAAATCGAAACAAACAACATGTATGTAAATGTACCATGTGGAGCGTAAAGAAGATGATAATGAGACCACAGATGACTGTTAGTGCATGTATCTAATTCCTTGTGGTAAAAAATACATATTTTTTGGCTCCATGTTTAAGGTCAGATCTAACAGGTAGTAATAGTATGAATTTTTTTGCTTTCAAAATGATATTTATAAGAGTTCAAAACTTTGTTGCTGATTTCCACATTAATGATTAAAACAGGTCATGTTGAATGTGGACAGTATTTTAATAATGAAACACATCAAATGTAGTTTGAGGCAGGTTTTGGTGGGAAATAATTATTTGGCATGCGATTATTAATTTGTGTCTAATTTAGATTTTTAAATATGGCTAAACATGGTCGTTCTATTGTTAAGAACAATTTGAAAATATGTTACTGGAACATTGGTGGTATAAATACACATAATATGAATAAGTTAGAAGATCACCTTTTTGTACAAGAAATAAAAGAGTATGATGTGGTTATTTTAGCAGAAACACATATTGGATACATGATGTTAACTTACATGTTGAAGGTTTTAATTATTTTCCTGTTTGTAGAAATATTTCAACCAATGGAAGATACTATGGTGGGTTAGGCATTTTTCGAAGGACATCTTTAAAAGATCATATCAAAATAATTCCTGGGTTGTCCAAAGATTTTCAGTGGATAAAATTTGAAAAACAGTTTTTCTGTCTTCAAAATGACATATACTTATGTGCAGCATATGTACCCCCTGCTAATTCATCTTATACTAAGAAGTTAGATTTTGATATACATGTAATTGATCAAATAGAAAAGGACATGTATTGTTTCTTACAAAAGTAAAGGGGATATTTTGTTTTGTGGTGATTTAAACGCTCGCACCTCCACTGAAGAAGATTCCATGTACATTGCACAAGATAGCTCCAGGTATCTTTCATTGTTTGAATCTTATAAACCTGATAATCAAATTCGATTTAGAAAGAATTGTGATGAAACACTTGATAGTAGAGGGAAAGAGATTATTGATTTATGCATAAGCAATCAAATGCGAGTTGTAAATGGTAGATGCATGGGTGATTTACTTGGTCATTTTACTTGTTTTAATACACATGGCCAAAGCACTGTTGATTACCTTATAGCAAATGAAAGATTATTTAATGAGATACTTTATTTCAGAGTGACAGAGTTTGTCTCAACATTCTCAGACTGTCATTGTAAAATATCATGGGAAATTTTGGCTAAATATCAAACAACAGAAACTCAGTCAAATAATCTTCATGCTGCCCCTGTGACGGATGGGTTAACTTAAAGTCTGGACAGGCAGTAAAACAACGTCTGGTTCGTTTGATCGTATAATCTCAACTCAATATAGTAACATGATACATAACAAATAGCACAACGTTAACAGAAGAAATGATGACGTTAACAATGTGAATGGAAACGGCGTTAAAAGTAGTGTTAACGTTTGACGCGTAAGTTAAACTGTCTCTAAATCACCGACATACTCGGGGCCACCAGATGCAATGTCCATTAGCTGTGATATATAGTGTCATTACTATTGTTGGTTTTCTGTCATACATGATGTACGCGCATGCGCCGTACGCATGAGTTGAAGCATCGGTAAATACATGAAGAGTTGGTAAATTTCTGTTATTCTCGTTTTGTGTCTGAGTACTTCGATGAATCTCTGTTTCTAAGCTCGATGCCAGATCTCGTGAAATTAATATCCATTTTGATTGGATATCTTCCGGTAATATTTCGTCCCACTCCTAATTAAGCTTCCAAAGTGATTGCATAAAGATTTTCGCTTTTACAGTAACTGGGCTTAATAGTCCTAACGGATGGAAAATCTTGGATGATTGCCGTAAAATATATCGTTTAGTTAGTCAGTTTCCTTTTTTGTCCATCTGGAACGTGTTACTTTGATAAAACAACTTGTCCGATTTAGCGTTCCATTGCATACCAAGAATTTTAGTAAGCTCATCTTTGTCTAAGGTTTGTTCTTTGCTAGCGATTTCTTGTAATTTTGGACTGTTTGAATTCCAAGAGCGTAGGTTGAATCCGCCTTTCGTAAGTAATTCTCTCGATCTCCTGTAATAATCTATTACGCTATTTTCGTTATCAAAGCTAGTTAAAATGTTATCCACATATAAACCATTTTCAAGTGTATCTGAAAGTTTCCCCGGATTTTCTTTAAAGTGCTTGAGAAGTGTGGCGCTCAAAATGAATGGCGAACATGTAGCTCCGAAAAGTACGGACTTGAAGCGATATGTTATTAGCGGACTTGATGTGTTTGAAGGATCGCTAAGCCATAAGAATCTCGTTGCATCTCGGTCTTTCTCGTCGAGCTGTATTTGTAGAAATGCCTTTTCTAAATCTGAAGTTGTAGCATATTTCTTAGCGCGAAATCTCATAAGTATTCCCGTAATGTCATTCATAACAGGTGGGTGTGATTCTAAGCATTCATTTAGACTTGGATTACCTCTTCCATCTTTGCAGCTACAATCATAAACAATGCGTATTGGCGTAGTAGATGATTCCTTGGCAACAGAGTGATGTGGGATATAATGTACGGGTCGATCGGTAGGAAGTTTTGTTTCCTCAACCTTTTCAATAAAATGTCTTCTCTCCTGCTCCATTATGATATCTCCATACATTTTAAGTAAATCAGGTTTGTTTGCTAAACGCCTAATAACGCTACCTGTCCTCTGTTTAACCAGTTCCATGTTATGCGGCAGCGGAAGGAAATCTGGTTTCCATGGTAACTTAGCCGTGTACTTTCCATTTTCTAGTATAATAGACTTTTCTCCGTATTCTTTTACAACTTCAGACTGACTTTTAATATTATCGCTTCCTGAAACCCCCAACGATTCTAAGTTCCAAAACTTTTCCAAGTCGCAAACAACGGCTCTGTGATCAGTCAAAATATTCATCATTGCCGATTGTTTTGAAGTACTTCCGTTCTTAGTTAGTACGGGTCCTGACAAGAGATAACCAATTTTCGACTTAACTGCGGTCGGTCCATTTCCTCTTATTATTTCATCTTCAACTATTGACCAGTAATAGTCTGCGCCAATCAATAAAGATATGTTAAACTTGTCTTCTGCGCATATCGGATGTGCGAGTCGTAAACCATGTAAGTATGGCAGTGCTTTGATTTCCCTTTGGGATTTTGTCTGAATAGGAGCGGCAATTTTTGGTACAATTATTACTTCTATTTCTATTCTTTGATTATCAACTGTTTCGATAGCTATGTTTGCTTTGTCAAGATGACGAACTTGTCCTTCGTTTCCTCCAAATCCAGATATTTTCAGTGCAATCTTTTCGGTGGACTCAATTTCTAATTTTTTAGCTAAATCTTCAGTTATGAATGAGTTCTGTGCTCCCTCGTCAAGTAAAATATTTGACATTATCGATCGATTTTCGGACCAAACTGGAGTTACGGCAGTTTTCAGTAAGACATCTGTATGTGCAGTTACAGTAGAATGTAAGGATGTGGTTAGCTCCAGTGGCGTTTCCTCTACGGCGGTATGTGCTACGGTCTTTTGTGTACTATACTGGTTTTCGGTCAAGCTCTTTGGTTCTGTGTTATGTACTTGGACATGTATACTCGTGTGATGTCTCTTTCCGCACTGGCGGCATTTGAATTCAGACTTACATTCAGCTACTCTA
This sequence comes from Mytilus edulis, assembly GCA_019925275.1. Classification (NCBI taxonomy): domain Eukaryota; kingdom Metazoa; phylum Mollusca; class Bivalvia; order Mytilida; family Mytilidae; genus Mytilus; species Mytilus edulis. The sequence continues at coordinate 36,249,729 of CM034357.1, forward strand.
TGACTTCCAAAACAGTTAAAACATACCTTTTTTCGCTTCACAATTTCTATTCGTTTCTCAACATCTTTCACGTTTTTGCATGTATTTGGATGGTGGGATTCTTCACAAAATAAACATTTCTTACGTGAATGTTTTCTGTTCTTTCCGGGAAATGTTTCGGCAATAAACGAAGCGGTCGGTAAAATTTCTAAATCTTCATTACTTGTACCTGTAGATTGTCCTGCGACCTGTACGCATACTTTCCTCTTTATGGCTGTTCTCAATGATTTGATGTCCCAGTCGTCGTTTCCGCGGTCTCGGGTTATGTTTTTCCGTACATCGGACGGCAACTTATTGTATATTATAGGCGTAAGAATGGCTCCAAATGTACTCTCGTTTGTTCCTAACGATTCTAATCCGCGTATGCTACACTCAATTCTGTCGGAAAAGTTTCTCAAACTGTCTGCGTTTGACCTCGGTGCGGGTAAATCAATTAAATTTTGAATATATGCGTTCGTGATTTTGTGGTTCTGACCAAACCTCTCTCTTATTATTGATACGGCTTGATAGTAATTTGCACTTGTGAGTGGTAAACCGGCGATACATTGCGCGGCTATTCCCTGAATTTGATTTTGCAAATACGTAAATTTCTGCACGTCTGTTAATGTTTGGTTATCGTGTATTGTTGATTGATACGCATCCCAGAAAGGTTGCCAGTTTAACAAATTGCCATTAAAATATGGTAGATTCAATTTTGGTAGCTTGTGGTAGATGCTAGAATTTGTTGCGCTCATTGACGATCTGTATTGCATATCATTATTCTGCATGGGATGTGGAGTATTACATGTAGATGTGGAGTTGATAAAAACAAAATCTGCTGCATTTGGATTTAAGTTCTGATTAGAGCTAGTTTCATTTGATTTGTTTTTCTGCTTTGAACTTGATGAATTGCGTACTTTTGTCAAAATTCGTTCTATATCTAAAACATACCGATCTGAGTCTTCTATCTCTGCTTCCATGTTTTCCTCTGCAATCTCCTCTAATATTTCATTATCAAGTTCCGAAAGAATATCCCTCTTCTTCTTCAAAGTTTCACATAGGCTTTCTATTTCGTCGCGTTGTGTTGTTTCTTTCTCTAATTCCTCTTCAATCTTTGAAATTAATCTCCGTGCGGCTCCTCGATGACCCACTCTAATGGCTTTCTTTTTCGTCATTATCCTCTGGTCACGACACCAATGTGACGGATGGGTTAACTTAAAGTCTGGACAGGCAGTAAAACAACGTCTGGTTCGTTTGATCGTATAATCTCAACTCAATATAGTAACATGATACATAACAAATAGCACAACGTTAACAGAAGAAATGATGACGTTAACAATGTGAATGGAAACGGCGTTAAAAGTAGTGTTAACGTTTGACGCGTAAGTTAAACTGTCTCTAAATCACCGACAGCCCCTGTTAATTTTAGATGGACTAAGGACTCCCCACTTAAATTTCAGCAAGCACTTTTGTCACCGGATAACCAGCAGAAAATTTCATCTTTCCTTATTAATGATAGTGATTGCTCTTCTGAAGACATTAACAAAAAGGCACAGGATTTATGTGATATCTTTCTTTCTGCAGCCAAAATTTCCCTGGTAACCCCAAAAAAGAATAAAAAGGGTTCCAGACCCCAGAAAAAATGGTTTGATAGTGATCTTTTTAAAATGCGCAAAAATGTTATATCCTTAGGTAAAATTTATTCAAGATATCCTAATTAGGATCCTGTTATTAAAGGCAGATACTATAAATATTTTAGAATCTATAATAAATGTAGAAAAGTTAAATATAAGCAATTTATCAATTCCATGCTACAAAAACTTGATACTCTTAGAGTTGAAAACCCTAAGCAGTATTGGAAATTAATAAATGACATTCAGGATAGCATAAAAGAAAACTGCTCTTCACAAATTGATTCTGATACATGGGCCAATCACTTTCGTAATCTTCACTCTACAATTGATAACACATTTTATTCACGACTTAACCAGTTGGAAATGATCCTGAATGACAAAGAAAAATCTTTAGTTTTTAATGATTTAGATAATGATATTAGTAAAAAAGAAATTTCTGATGCTATTGCGAGCTTAAAATCAGGCAAGGCCTGTGGACCTGATTTGATTTCAAATGAAATGTTAAAATATAGTCAGTCATATTTGATAGGTTGCTTATATAAATTATTTAATTTGTGCCTCAAGAATAGTGTGTACCCAAAGATTTGGGCTGATGGTTTTATTTTGCCAATTTTTAAATCAGATGATCCTTGTGATCCATCTAACTATAGAGGTATAACAATTACTAGTACCATTGGTAAACTTTTTAACAATATTTTGAAAACACTGATAGACAAATACTGTCACAGTAAAGAGGGTAGACTATATACTTGTTTTGTAGACTTTCACAAAGCATTCGACAGTGTAATTCATATAGGTCTTAAACTGAAGCTTATTAATATGAAAGTTGGTACTTTATTTTATAATATTATATCAGATATGTATAATAATAGTAAAGCATGTGTAAGAGTTGGAGCTTCTCTCACTGACCCTTTTAGCATTAAATTAGGTGTAAGACAAGGAGACAACTTGAGTCCTCCATTATTTAAAATTTTTATAAATGACTTCCCATGCCATCTTATCTTGACTCCTGTCTAGATGCAGTTTCCCTGCACTCAGAGAAATTAAATTGTTTGATGTATGCGGATGATATTGTGATTATGTCAACATCAGCCACAGGGCTTCAAAGTAGACTTGATCAGCTAGAAAAATATTGTGCTGACTGGTGCCTGAAAGTTAATATTAGAAAGACTAAAGTCATAATTTTTAATAAGGCTGGAAGGAAAATTCAGGCAAATTTTTCGACTGCAGAATAACTTGATTGACTGTGTCGCTCATTACAAATATTTAGGTGTTCACTTTACTGCATCTGGAAGTTTTCATCTAGCTAAAACTGAACTTTATAATAAGGCTCTTAAGGCCTACTATAAACTTAGAAAGGATTTTATCAATTTGTCTCCTGGAATAAAATCTTGTTTTCATATTTTTGATCATACCCTTAAACCCATTCTGTTATATAATTCAGAGGTATGGGGAGGTTATAATGTCTCTTGTAAAAAATTACAGTCTTCCTTATTTAATCTTGAAAATGTTTTTAAAAATCTTAAGTGTGAGAATCTCCATCTTAAATTTTCTAAATTTATACTTGGTGTACACAAAAGGAGTGTCAATTTTGCTGTATTATCAGAACTGGGACGTTTCCCCTTACATTATGATATTGTAAAGTCAATTGTAAAATACTGGTATAGATTTGAAAATCTTACAACTGAATTCAGTCTATTGAAAGATGCTTATAAATGCAGCCAAGAGCTTCACAAATCTAACATAACTTCTTGGTTCTCATTAATGTTAAAAAAGTATTAGAAGTTTTTGAAATTAAACAAGAAGTAAAACATTTTGGACAATATAAATTTTTGAACATATCTAGTAAATTAATTCACACTAAATATATTAGCAATTGGTATGCTAGCCAAAATAAAGCTTCTGATGGAAAACTGTTTAAAAAAATTTAAGCAGAATTTTGGTTATGAAAATTATCTTTCTTTAATTAAGAACTTTGATTTTAGAAGATCTGGCTGTGTTGAAGATGAAATCCATTTTTTAACCGACTGTGAAAATTTTAAATCGAATAGAGATGCTGTCTTTGACTTTGTTTGCCAAAGAATTCTGAATTTTTCTATACTTGATAATCAGCATAAATTTATTTATTTATTAAACTGTGAAGACAATCAGGTCCTTAATGCTGTTGGTAAATTTATTAAAGTGAATATGAGTTAGTAATTGTATTGTAACTGTATGTAAAAAATTGTTTGTATCTATGTATCTATGCAAATCAATATTCTTTTGCCTTATTCATGTATGCTCTGTATGCCCCTTGTGGGCCCTTAATTGGAAAAAAATATGTTCTGTTCTATGGGTCAAGATGCGTATTAGTTTCTCCATAGGCGGTAATGGTAACGTTTTCTTCTGTTGCTCAGTCCATATTGTTAACTTGGATATGTGTGATGGCTCATTTCGAAGCTGAGACATTTACACATATGTGGTTAAATTTTTGGGTACAAAGTGAGATTGCTTTTTCCGTAAATTAGCAAACCCTGAGTATCCTTTTGTGATGGGACTCATCGTGGTAAAAAATCCCATTTTTAACACAATAAGTTCTTTGAAAATTTAAATACTTTGAACGCATTTAATAGCTCCATAGATTTTACACATTTATTCTGTGTTCCCCTACATGTACTTTCTAAATAAACACAAATGGTTAAGCTCAGTCACTTGTTTATCACAGAAAAGTGTCAAATATCACTAGTGGGTCTCATTGGGGTCTTAGCGTGATGCGGGATTGCCAATTTTTGGTAAGCGTGACACGGGATAGTCAAATTATTGTGTCGTGAAAACGGGAAATGAGGTCTAGCGGGACCCGGGAAATGACAAAAAAAAATGAGAATTGCTTACATACATAGTGTAAGCAGGATACTGGAATCTGACAAAACAGTAAGTGGGATCCGGGATCGGAACCCCCCAAATGAGACCCCTCACTACACAGAGATTTTTTGTTTACACGTGACTTTTGAGTTCCTCTTTTCAAGGCACATTAGGGATATTGTCCCATATGTCTACCCCAATCTAGACACAATAAATTAACCCTGTGTTCGCTATCCTACTAAATCGGTTACAATTCCACATCTTGGGCACTAGTTAGATATAATAAAGAAGATATGCATAATGGTATATGATTGTCAATAAGACGAGTCTTTACAAGAGCATAAAGCAAACGCGTAAAAGATTTATTAGTCAGATATACATTACACAATACAACATAAGTTAGCTGTTACCTGACCAAATGACACAGAAATTAACAACTATAAGTCACTATACTGCCCTCAACAATGATTAAACTGATACTGCCAAGTCAACTTATAAGGCCCAGAAATGACAAAAGTAAAATAATTTTGAACAGAAAACCAACAGCTTTAATTTATTTATGTACAAAAAAATAGACTGAAAAATAAATACGTAACACAACAACAAATGACAACCACTGAATTACAGGCTCCTGACATACAGAATATCACAGGATTAGCTAAAAGAAAGCTTTGTAGCATTCATAGAAAATCATCGTTTAAAAACAAATAATTAAAAAACCCAAATTGAAATTTGTTTTAGCAATTTGAATTAAAGACTTACATGTACAAGTATCCCCTTATGCATGACATTACATTATCATAACGATATTATTAGAAATTCTGTCAATTTTTTTCATATCTATGAACGTACATGTATGAAGTGATAATAAAGTCTTGGATGGAGAGTTGTTATCATTTGCACTCACACCACATCTTCCTATATCTTTTAAAGGATTGTACATATGCTTTTTTATCAGTTAAACAGTTTTGTTGATAAAATTTGCAATTTGATCATGTTCAGATGAGAATTTTGAATCAACTGCAAAAGGTGGGGAGCAATACTTACAGTCAAGTCAAAGTAACTGCCCTCTAACACTGCCTATGGCAAAATATATATAAATGGTTTTCTGTAAAAATTTCACAGCAAGCAAAAACTAGTGTTACATATTTTATCTTAGCATGAAAACTGCATGTTTAATCAATGAAAGAGGGGATGGGGTTGACAGATCCAGTTGATAATTAGATAAACTGCTGTTGATATCATTTATGTATGTATCATTCATTTTTTTGCAGGATCAACAAGATGTACATGAAATACAGAGAAAGACTTGAGAAAGAAATTAAAGAGGTTTGTTGATATAAGAAGATGTGGTATGAGTGTCAATGAGACAACTCTTCATCAAAGTCACAATTTTCTAAAAGTAAACCATTAGCATGATTAGAGGTCAAAGTATGGTCTTCAACACAGAGCCTTTGCTCACATGTGACAGAAAGATAATAAAGGGTCCCAATAATGACTATTGTAAAATTGTTCAAAAAGGAAAACCAACAGTCTGATCTATCTAAAAAAAATTGAAAACTATTTATGTCATAACATTTTTCAAATGGGCTGCTTTTTAGATAGGTATGTAAAATTGTATTGATTGCCTTGTGTTATTTACATTTGATCTACAAAAATGTATAGCTCTAGTGAATGTGCAGCTATTGTATTCTGCATAAAGGGTCTTACTGATAATTTTCACACTTTTTTTACACATTACATGTACCTATGTCAGCTATGTGTGCTTTCAGAGTGTGGATGTCAGTGTCCAAACTACAGTGAAATCTTGTTGGAATGAAGTAGATAAACAGTGCCAAGAATACAAGCCATTTACATTAACCAAACCCAAGGGAAAATCAGGATGGAAGATTGTTAGAGTATTTGTCTCATCCACATTTACTGATTTCTTTAATGAAAGGGAAATTCTGGTTAAAAAGGTAAATATTTTCTCAATAAATATAATTGTTTTTGATGTGCCCTGCAATTTATTGTGTGACATAGAGATTAACATACTGTAAATTCAGAAATTATTGCATGCATTTATTATTGCGTTTTTGTCATTTTTAAATTAAATGCAATTTTAATTTTTATGATTTTGAGAAAAGTCCTGCTAAATTTAGATAAAATATTACAAAATGCTAATTTTAATTATTCTGTTGACAACTTTGTCTCCTTATTCACAATAATAAAAACCTCGGAATAATTTCTGAATTTACAGTAACTGGTTGTGTCTTAAACTAGTTGTATAAATCTAAGCTTTATATTTCGGGAGGTAAAACACCTGGAAACTATTTCCTGAAGTTTCTATCTGTCACGTATCTGTTGCTCTTGACTTCATTTTGAAATTCATGGTGTAAAAACTGATAAAAATAAAATATCTATATTTGATATATATATGTCGGACTGTTGGATGGACTACATATCTACAGACAGTTAATGTATAATTGTTATCCTCTTGTAGCACCATATGTGTGCCTAATTTGTAATTAATTGTCTTGTCTTGTCTTGACAGGGTTAAACTGACTTTCACCTCATTTCATGGATCAGTGATGCCAATTAAGTTTTCATTGGTAGATTTTTTTGTAAGGAATGTCTGTATGACAGTGTTCATCTGTCCTTGACCTCATTTAAATTGATCATTGACAATTGTGAATTTTTAGTTTATTTTATACTTGTAGCATAATATTTCTTTTGAAGACTTTCAAAATAACTTTTATCATGATCAGTAAAGACTCTTTCTAAACAACTTTAATCTTGATTAGTAAAGACTTTCAAAATAACTTTAATCATGATCAGTAAAGACCTCAAAATAACTTTAATCATGATCAGTAATGCAAATGAGACATTACAGTGTTTAAACTTAAAATGTATACCCTGAAAATTCTTGATTTAAGAAAATTGAAACACTATTTTAAGTATTGAAATGTTTGTATCTGAATAAATTATTATTTCTGTTCCTCACACAAAAATGAGCTAGCAGGGCCTTTCCTGATGTCATCATGAGGTTTCTATTTATTAAATAGGCTAAAGAAAAGGACAACTGTGAAAAGACAGATAAGAGTTAGAAATACATTTTTTAGGATGAAAAATATGTAACTATTGATATAAATTCTGTCCAGTGTTAAATATTGTTAACTGCAGATTTTTCCAGAACTAAGAGAATGGTGCAAGTTGAGACATATACATCTAATAGAATGTGATTTACGATGGGGAGTTCCAAAAGAGGCCACAACACAACTCGTCATCGATACATGTTTAGAAGAGTTGAATCGATGCCATGAGGATACCAATGGTCAGCCTTTCTTTTTAGGACTGATTGGTAAAAGGTGAAGGTTAAAGCAAAATTAGAAATATCAGGCCATGTTAAATTAACTTTCTGGTTTACGAATGCCACCCAGTCAACATAAATTCTACTCTAGCTTGTATTTATTTCAAACAAAAAGAAACGTAATGTGTCAAAAAACATGTTGTTTTAAATTTGAGTGCTTTCCGATTAGTATCAATCTTTGGAAAATTTGTTTATACCTCTATAGAAGGGAGTTAAGACTTCCCAGCAAATGGCACATTTCAAAATATAAAAATGACACATTTGCAAAATGTCAAAATGTAAATAGAAGTCAAAATGCATCTACCGCTTGATGATTGATAAACTTACAGATGATACAATGCAACCTGTAAAAATATTTGTGGTTGAGTTCAAATTTATTTTTATTGAAACTCTGGTCAAGTATAAATACTGCAGAAAATCTGTACTTGATGAAACACTTAAATTTATGATTCACATAAAGAATTCATGACTGTAGAACCACCAATTTTTCCAATGTTGAAATTGTATCTTTGAGTTGAATGCTTCATACTTCATACTGAAAAGGTGTGATGATCAACACTTTTACAACCCTATAAAATTACAAAAAGAAGCATTCAATTATTAAAATTACATTTTTATGCTACAACCACGTATTACAAATTATTTCATATTTTTCATTTGTCGTTCTATGCTGCGTTGTGCTGTGTTGTGTTGTCACTAGAAGCACTATATGGAAAGTTCAAGTTTATTTGGAAATGTAATCTAATTTTGGAATGCCAATCAATTGTTATTAGCCAATCAAAAGTACAAATTGTTATGAAACATACATGTAATGTAATTATTATAAGATGAAATGTATATTTTCACTTCTTTATTAGATATGGATGGATACCAGACAAAACAGATGTTTCTGATGAATTAAAAGAGAAATTTCAGTGGGTGGACAACACTTCCATAACATTCATGGAAATACTTCATGGGGCATTAAGGTAAGTCTATATCTCACATCAGATTTTACTCATATGAGTAAAAACTTGTCAAACCATATCAGTTAATAAATAATTTTATTGATTATTGTTTAAATCCACTTTCAGCATTTCACTATTGACTTTTTCGTGGCATGACAATAGGAACTTGCAGTTCCTGGAGAGAACCATACACCTTTGGCAGGAAAACTGACAATCCTTAAGCTTGTCAATAAAGATTTGAGTCTATCACACTTGCCATGTGCAGGTTTCAAACTCACAAACTGAGTGTTGACAGACTAGTGATACAGTATTTGAATTACTTAGATCATTCAGCCACCTAGGCCACTTGAATAAGTGGAAGACCAATGGTCGTATGTTACAAAATTGGAGGACTTATTCAAAAGTTACAATTTTAAACAATTATTTGCAATTCAATTATTCTCTTCAAGGGCTCGTTTGACTGTAAACAGGGAAAATTTTGTGCAGGTGATATCCCTTATGTTACAATCAGTTAAAGTAGGAAAAAGAAAACCCACACCTACAGTTTGCAAATAGTTCAAACCAGTTAGATAGGTCTTTGTTAGAATTTAACCCCAGTGTAAAGTTTATGGGTTGAAATCTTAAAAATAACATCCGATTAAAATATTGCCTTTTTCCGCCATTGTTAACCTTTAAGACAATTTCATGATCTTCAATTAAGTAGTATTTTGTGTTATGGTTTTGCTATATTTATCTATTTATTTTTTTATTTATTAAACAAATTTGCTATTGCAGATGCAAGAGTCCAAATGCAGCCTTTTTCTTCAGATCGGATGAAGTGATCGATTCTATCCCTGAAAAAGCTTTAAAACGATTTATAGATGAAGAAACTCTGAGCAAACAACATCTTATTGTAAGATTTTTAAAATGTATAGTATGCAAAAAATGCAACATCTTGGAACTTTACCTAGGACATATATATTTAAGTGTATAATGGTTGAACTGTTCAATTTACCCATCTTATAATTGAAATTTGCTGTATTCGATATTTAAAAAATATCACAATGGTTTGTTGCCAATTAATACAATTATTTATATTGTTGACATTGTTAAAAAAAGGATCAGGGTAAAGCAAATTTTAAATGATATGACTAAGGGGAGACAACTTTGTTGGTTTTTTTTGTAAACTAATTTTTCAGTGCTTGAATGATAATTGGTTTTTTTTATAACATAGATTTTGTTGACATTATATAAAAAATATTTTTAGGCTCTGAAAAGACAATTAAAGAAGATTTTTCCAGATCAAGTTTATGATTATAATTGTAAAGTAGACGGTATGCAAGACACTGCAGGCAGAGAGAGGGTAGGTCTAAAGTACTGTAAATTTAGAAATAACAACAAGGTTTTTATTAATGCTCATAATGTGACAAGGCAAGTATCATAATAATAAGAACATACATTCTGATACTTATATTTACATGAATGTATGCACATTTTTGTCTTTCCTCAACAATGACATTTATAAAAGCACACAATTGTTTCTGAATTTATAGTTACTGTAGTTCATAGAAAAAAAATGAAAAGAACACTTCGTAAATTTTATGTATTCAAAGTCCTTTTCTGGAATTACATTCATACAGAGTGCTCAAAGCAAAGTATTTGAAAGCCAAGGATGTTAAAGAACCTATATTAGTGAAGAAGGACCAGATAGGACACTAAAAATTATTGGCTTTTCCATCTAAGGTCAACTTTGCTTGCAAGACTCTTTTTTTTTTTTTTTATGCCCCACCTACGATAGTAGAGGGGCTTTATGTTTTCTGGTCTGTGCGTCCTTCCGTCCGTCTGTCCGTCCGTTCGTTCGTTCGTTCAATATTAAAGTTTTTGGTCAAGGTAGTTTTTGATCAAGTTGAAGTCCAATCAACTTCAAACTTAGTACACATGTTCCTTATGATATGATCTTTCTAATTTAATTGCCAAATTAGACTTTTGACCCCAATTTCACGGTCCACTGAACATAGAAAATGATAGTGCAAGTTTCAGGTTAAAGTTTTTGGTCAAGGTAGTTTTTGATTTAGTTGAAGTCCAATCAACTTGAAACTTTGTACACATGTTCCTTAGGTTATGATCTTTCTAATTTAAATGCCAAATTATATTTTTATCCCAATTTCACGGTCCATTAAACATAGAAAATGATAATGGGAGTGGGGCATCCTTGTACTATGGACACATTCTTGTTTAATACAGATTTTATAATTTTTACATAAATGGATTACTTTGAATAGTAGTTATTGTTTCTAAATATAACCAGGTAGATTTTTTTATGCAGTGAATTGCTTGTTAATATCATGAATTATCTCAACCTTCTGCATTATGTTCTTACACCAATAAAAAACAGAAAATGAGGCCTGTAACTTACTGGAGTATTTAAATTTTAAACTTTGGCCTAGATTTTACCAATCCATATGTTTACATTTTGTATATTGGGAAATTAAATGTTGTATAGCAGAAATTCTAATCTTGTCATGTAAAAATTGGTTCTAAACCAAGAACTGCAAACCAGGGATTTTTTCTTACACTTTAAATCATTCAATAGCATAAAAATGATTATTTCCCTTCTGACTGTTTTTGCAAACACTTCTCTTTAGTAACTTAGCAATTTTGACCAATACTCAGACATAACAATTTTCTGCTATACTTTTTAGGTTAAGTTTTCTGAACTCGATAAATTTTCTGACCAAGTATTAGACTTCTTCAAGACAGCAATTACAAATATGTATGACGACAACAAAACCAGTGAATATGACGAAGAAGAAATTGGTTTGTATTATATTGATTTATAAAGAAAAAAAACATATAGTCTTCCAACAACAAATTTAACATGAGAAAAGGTGCATATGTATCATGATATGTCAATCTTTCTTTCACTATTTGTAAAATGAATTATATTAAACTTGAATTAAATATTTTGGATAATTCTGCAATTGGATTGGTTATCTTGACAAAGTTCAAATACCCTATATGCAAATACAAAGTTTAAAATGGTCATAAATGTTGAAATCAAGGCACTCTAGTATAAATTAATTGTTAATCAGGCTTCACAGGAGACAATCACCATCATTCATTACAATCACGTCTCAGTCATTACAGCTGAACGGACGTGCTGGGCCAGCTCTCCTTTACCCGCTATCTTCGATGAGGGTTTACAGTTAGATATCAACGACTTACTACTTAAGATGACAGAAACCAATCCATGCCGTACAGATAGACGTAGTAATTGGCGTACCCGCGTTAACATGCACTCCAAAACCATTGTATCATGGGGAGTGTTATGCCGATTAACATCCGAGGGCTGTATCCTAGGCTGTTGGGTGATACGACCTTCATTTCACTGCCTCACGGCTTTGGTCCTGATAACGCTTCCTGTCATCTTTCGAACTACGTCCGAGATCATCTACCAGTACTCCATCATCGAGGCTAGCGGGCTGCCAAGCTGACCAAACTGGCCCTGAAAGCAGCCGTTGTGAAGTAAACCAACATCAAAATAGTCAACAAAAGAAAAACAACTCACCAAAACCAAGATGGCGGCCTACATATTGCGACCTCCACTACTTGTTCCTGACCCATGGCATCAAAATATGATAAAGCTCACCAAACGCCTTCGGGCACCGAGCCGACCGTGCGAGGGCTGTATAGCCAGTCAAGGTCGTTAAACACCACCACATATATATTCACAGGAGATATAGGTTCATATTTCATGTGAGTGTTCTATATCCACTTTGCCTGAAATCTCAGAAAATAAAAAAACAGTAACATGGAATAGGAGTTCATATCCCCTGTGAAGATCTAGAATGAAATATATAATAGTTATCAATGTAGAAGAGCTAAAATTCCCTATTTGGTAAATGTATGGTATGAAGTATAAGTGCTTGGTTTTTGTGCTGAGAGTAGTATATATTCAATTACTATAAAATAGGCAAAAAATAAATTAAAATTGTTTAATGTTCCCTACCTACCCATTTCAAAAAGCAGCCTACCATCAAAATTGAATGACACAAATCGTTTCCCCATTCACTTATTTTTTCTCTGCTCATCTTTTTGGTTGTGTCCTTCACTACCATTTACCGACTGTGCAATATCTTCATGGGCAGTCAAGGTCGTTAAAAAAACCTTGTCCTCACTACTATTTCTGCACCTCATTATTTATGGTTGACAGATACAAGATGTAAAAATTTTGGTCTTTTGTAGACAAGATATATGCTGTAACAATTTTGGTCTTTTGTCGACAAGATACATGCTGTAAAAATTTTGTTCTTTTGTAGACAAGATACATGCTGTAAAAATTTTGGTTTTTTGTAGACAAGATACATGCTGTAAAAATTTTGTTCTTTTGTAGACAAGATATAAAAAAGAAGATGTGGTATGATTGCCAATGAGACAACTGTCCACAAGAGACCAAAATGACACAAACATTAACAACTATAGGTCACCATACGCCCTTCAACAATGAGCAAAGCCCATACCACATAGTCAGCTATAAAAGGCCCCGATACAAGATATATGCTGTAACAATTTTGGTCTTTTGTAGACAAGATACATGCTGTAAAAATTTTGTTCTTTTGAAGACAAGATATATGCTGTAAAATTTTTGTTCTTTTGTAGACAAGATATATGCTGTAAAAATTTTGTTCTTTTGTAGACAAGATATATGCTGTAAAAATTTTGTTCTTTTGTAGACAAGATATATGCTGTAACAATTTTGTTCTTTTTGCAGAAGAAGAGAATCAGAAATTTTACATAGAAAATAAATCTGAATTAGTAGTCGGACAAGATAACTTACTGAAGATCTTGACAGCATACCTGAAGGGGGAGCCACTTTCAGATATACCGGAATCTGAGGACAGCAAAAGTTTTGTTAGTAAGTCATTTTTATCATACCTTTAAGATTTACACAAATATAGAGGTTACAACGAATTGATTTTATCCACAACTCAGAATAAGTGTTGAAAGCAGGTTGTAAAGAGTAATTTTTCATGCAACATATTTAAAGTGTGTATGCCCCCGCTGTAGGCAACAAGGGCATTAAGTGTTACCCTTGACCTTCCTTCATTCTGTCCTTCTGTCCGTAATGTTTTGGTAAAGAATCAGCACTCTAACTTTAGTTTCCCTCATCCAAATTTTATGAATCTCATACACAATGCTGAGAATCACAACACACAGACAGATATATAGTTGGCATTATGTTGTTAACCATGCTAGAGTTATGCCCTTTATAACTTGGAAAATTGCAAAACTTTTAGTTGCTGCATCCTTTCTTAAATTTGTCTCATCCAAATGTTATGAAACTCGTACATAATGCTAAGAATCACAACTCACAGATGGAGTTAAAATTTGGGCATTGAGTCATTTACTGTTCTAGAGTTATGCTCCTGTTTAGCTTGGAAAATAGCAAAGATTGATCAGGAGCATTCGTAACCTCAGACATATCTTTCTTTTCTTTATTTCATGTTTTTGTGCTTGAAGCTTATTATTTACAACATTGGAAAAAAACAAACTTGCAGGCTACTGTTTTATTTTTTTTTTTTTTTCCTGAAATGAATATTTTATTTCCCACGCATCTGTGCACTTATCCCCCTTTATCAACCTTCTAAGAAAAGAATCATACTATTTTTACCCACCTTTACGACCTTCTTGAAAAAGAATCACTTATTATCTTTGTCTAACACATTATTTTTCGGAGATGAATCTGTAGTTTTATATTGGATAGTAGACAAAATTGATAAAAAGTGTGAAAGTTGCTCTTTACCTTCAAATTTCAATTCCTTATTGAATGGTTTGGCAACTTGATTTAAAAGTTTTATAAAGTCAACTCTATTTCCAAAGTTCAAAAGTTTAAATTGACTTCACCTTAAAACCTACCTGCAAGGAGACATAGTTAGAGATTTTTAAAATAATGTCAGACATAAATCTTTTATTCTTGTTTTACTTTAATGGATAAATAATTTATTCTTCCTAGGAGATCTAAAATTTTGGGGAGAAACTGTGCCAGAGGATAACATGATAATGTGTATAAAAGGTCATCCTGGATATGGAAAGTCCACACTCCTATCCAAGGTTGTTAATGATTTCCTCAAGGTGAGTATATATTGTATCATTTCATAATTAACACTATGAGAGAGGAGTAGGAGCGGTCCTGATCCTGAAATCCCGGGCATAAAAACAAGAAATCCCTCGGTCCCTAATTTAAATAAAATTTTTAAAAAATTCCCGGATTCTGAAAGGGTCAATCCCGAAATCCCGAGCTTAAAAACACCTGATCCCGGAGTCCGGATAAAGGTCATATCCCCCCTCATTATGAGTATAGAGAGAACAGAGTAAATATTTTGCAAAAACATACAGCAATTTGTTTGAGAAAGTTCAAAGAGAAACATATGCATATATGCTTATTGCAAACAAGGTAATCATGAGAACAGACTGTTGTTATTTTGATGATGAAATGAAAGTATTCTACATCCTTTATACTTTATAAACCAGGGGAGACACCTCTTATTTTATCAAAACTTAAGATGGCTTTTTGGACATTGAAAAAACTGCTTTTATACATTTGAAAGATTATGGTGACACTGATGGATCCAGCCAATTTTAAAGGGGGGTTTCCAACCCAGGATAGAATGGTGTTTGGGGTGGGTTTCCAATCATATGTCCCCTTTCAAAAGCATTGACCAACCCCAGGAACCCACCCCCTAGATGTACCAGTGGACCAGTCTGTGTAACATTGAGTAGAAGATTTCTCTTATTTATTTAAAAAAAATTGTGAACAAAAAATATGAGTTTTTACTTATTCAATTTCTTGTTTCATTTTATTAAAGGATGGTTATGAAGTATTTTACCATTTTGTTGGATGTTCAGCTTCAAGCAAAAATACAGAGACTTTGTGTAAAAGATTAGTCAGGGCACTGGAAAAGAAAGTTCTCAGTAAGTTATGTTAAATTTAAAGTCATATGAAACCTCAAATTTAAAAAAAATTATGCATATGTTTTTTATAACTGGATAGTTTTCATTATAAAACCTATGGACATATACTTTTTTATGTAGAAAATTTTTTGATTTGTCCACATTACTTTTTTTTACATGCTTGTTTCCAGGAAGCAATTTGCCAACATATTTTTCGTATGCAAACTGCAAAGTGACCTTAGCGTGACCCGTCTCGTAAAAATCTTGTGATCGCAATCACATGGATCTCTCATTGAAATAAACTATTATCTGATTGTACATGTTATACATGTGCTCAATATCCATGCTTCTTTGTTGATTGTTTACTATAAGGTGACAATCGGTAAACTTCGGCTTTAAAACACGACAAATAATTAGCCACTATATTTTCACATCATCCCGGAGTCCAGATAAAGGTCCTATCCCCCTCATTATGAGTATAGAGAGAACATCATAACAGACAGAGAGAAAAAAAAATGACGATAATATGATATTTGCGTAAAAAATGATAAAATCGTGCACAATAGACTTAAGTTTATGATACATACATGCATTGGTTCAAGAATTGAATAAACATTATTTTTCACCAGTCACTCGTTTAATATGACTTTAAGCTATTCAGTAAATAATTGAAGACAGTGTGACAGTGTCACTTGGTTTTCACGATAACCCATCAAAAGAGAACTTAAGGTTACTGATAAAAAATTGCAACATTACTGTTGGTTAAATTTTTACATCTTTCAGTATGTGGTTTCAGAGTAACAAGACCTTAACATATCAAGCACTACCTCAAATGTGCTTCATCAATTCACATGAATCATAAGAAAGCCTAATAATTGAGTTGTAAGACATTTAATAGTAAATGTGAGGCAACTCTTTACGCATAAAGATATATTTTTTATGGGCCCGCAACGAAGTTGTCGGTGCCATATAGCTTTACCCTTGTCCATCCTTCCGAAATTCCGTTATTCAGTCATTCCGCAACAAACCATTATACAGAGTTTATTTCTAAACGCCTTCAGATATTGGGCTGATTTTTGGTATGTGAGTTAACCATGATGAGTTACAGATCAAGTTTAAGTTTCGTTGCGCTTCGCTAATTTTTGCTGACATTTCGGGCTTTGGACTTTGATAAATTATTGAAAATCACAGTTATACGGATTTTTTTTCTATACGCCTCCAGATTCTGAGCTGATTTTTGATTTGTGAGACTACCATCATGTTTGTGTCCACATGTGCTTACATTGAAATTGCAGATTTTTCAACTATTTGGGACGGGGCCATTCGTGTCGCTTTGACACATCTAGTTTCTACTGCAGAGCTATTTACTGACATATGCATTAATGAGGGGGTGCAGAACCTTTATTTAGGACGTTTGGATCGGGTGTTTTTAAGCTCGGGATTTTGTGATTGACCCTTTCAGGATCTTGGAATTCTTTTTTTTCGAATTTTGGGATGACGGGATTGAAATTTCTTTAAATTCAGGGTTTATCTAAGTCAGCTATACTGTGTGATGCGTTTTTAGTTTGATCACTTGACAACTTCCTGTTTACCGAACACTTGTATGATTTTACACATGATAGCCAAGTTGAAAATTTTCGTCACATTTTTCTCAGGAACTACAATACAAGGATTTCTGAAATTTGGTTTCAAGATTTATATAAGTCAGCTATACCGTGTGATGCGTTTTCAGATTCATCACTCGACAACTTCCTGTTTACCGAACACTTGCATATTTTTACACTATTAATATTATCCACTAGCGGCGGGGGTATCATCAGTGAGCAGTAGCTCGCAGTTTCACTTGTTCTCTTTGTCTATCTGCCTATTAATAAACTACTAAAGGACTAACACTGTACTGAAAAGGAACACATGTAATAATTAACCATGATCTTAGTAATGTTTACTAAATCTTACTTTTTTTAACAGAAAAAGATGAAAACACAAATCATGCTATAGACAGCCAAGAAGGTTCTGTTCAAAGTTCTATGGAAAGGCTGAAATGTCTTCTGCCAGTTTTGAGAGAACAACAAACAAAGCTTTGTATTGTTATAGATGCTGTTAATGAGGTTAGCATTTAACTGTATAGATTGTTCCTTAATCATAAGTTTTGATTATGATTTAAAAAAAATTCTTAGAGTTATTTTATTTGTCCCAGTGGCAGATCGAGGGGGGGGTCTTGGGTTTGGAACCCCCCCTTTTTTTGACGATCAATGCATTTGAATGGGATCGTATAGTTGGAACCCCCTCCCCCTTTACTCTTTTACTTTACATTTCAAAATAGCTGTATCCGCCCCTGTGTCCATTGACAATGTGGGGGAATGGGGTATGTGAGGGCACTCACTAAGGTTCTTTAATTTCTGATGAGTTTGGTAATCTGACTTCTGTAACTACTAGTATATACAGACAACTAAAACTGTATAAGTCTTTCATACCTACAATTTCAGAGCAAATTTCCTTCAGTTGTCTCTTTTCTGAATGATATATAATGTTTTTATCTGCTAACAAAGATTGCTGACATTATGATAAAAAAAAAAAAAACACCTGATAATATATATAAGTGAAATTAAATTCATACTATTAAAATAGTACAGTGTAATAGAATACACATTAAGAATGATATTCTGTGTCTATAAATAATAAATAAATATTGCTGTATTTGAATATAAAAATAAAACCAGTTGTAAACAATCACTGCTAGGGATTTGAAAATTGTGCAGTGCATTACGGGTAATGCTTAATGCATGTGTGGTTCATGCATGTGTTGACTCATTTATTTTATTCTAATAAAATTGAGAATGGAAATGGGGAATGTGTCAAAGAGACAACAAACCCACCATAGAACAGACAACAACAGAAGGTCACCAATAGGTCTTCAATGCAGCGAGAAATTCCTACATCTATTAGGTATACTATAAAAGTTTACAATTTAAGCTTCCAGATTGTAATACTTATAACCACCTGTCATGGCTGCCACCAAGATTCCCAGGTAATATTAAATGCATCATTAGCTCAGCAGATACCCATCCACCTACTGTTGCAAGGTTGACTGAACACAGTTGTTATGTTTGTGAAGTTGGACCAATCAACAAAGAGGCTGCAGAGATTATAGTTTCAAAAACTTTGAAGAAATTTAACAAGGTATGCAATATGTGGTAATGCTAGAAAAACGAAAACAGTAGTTCTATAAAAGATATATATTATGATATGGGACACAACTCAGCAGTGCTATCAGGGGGGTCTCATTGGGGGGTTCCGATCCCGGATCCCGCTTACCGTTTTGTCAGATTCCCGTATCCCGCTTACACTATGTACGTAAGCAATTCTGATTTTTTTGTCATTTCCCGGGTCCCGCTAGACCTCATTTCCCGTTTTCACGACACAATAATTTGACTTTCCCGTGTCACGCTTACCAAAAATCGGCAATCACGCGTCACGCTTAGACCTCAATGAGACCCACTATCAGTGATGGTATTTGTTTTGTTCAGTGTGTTGTTATTTTTATAATTTGGTTCCATTTTGCAATACACATGTATATGTTCATTTGTAATTGTTGTATATGTATTTTGATGAAAGTCCAATGTCTCACATGAATTTATTTACTTTAATACTCACTTTCTATCTAACTAGCTAAAAGAACTTAAGTTTTCATCGAAATTTGTATAAATACTTTATCAAGACTAATGTTGCAAATGAATTATAACCTTTCCCAGGAATCAGTACCTGTTTATTTGGGTATTTAAATTTTTGCAATATGATATGTCCCATTGAGTAAATGAATAAATGAAATAGCTGCATGGTTGTATAATGGAGTTCATTTCAAAGGGAACCTTTAGATATTGATATATATAAAAAAAATATTACTGGTCTAGGCCATCAACTTTTAAATTAATAGAATTATTGTCAGGTGAAAACACAAAACAGCTTTGTAACTTGGGAAAGTTTATACATTTCTCTTTTAAATTAAGAAGCAGTTTATTGTAATAAAAGATATTTTGTATTGATGAAACTTCTGACGTCACCTATTGTTTATTATGCATATTGTTTATATTGTTTGTAATATGCCATATGTATACACTGTACATGTACTTGATTATACTGATGAGCTGTAAGGCTCAAAGTTAATAAAGAATTTGAATTTGAATTTGATCCATAAAAAGACTCATTTATATGTTTGGTTGTACAAAAAATGAAAACCCATTGATGAAAATACATTTTGATTTTTCTATTGTCAGCTCTTCAACTACTGTGAGTGAGTAATGTTATTCTTTTATTATACAATTAATACAATTCTCAGCTTTTAATGATTTGACTTTGAAGCAACTGGATAAAGACCAGCTATCTTTGATTGTAACAAGACCATGTGCTACAAATCCTTTATGGCTCACCATGCTATTAGAAGAACTTAGAATGTTCGGAGATTTCAGGACTTTAGACTGCAAGATAGAAAAGGTCTCTGATTCTGTTGACAGTCTGCTAACAGATATAGTAAATAGAATCATTGCTGAGGATGAAACAGGCCTAGTGAAAAAGGTATTTATAGTAAATGCTTATTCTTTGCTAAATTTGCATTTGTTTAAACAAGTTTTGACCATTTTTATAAATTTGGACAAAGCAAACTTTGATTAAATTTGTCTCATTAAGTTTCCCGTCGTTTACTTTTGTTACATTTACTGATAAACAGACTGAAACGTAGGTATCTGAACAACACTGAAATATTAAAATCTGACCTGAGTACTATTAAAAGGTTGTGCAGTGATCTGTAATACTTCAAACCTTTGTATTCTGGGCTATTTTTGATAGTTGTCCTTATTGACAATCATACCACATCTCTATATTTTCAATCGTTTAGGTCTTTATAGATTGAATCAGTGATGGTTTTAGCATACTTTTCACAAATCTGGGTCAATCCCCCAGCTTAAAACAAATATTATAATTATTTTATTCATATACACTAATAAAACTAAATAAAATCTTATCTAAAAATTTTGTCTAAGTCATAGCTAATGCTCCTTTAACGCTATATTGATCAGGATTGATTGAAATCAAATTTCAGAGTCTTTGTTTACTGGCCTGTGCAATTGAAAGCATACAGTTACATGATCTGTCTAATATGTTGGGAGATATCAGTAACAAGGAACCAGTTGCACCATTGTACTGGTCCCAGACTAGGAGAGTTTTGAGTCCATACATAAAAGAGATAGGAGTCCAGTCCAATATATCATTTTATCATATGGAAATTAGACGGGTAAGTTTCAAATAAGATAATAAAAAAAAGTTGTTAATGACAGATAATTTTGAAATTTTATGTATAACTTAATATGCACCTTATCGCTATTTGTCTGCCATTACCGGAAATCACACAGATTCCCATTAAATTTGACGTCATAATACAAAATATCTGATGCAACATTGGAAAAATCATTGTTGTATGACGTCAATAGTTCAAGCTGGACAGATATATTTGATTTAGCTGGGAATAGCTATAAGGTGTATTTGCATGTATAATTATGTGCATGTGCTTTTATGCCTTTGATAATTTCAATGAACTTCATTCATTTCATACAATCTTACAGCGCAATAAATTTGTGAACATGAAGCAAGATAATTTAACATTTAATGTATTTATTTTTTTACTATTGCAGTAATCCAGTTTTATTTTATATAGAATTATATTTTAGATTCCAATTAAACCTTATTTTGCAGACATTTATTCCCCATATATAGCCTTATCTACTTTGAGGCATTTTATTTTGTGATTTTCGTACTTTGCCTTATAGAAGAGAAGAGCAAAGTTTGGCATATTGACAGTGATTTAAAATTATTTTATATTTCTACTTGTGAAAATGACATAAATAAATGAATATTAGTTGGGTCTTTCTCAAATAAAACTATCTACAGCTTCACTTTGTTCGTTCTTTTGTCTCAAAGACCTTAGGTAGAAAAATTGAACTTTCATCAACATTTTCTTGGCTTGTAGGAAAGGAAATCAGAGGCAGATTCAGGGGGGGGGGGGGGGGGCCCAGGGGCCCAGACCCCCCCCCCCCTTTTTGGGAAAAAATTTGGTTGCTTATAGGGAATCACTGAAGCGTGACTGGAGCAGGCCCCCTCTTAGGTCAGTCAGTGGGCCCCCATTTATGAAAATTTCTGGATCCGCCACTGGAAATGAGTTGATATTTGGTCTACAGCTTGATAATTTTGAGGTAAAGTGTGTATAGACATTAATTGTATTTATATTCACTATAGTGTTATTACCAATGCTATTTCAACTTATTGGGCGGAGCTTATGTTTTAATTTGCATAAGGACATTCTATTTGATGTGTGTGATAAGGATGATTGCCATTATAATTATTAACAAATTATAATCACTAATCAGTGTCACAAAACGCATATACAAAAGAACTGAGTGTATGATATGGGACGAATAACTGGACACTTCATTAATGAGCTTATTCTAAAACTCCTGTCTATAGATGGACTGGTCTTAAATGAGCGAAATTCTTAAACTCCGCCCAGTCAAGTGAAATAAATCTTGTAATATATCAGTTTAAATAATGTAATTGTTGTTATATAGATTGTCAGCCAGCTGTTAATCACCAATCACGGAAGAGAATGGTATAAATTATTAGCTTTGTATTATACAAAATGGTGTCCTGATGAAAGGTCAAGGTCATTGTTTGCACCAACATACTGTTTGAATGCCAATCTAAAAGCAGAGTAAGTAACATTGGTACTGTAATAAAATTTATATGAATAAATATATTTTAAGCATTTAAACCAAGTAAAGGTTGATTTAATTTTTTATCCTGGTTCTTACAGCTGTGACAATATTGTTTTCAAGGTCAATGCATCTCAGTGTTATTTCATTTGTCCCATTTCAGATTTTTTTTTTTCACTATTGGTTTTACATGAAGGTCTGGTTACAAAAACTTTAAACTTGGTACACATTTATATCTTTTTACAAACTTTTACATTATTTTGACCCAAATAACAAAAGATATCTTATAATATAATATAAGGAGAGGTACGTGCTATATATAAAAAAGAAGATGTGGTATGATTGCCAATGAGACAACTCTCTACAAGAGACCAAATGAAATAGCAATTATCAATTATAGGTCACTGTAGGACCTTCAACAATGAGCAATGCTTATGCTGCAAAGTCAGCTATAAATGGCCCTGAAATGTCAAATGTAAAACAATTCAAACAAGAAAACTAAAGGCCTAATTGATGTACAGAAAAGTTTTGCCAATGGGACAACTGTAAAAAAAAAAACTAAAAAAAACCCACATGTTTTGTGTAAGTAGTACTTTTATATTTTATACCATACTAAGATTAGTGTTCACTGAGCAATGGCCATAAATAGTTTGATGTGCAATATAGTTCCCTATGGACACTTTCTTATTCATAGTATAAAACCTGTATTGATCAAATATCAATAAATGTATATGGTGAAGAATGAAAATTGTTTCATGAGGAAAACTACCGATTTGATTATTTTTTTCCATATTCACCAATAATTTAATTTTGGATGTAACGCCTCTTCTGATTAACTGATGTTGTTTTGTTTATCAGATCATTGACATAATTATATGTTATGTGACCGTGATGTCATCAATGTTGTTTCATGGTTTACTCCGTTTAAAATGGAATTTAGAAATAAATTATAAGAAATAACTGTAATATTTCTTCTGTCTATTCGAAATATCATAAAAAATGTGGAGCACACTTTTAAATAACCCACTACATGGGTTATTCAGTGTGCACTACATTTTTTATGTTATTACTTCATAGACAGAAAAAATATTACAGTCATTCCTTAAACATGTTAAATGTGTAATATTCTGATAAATATTTATTGAAAATTAAGGATGTACTTGAGGGAAATAAGAATAATCAAGAAATTAAGATTGATACTATAAGTTGGAAGAGCACAATTTAGTAAAGGATAACAAAATAAACTATTGCTAAGTTATGGAACTCCTGTTTCGTGATATTTGATTTTTGTCGAGCCTGCAACTATTGTTGCAGAAAGCTCGACATAGGGATAGTGATCTGGCGGCGGCGGCTATGGTGGCGGCGGCTATGGCGGCGGCGTTAGGTCACGTCTTAAAAGCTTTATATTTTAGAAGGTGGAAGACCTGGATGCTTCATACTTTGTATATAGATGCTTCATGTTACGAAGTTTCCGTCAGTCACATGTCCAATGTCCTTGACCTCATTTTCATGGTTCAGTGACCACTTGAAAAAAAAGTTCAAATTTTTTGTAATGTTGAATTCTCTCTTATTATAAGTAAAAGGATAACTATATTTGATATGTGCGTACCTTGCAAGGTCCTCATGTCTGTCAGACAGTTTTCACTTGACCTCGACCTCATTTCATGGATCAGTGGTTAACAAGGTTAAGTTTTGGTGGTCAAGTCCATATCTCAGATACTATAAGCAATAGGGCTAGTATATTCGGTGTATGGAAGGACTGTAAGGTGTACATGTCCAACTGGCAGGTGTCATCTGACCTTGACCTCATTTTCATGGTTCAGTGGTTATAGTTAAATTTTTGTGTTTTGGTCTGTTTTTCTCATACCATATGCAATAGGTCTACTATATTTGTTGTATGGAATGATTGTTAAGTGTACATGTCTAGCGGGCAGATGTCATGTGACCTTGACCTCATTTTCATGGTTCAGTGGTCAAAGTTAAGTTTTTGAGTTTTGGTCTTTTTATCTAATGCTATATGCCATAGGTCAACTATATTTGGTGTATGGAAATATTTTATGATCTTTATGTCAGTCAAGCAGGATTTATTTAACCGTGACCTCATTTTCACGGTTCATTGCACAGTGTTAAGTTTTTGTGTTTTTGTCTATTTTTCTTAAATTATAAGTAATGTGTCAACTATATATGTTGTATAGAAGCATTGTTAGCTGTACCTGTCTGCCTGGCATGGTTCATCTGACCTGGACCTCTTTTTCAAGGTTCATTGGTCTTTGTTTAGTTATCTTGGTTAATGTTAAGTTTATGTGACAGTTGTAATAAAGCTTAGCTTTATACTTAGGACTATCAACATAATATCAATGATTAGTATAGAAGGCGAGACATTTCAGCTTGTGCACTCTTGTTTTTTAATGGCGTGAAAAGCTTGGTATTATTTTGGTCTGAAATCGAAAGAAAAGATTTCTAGAATTTGCTTTAATTTTGGTAAATGATATTTCCAGTGCTGTTGAAGTCTTGTATAAAAAGAAAAATGGATGTTATGGGGAAAAATATTTTACCCTGTATTGAAGGGCGAAAAAACAAGGGTCAGAGTCCAAACATCTGACAAATTCCTAAACCTTCCTAAGTACATCCTTAAAGGGGGGAAGGAGGGGTCCTAATCCTGAAATCCTGGGCTTAAAAACATGAAATCCCAAGGTCCCGAACTTAAAGAAATTTAAATCCTGACATCCTGAAATTTGAAAAAACGAATTCCCAGATCCTGAAAGGACCAATCCTGAAATCCAGAGCTTAAAAACAGAGGTTGTATGATTGATCCTTACAGTACATAATCATATATTTTTTTGATTTATATTTAATCAGAATGTTGGAGTTTTATGATAAAGATCCAGCAGCTGAACTTATACATGACAGATTAAGAAGTCAACATTTCAAGGTGAAAATTGATTAAATATTTAATGCATTTTAAGTATATGAGTGTTAAGTACATTTTTTTAAAATTGCATTATTAGATCAAATAAGTAAAGATCTTCTTTCAATGACAGAATTATAATTAAAAACACATAGATTTAATGTCAGTGAGTTAATTCAGAAATTTTGCATGCATTTATTATTGAAATTGTTGAACAATGCAAATTGAAGCCAAATTGATTATTGCACAAGAAAATACTGTATACAAATAAAGCTGCCAAAATTAAGGGGGTAGACCTTGGTTCAGGGAGATAACTCTTTAAATCAGTTAAGCGTTTGTAAAAGTCAAGTTCATCAATGTTTTTTAAGCATTTACCTGAAACAGATTGAAAATAATCTATGTAACCTAGAAGCTTAGAATATGTTTTTGAAAATGGTTGACACGAACGTACTGATGATTTTAAGAGTTTTTTCCCTTGACCTAGGTCTACCTCCTTAATAGCAACCTCAAAAATGTCTGAATATACAATATTTTTTGTACCTTTTCAGAATTTGAGATGTCAATCACAAGCAACTGTCACGCCACAATTATTTCCTGTTGTTATTTGTCAGTTCTGTTCAACAAAAACATGTCGAAAGAAGTTCAGGATCCAGAATAAAGACTGTTGTGTTGTATGTAAAAGTTCTTTGACGTTTAAGAATGCTGTGGCAAATTTGTGCAATTTTCATGCTTTTGGTCACAATGACAAATATGGGAAGTGTTTATATTGTAACATGATAGTACCTAAAGAAAATAGTAATGTGAAAAATATGATAGGAAACGTAGGCAAATTATGTATGAATTGTAGCTTTGGACATGTTCACAAAAAGTGTGCTATGGTGTCTATTAAGTGATTTTACGATTGAAAGAATTATAGTTTTGGACCTGTTCAAAAGGTGTGCTATGGTGTCGTTTTAGAAATTTTATGATTAAATGAATAATTAGCATCAATATCTTTGCTAGATCTTCATGGAATTTTACGAAATTGCGTTTAAAGGGAAAAAAATCATTGATGTCTCTTTTTCTCTGAGGGATTAGTGTGAACACCTGTGGGTGTTTAATTGTACATGCTTTGTAATACAGGTCTTTAAATGATAACTTAAATGATAATTGTTCAATCAATATAATTAATTTGTAAATGAGCCTCCTTGTTGGTTTTTTTATTATGTGATTATGTGATTACATCGTCAATTTTATAGTTATTCTTTGATTACCAGACCAAATATTTCATAGTTTTTAATTGTTCATTATAGAGTCCGAAAGGACTTTTATGTTGAGTTTGTGAGTAAGAGCCCTGGTTTACACATCAATAACCTCTAGAAAAAATATGTTTAATCCTTATAATTCTTCAGCCAAACATTTGTGATATTTAATAAACATTTTTTTGTTGATGGCTACTATATATATTTACCATCAAAAGCACATTGGCAAGTCGTAACTAAGGAGTACGCCGCCATCTTGACTTTCTAAAACCCATCACTGTCCGATAAATACAAGGGAATCTTAAATGAAATAGCACCTACCTCAAACACTTTATTTTAATAAAATGTTATCCAACTTTGAAGCGTGCACGTAACGAAATAATCTTTCCCTTAAAAATTTCCATTTGTATGATGTCGTTGTTTTGCCATGACGTTAATTCGCCAAATCATCAGCATGAAATTTCGCAGAATTTTATCAAATTTTATTTTTATACATTTTCAAAGCTTTAGTGCATTTAATTTATTTCTTTTTTTGTTATATATGCACTAGAATAGTCACAACTGTTATGCAATTGTTTTTAAATCTCAATTTGCTGAAAATCCCGGGATCACTGCAAGCTTGTGTATCGCTCATGAATAGATTACAAAAGTAGTTTCGGAAACATGGTTTATCGAAGTATAAACTTAGAGAAAAATTCTAATTGACCAATCCAATTCAAGTATTTATAGATATGCAAATCATATAAGAATTATTCATCGTGAAATGGCGATTTTATTTCACGTTCTTTTGTGCAGATACCTTTACGCTCTTCGATGCAAGCATTTCACATATAATATTCCAGTAAAAAGCATTTAATTCATTTATAGTTTGGTGCCATATTTTGGTCCTATATTCTTCATGGTATTATAAAACCATATCAAAGTCACTGTGATAATTGACATGTTATTGTTTTTATAAGCAATATTTGATATTATATTTTCTTTGTTACTTCTTTTATTTGTTACAAGTAATTTTGTTGTTAGATTAGTAGTAGTTATCTTTTTACTCTCTTTAATATACACATATATGATATTTTAATTGTACTTTTTACATCTTTACAACTTTATTAATTTAATAAAAATTATAGCCAAAATATCTTGTTTAAGTATTAATATCCAAATGATTATAGAGATATAATATGGCGTTTTAACCAATGCAAGAGAGGGCCTCTATTTGGCTGTATACAAATTACAAATATTTAGCCGTCTAGTTTTAATCAAATGTCTCTATAGGTTGTGACATATAATCAGTGTTAACAAAAATTTGCACCAACTCTACGAGTAATTGAGAGATGACCTGTTGCTATGCAGTATAGCCTTACATGCATGCTATGAACTTCTTCAGAGATTTTGTAAAGCATTGAACAAAAATGTCAAAATGTGAGACAGGGATTTATTACTATCTGGCAATGATAACTTAAACAATTGTGTGAAGCTTTAGATTCCAAAAGGTAGAGATTTGGTTGCTTCATACCTTGTATGCAGATACCTTATGTTACCAAGTTTCCTTCTAGTATATGTCGAATTACTTTGACTTCATATTCATGGTTCAGGGACCACTTGGGAAAAAATGTAGTTTCTTGTAATGTGAAATAATTTATGTTTATTAATTGATTACAGACTTCGACAATCATCGCTTTTTCCAAGTCTTTCTTATAAATGCTTACTTCTCCCCTTATTATTAGTAATAGGATAGCTATATTAGGTATATGGGTGCCTTGCAGTGTGTCAGACAGGGTTCACCTGACTTGAACCTCATTTCTTGGATCAGGGATCAAGGTTAAGTTTTTGTGGTCAAATCTGATCCACAGATACTGTAAGAAATTGGTCAACTATTATGTCTATATTTGGTGTATGCATACCTGCCAACTGTCACTATTTGCGGGGGATTTCCCCCATGGAGGCTCCCAAATGGAAATTTTAAAAGAGCAATTTTGACCACAATTTAAACAAAATAATAAATTTTACAATGGCTATAAGCTTGTAAGAGTATGAAGAAGCCAAAAAACATCATTAAAACATATTTGAAGGACCCCTTGATGGGTTTGTAGAACTATAGGACCCATCTTGCACGTAAAACCCCCATGGGCATTTTGAAAACTTGGCAGGTATGTGTATGGAATGATTGTATAGTGTGCATATCTGGCTGACAATATTTCATCTGACCTTGACCTCATTTTAGACCATCGTTTCATGGGTCCGTCCTCAGAATGACCTTTCCTATCCCATTTCTTGTGTCTTAATAGTGTTGCTGATGCTGCACATGTTGGCTCTTTGTAGCAGTTTTGTGTTAGAAATTGTAGCTGGCACAAGCCACAACTATCCTGTTAATTATATCTATCCTGTTTCTTCTTTTATATTGATTTTGGTGTCCCTACTGAACTGGTTTGCTGCCCATATTTTCCTAAGCTTGTACAATGTTGATCTTAATGTTTTATCCTATTCATTATGTCGGCTGTTGCGTTGTTGTTGGTATCTAAAACAGCTCAGGTATGTGAAACTCTGCTTATTCTATTTCTTCGTTGTCCAATGTAACAGGTGGGATATAATTATTTATCTGAACAACACATCTTCTTATATCGATAGTATTCTGCTTTTATGTGTCCTTGTTTCTGACAAAAAAATCTAAAATAAATCCTGACTAAGACTACGGGCTTAGTGTGGAACCATTCTGAATAGTTAACTTACACTCATGTTCAACTGCACAACTGAAGTGATCATAAAATATTTGTTCTCCTTACGATTTTACCTGGAATTCAATAATTTTTCATCGTCTTTTTTAAGGTTTCTCGATAGATACTTACAAATATCCTTTTTAATCGATAAAGTTGATAAGGGAGCTACCATTTAATTTTTATGGGGGGGCTAGGATGAAATTTGAAAAAAATAGGCAGGACAGGAGTTTTGAGTAAAAAAAAAGGCAGGATGAGACACTTGCAAAAAAAAAAAAGTCAGGACGACAATTTAGGTAAAAAAAAGTCAGGATAAATTAAAAAAAAAAAAGGCAGGAACGAACAGAGTGAAAAATAAAAAGGCAGGACAGAGATTACAGCTAAAAAAAAATGCAGGACAAAATTTTTCCTCCTAGCCCCCCCATAAAAATCAAATGGTAGCTCCCTAAATTGGGGACTATTTAATGCACTGCTCTACTATATTCCTTCTGGTAGTTCGATCTGTTAAATGGTATAATATTTCTTTCCTGTTTCAAATCTGTTTAGATTGATGGCAGAGGTTTAAATACATTTTTAGCTCAACTGGCCCGAAGAGCCAAGTGAGCTTTTCCGATCACTTGACGTCCGGCATCCGTCGTCCGTCGTCGTTAACTTTTACACAAATTTTCTTCTCTGAAACTACTGGGCCAAATTAAACCAAACTTGGCCACAATCATCATTGGGGTATCTAGTTTAAAAAAATGTGTGGCGTGACACGGCCAACCAACCAAGATGGCCACCATGGCTAAAAATAGAACATAGGGGTAAAATGCAGTTTTTGGCTTATAACTCAAAAACCAAAGCATTTAGAGCAAATCTAACAGGGGTAAAATTGTTTATCAGGTCAAGATCTTTCTGCCCTCAAATTTTCAGATGAATCCAACAACCCGTTGTTGGGTTGCTGCCCCTGAATTGGTAATTTTATGGATTTTTTGCTGTTTTTGGTTATTATCTTGAATATTATTATAGATAGGGATAAACTGTAAACAGCAATAATGTTCAGCAAAGTTAGATTTACAATTAAGTCAACAGGACCAAAATGCTCAGTTGACCCCTTTAGGAGTTATTGACCTTTATAGTCAATTTTTAACCATTTTTCGTAAATCTTCGAAATCTTTTACAAAAATCTTCTCCTCTGAAACTACTGGGCCAAATTAATCCAAACTTGTCCACAATCATCTTTGGGGTATTTAGTTTAAAAAATGTGTGGCGTGACCCGGCCAACCAACCAAGATGGCCGCCATGGCTAAAAATAGAACATAGGGGTAAAATGCAGTTTTTGGCTTATAACTCAAAAACAAAAGCATTTAGAGCAAATCTGACAGGATTGATTGTGTTTATCAGGTCAAGATCTATCTATCCTGAAATTTTCTGATGAATCTGACAACCTGTTGTTGGGTTGCTACCCCTGAATTGGTATTTTTAAGGAAATTTTGCTGTTTTTGGTTATTATCTTGAATATTATTATAGATAGAGATAAACTGTAAACAGCAATAATGTTCAGTAAAGTAAGATTTACAAATACGTCAACACGAACGAAATGGTCAGTTGATCCCTTTAGGAGTTATTGCTCTTTATAGTCAAATTTTAACCATTTTTTGGTAAATCTTAGTAATCTTTTACAAAAATCTTCTCCTCTGAAACTACTGGGCCAAATTAAACCAAACTTGGCCACAATCATCATTGGGGTATCTAGTTTAAAAAATGTGTGGCGTGACCCGGCCAACCAACCAAGATGGCCACCATGGCTAAAAATAGAACATAGGGGTAAAATGCAGTTTTGGCTTATAACTCAAAAACCAAAGCATTTAGAGCAAATCTAACATGGGGTAAAATTGTTTATCAGGTCAAGATCTTTCTGCCCTCAAATTTTCAGATGAATCCAACAACCCGTTGTTGGGTTGCTGCCCCTGAATTGGTAATTTTAGGGATTTTTTGCTGTTTTTGGTTATTATCTTGAATATTATTATAGATAGAGATAAACTGTAAACAGCAATAATGTTCAGCAAAGTTAGATTTACAAATAAGTCAACAGGACCAAAATGGTCAGTTGACCCCTTTAGGAGTAATTGACCTTTACAGTCAATTTTTAACCATTTTTCGTAAATCTTCGAAATCTTTTACAAAAATCTTCTCCTCTGAAACTACTGGGCCAAATTAATCCAAACTTGTCCACAATCATCTTTGGGGTATTTAGTTTAAAAAATGTGTGGCGTGACCCGGCCAACCAACCAAGATGGCCGCCATGGCTAAAAATAGAACATAGGGGTAAAATGCAGTTTTTGGCTTATAACTCAAAAACAAAAGCATTTAGAGCAAATCTGACATGGATTTAAAGTGTTTATCAGGTCAAGATCTATCTATCCTGAAATTTTCTGATGAATCTGACAACCTGTTGTTGGGTTGCTACCCCTGAATTGGTATTTTTAAGGAAATTTTGCTGTTTTTGGTTATTATCTTGAATATTATTATAGATAGAGATAAACTGTAAACAGCAATAATGTTCAGTAAAGTAAGATTTACAAATACGTCAACACGAACGAAATGGTCAGTTGATCCCTTTAGGAGTTATTGCTCTTTATAGTCAAATTTTAACCATTTTTTGGTAAATCTTAGTAATCTTTTACAAAAATCTTCTCCTCTGAAACTACTGGGCCAAATTAAACCAAACTTGGCCACAATCATCATTGGGGTATCTAGTTTAAAAAATGTGTGGCGTGACCCGGCCAACCAACCAAGATGGCCACCATGGCTAAAAATAGAACATAGGGGTAAAATGCAGTTTTTGGCTTATAACTCA
Organism: Mytilus edulis; assembly: GCA_019925275.1. Lineage (NCBI taxonomy): Eukaryota > Metazoa > Mollusca > Bivalvia > Mytilida > Mytilidae > Mytilus > Mytilus edulis. Next base: position 36,281,905 of record CM034357.1, read on the forward strand.
AAAACCAAAGCATTTAGAGCAAATCTAACAGGGGTAAAAGTGTTTATCAGGTCAAGATCTATCTATCCTGAAATTTTCTGATGAATCTGACAACCTGTTGTTGGGTTGCTACCCCTGAATTGGTATTTTTAAGGAAATTTTGCTGTTTTTGGTTATTATCTTGAATATTATTATAGATAGAGATAAACTGTAAACAGCAATAATGTTCAGCAAAGTTAAATTTACAAATAAGTCAAGAGGACCAAAATGGTCAGTTGACCCCTTTAGGAGTTATTGACCTTTATAGTCAATTTTTAACCATTTTTCGTAAATCTTCGAAATCTTTTACAAAAATCTTCTCCTCTGAAACTACTGGGCCAAATTAATCCAAACTTGTCCACAATCATCTTTGGGGTATCTAGTTTAAAAAATGTGTGGCGTGACCCGGCCAACCAACCAAGATGGCCGCCATGGCTAAAAATAGAACATAGGGGTAAAATGCAGTTTTTGGCTTATAACTCAAAAACAAAAGCATTTAGAGCAAATCTGACATGGATTAAAAGTGTTTATCAGGTCAAGATCTATCTATCCTGAAATTTTCTGATGAATCTGACACCCTGTTGTTGGGTTGCTGCCCCAGAATTAGTAATTTTAAGGAAATTTTGCAGTTTTTGGTTATTATCTTGAATATTATAATAGATAGAGATAAACTGTAAACAGCAATAATGTTCAGCAAAGTAAGATCTACAAATAAGTCAAATGACCAAAATTGTCAATTGACCCCTTAAGGAGTTATTGCCCTTTATAGTTAATTTTTAGCATTTTTCAGTAAAGTAAGATCTACAAACACATCACCATCACCAAAACACAATTATGTCATGAATTTATCTGTGTCCATTGTTTAATATGCACATAGACCAAGGTGAGCGACACAGGCTCTTGAGAGTCTCTAGTTTTATATTTCAGCTTGTACTTTGTAATTATACCTAGAGCCTTACCATTACTGAGTGTTCGTATACTATATATCAACTCTTATGTATACATGTTTTATGGTTCAATATTCAAATCATCATTCCTGGGTTGAATATCTGCTAGTACTTTATATGTCTGTCTGGCATGGTTCGTCTGACTTTAACCTCATTTCCATGGCTCAGTTGCCATTGTTTAGTTTTCCTGGTAAATTCTGTTTTTCAATTACATACTTTAAAAAAATTAATGCAATCCAAGGCAAAATAAATAAATTTGGTGTATTTACTGTCTTCTGATTGGTTAAAAGAATTAGCTTTATTTTCAATGTTATCAATTTTTTTGGTGACACGCCCACTCTAACAGTGTGTATTCATACGCAAACATCTGTGTACGTTGTTATTCGTATTAATATATATCTCTGATCCTTATTTTTGATAGAAATTTATTTATAATGAATGGCAATAATTTATTTTGAATTTATTAACCATAAAATTAATTTTTGACTTTTCACATTTAGGGAGCTACCATTTGATTTTTAGGGGGGGGGGACTAGGATGGAAAATTTTGTCCTGCATTTTTTTTTAGCTGTAATCTCTGTCCTGCCTTTTCATTTTTCACTCTGTTCGGTCCTGCTTTTTTTTTTAGTTTATCCAGACTTAAATATTTAGGTTGCAAGTGAGAAATAAATAATATATATAGACACAGAGAAACAAATTAATAAACTAACCTTTCGCTTGAAACAGTATTTCTATCTTTCATTACGGATATTATAAAAGACTCTCACTGTTTTCTTCACCGTGTCATGATGAAATTGTGAAAGTGAGTAAGGGATGTTTTGGAACTTCGATTATCAAACAAATTTATTATAAAAACCGCAAATACAATGTAACATGTTTTTACTTTAACTGCTAAAAACCTATTATATTTGTCATCAAACGCAGCTCCGCGTTTGACACCTTCCTTTTAAGTTATTTATAGAACTTTAATAAAGCGTAGGTCATTTGATTAGTAATCACGTTGATTCTGTTAAACTGACTGTTTTATATAGATAAGATCTATATACTTTGAATAATAAAAAAGATTGAATGGTCTCTTCTGATAATTAAATATGTTGAAGTCAACCCATGCTTTGCAAATTTTAGGGGGGGGCGCACGCCCACCACGCCTCCGCCTAAATCCGCCCCTGGACTATAGGATGATTATAAGGTGTACATGTATGTCTGACATATAACATCTGGCCATTACCTCATTTTCGCGGTTTATAGTAAATGAAATAGGCTTGTGATTATAGCTACTATTGTGACAACTATAATTGAAATGCGGGAACTTTAAACCGCAAATAATAAAAGCAATGTGGGATTAACAATGTGTGGATCGACTTCTTAAATGATTATTCGAGAGCACTTGGATCATGCCTTGTCATGATTTTGAATTGGGTGTGAAAATAGCTATAGATGTTGCTGGTTATCATTCAGATACAGGAGGCTTCTGATTCACCTTACCAATAGTTGTTTTTACAATCTGGGAACAACCATCAGGAAAACACTCATGTGTCGATACTTTCTTTAGCTTAAAACTGTAAACAAATAAGAAATTATCTATTTTTGTATAAAATCAACTAACTAAAAGTCGTATGCTTAGTAACCCTGTTTACCAACCGATTCATAGTCAAATGTTGTTTCAGGTTTCAAAACATATTCTGGTTGTATTAAAAGTTCCTATTTGACAATCACAAAATCGAGTGCCAAGTCAGGAATATCACAGTTGTTGTCCATTCGTTTGATGTGTTTTATCATTTGATTTTGCCATTTGATTAGGGACTTTCCGTTTGAATTTTCCTCTAAGTTCAGTATTTTTGTGATTTTACTTTTTTCTAGTTTCCATTAAACATCATGAGTGATATAATTCTATTCATTTTTCAAACGCATAAGTGTGTTGTTTAACTTGGATCACTTGTTCAGTGGAAACCGCTATCTGGTATCTTGCTAATTTAGTTGGTTTTTTTTGTCTGTAGATTTGCAAAAGTTTCACTACATCTAACTTTGTATCCTTTGTCAGCTCTACAATTTTTTCAACATCTTTATACACGGTTCAGTTGCAATGTGTTTTGATGGTAAATGATTGTCTTAGATTAAGATTGTCACAGTGTCTTTCCTCATCTATATTTTTTCTTCGGTCGGTCTAAGGAATCCCCATTCTTTCAAATATCCAGTCGTCTCCTCCTTTGTTTTTTAGAAAAAGGGTATAATTTGCCCTTTCAATGTATATGTCTTAACTTTGGCGTAAGTGTTCCTATCAGTCCAACTATTGCTTAATAAGTAAATAATATAGATAGCAACACCAAACCTTTATATCTGACCTATACTGCTATTTCGACGTATATATGCGTTCCTACTACATGTTCTAATAGAAGTTCATGGGAACACTGTGATATAAACATTTGTTTAGCCTGTATTCCGTTATAAAGCAAGAACTGTAATAATTTTTTCAACTTCAAAGAGTATTCCGATGTTTCTGCCACCACAAGTTGGAACTAATAAATACCAAAAAGACACTACTTTTGAATGGCAGAACTTTGTGGTCATTATCATAATGATCTTGGTATTTTATCTGTGATCCTATTCTTAAGTCTAATGCTGTGATATTAATAGGTATTTCGCACTAAGCAGTACTATAGATATGAGCATCAATGCCAAGTATACAGACATCTAACAATATTTGAAACCATGCAAAAGACACATTCTTTCATCCCCAAAATTCATTCAACATATTCGCTAACAGTTCATCCATATTGAAGAGCAAATGGTTAGAATCAAGTACAGACAATTAACCTCTCCAACAGTTAAGCAATACAAAGTTTTACGCTGCTCTAAACACGTTTCACTTTTGATTGTGATCAGTTGTGGAGATTATGTGTAAAAACTAATCTGCAAATTCACGACATTTCATATAGTATAAATATATTTGTATGCTACAATTAAGGTTGTCCTAACAAACAATGATATATTGCTCGGTTTTCCAAGTGCTCCACGAACATCTTTTATAATTATGAACATAGATTTTATCTGCAATCAAAGCCGTGCTTCAAAATTATTGGGAAACTAATAGGTTTAGGTGGCGTGAATTAGATGAGGGTACTAGAAAATTCCAAAAATCTTTTAGAGTACATACAATCTAAGACTTTTTCATCTTGCAAAAGTATTAAAACATTTGACTTTTCTACACTGTACACAAGCTTCCCAATTCCAAAATTTAAAAAAATTGAAAGAGTTGGTATTGGTTTGTTTCATAAAAATAAGAATGGCCAACGTAGCTACATGTATCTTGTCTTAGGGAGGGATAAATCCCTCCGATTCAAACAAAAATTTCTCTGAAACTGACATTATCAAGATGCTAGATTTCTTAATTGACAACATATTTGTTACGTTTGGAGGTTGTGTTTTTTTAACAAGCTATTGGCATTCTCGTGGGAACTAATTGTGCCCTTCTTCTTGCCGACTTGTTTCTTTATTTTTATGAGGCTTACTTCATACAGGAAATTCTTAGGGAGGAAGAAAAGAAGTTAGCAATATCATTTGACTTTAATTTCCAATAAAAAGATGATGTTCTCTCACTAGATACTAACAGTAATTCAAAATTTGGTGACTATGTTGAACGCATCTAACTAGAGATAAAGGATACAACAGATACAATTCAGTCTGCCTCGTATCTTAACTTTTCCCGGGCTTATATTTCTTGTTATGATTTCTTTGACAGAGGACTGCTGCTCACAAGAAAGCTATTAAACCAAGAGTTCTAAATGGTGAAGTTGAAATCGCTCCTCCGTAAATTTTACGGACGCCATCACGAGTTGGTTGACCGTTATGGAATATCCATCCACAGATGATATCGGATGTGTTCTTTTGTCGTAACAACAATCCCGTTCCCTTTTTACGAATGTGACCTATCGCGGGTGCCACATGAGGAGCAGGATCTGCTTACCCTTCCAGAGCACATGAGATCACCCCTAGTTTTTGGTGGGTTCGTGTTGCTTAGTCTTTCGTTTTCTATGTTGTGTCTGTATTTTTTATCTGTTTGTCTTTTTCTTTTTTAGCCATGGCGTTGTCAGTTTATTTCCAACTATGAGTTTTAATGTCACTCTGGTATCTTTCGCCCCTCTTTTGCAACTACCTCAGGCGAGAATGTTTTATTCACGTCCATGTTGAATTTTGCTTTCAAAAGTTTTAAACAGTGTTGCCACCGCGCCTGGCAGACTTTCAGTTATCCCGAAGATACCCCCGTCTAGAAGTCAGGGCCTTTTAATATATATATTTTTTAAAGAAATTCAATGATTGTTGTCAACGTTAACATCTTTGTATGAAAACCTACATAACATATAAACATATCGTGACTCGTTCTATTTTACGTCTCAATAATGCTCCAGCCTCTAGACGCATGTTGGCAAACTCAATAAATTTAAGATAAACAAGTAACCTTTTCGTTCTCCTGTCTAGGCTCAATGATTCTGGCGAAGTCTATTAGTTTTAAACGTCCTGCATAGTTGTTCATCTATGATTTGCAACTCTTGCTTTCTTTCGTAACCGTTTATGGCATGTTATTACCCCTAAATCAACCAATATTGCTTCTGACGTCTCGTCTGCTCTACTAATTATTATTCAATTATTTTTGGGAGTCTGTTATAGAAAGGTTTTTATACATGTATCATATGTACACTTAACATTATCTTGAATAGGAGGACAAGGCCAGATGAACTCCGCCAGACAGAAAATCAGATATTATAAAAAAAAAAAAAAAAACATACAATACTCAAAATATAGTTAACCTATTGCTTGTGGTATCTGAGAAACATCTAATTACGAAGAATAAACTGAGGCCAATGATCACACCATATAGATTGGCTCATGGTAAAATTAACCTTGAATGACAACACGAACATTATTCAATCGTTCTCTGCACCAAAAATAGTTGATACATTGCTTATAGTGTCTGAAAAACAGACAGCCGTGAAAATCTTTAATCGCAACCTTGCTTTGTGAAGATAATACTTCCCGAAAATGAATACATAAAAAAACAAATATTAAACACTGCACTAAGAAAAAAAGTTCATTGCAAGATGTACAACTTACAATTATTTTGAGGCCATACATCTAATATATAGATAGCTGTCCTATTGTTATAGTATCTGTGAAACCAAAAACACTTATATCTAGTTAAATGAACCATGAAAAGGGTCATGGTCAGAATAAACCTACCAGAAAAATATATCATGTACACCTCAAAAATTTTCCATACACCAAATACAGCTGATGTTTTGCTTAAGAAAAATGAGAAGCAGACCAAACCACCTAAACCAGTGGCGGATCCAGTAATTTTATTAAGGGGCCCCCTTACGAAGTTCATAGGTATTTCTGACTGCCTAAGAGGGGGTCCGCTCCAGTCATGCCATTTTGATTGATTTCTAAAAGTCACGGTGTCTTTCTATGTTGTGATGTTACATTCGTGTTAGGGTGAAGTTGACGTCTGATAAAACGCTAAAACCGCTGAATTTTTATTTTGCACCTGTCCAATATAGTGATTGCCGTATGTTGATGTGGTTCATAGATGTTTCTCGACTCTCGTTTTTTATACAAATTATACAGTTGGTTTCCCTGTTTGAATGGTTTGCACTAGTCATTTGGAGGGCCCCTTATGGCTTGCTCAGTGTTATTTGAGAGCCAATGCTCCGTGTTGAAAGCCCAACTTTGACCTATAATGGTTTATTTTTCACAAATGGTGAGTGCTTGGATGGAGAGTTGTCTCATTGGCACCCATACCACATCTTCTTATATCTTCTTAATGCATACAAATAGTTTTCTCCCGGCGCTGCCATAATCAAGAATATCGATTAAACCATAGATCTAGACTATAAAGCTTAATATATTCATTAGTAAGCTTAATGAAACTGTTAAACCAAGTTTGCATTGTCAAATATTTGAACAAATTGTTCTATTGTTTTGTTACTTTATCTTTAAAGATTTTACATTTAAAACAACCTGTAATACAAAGTTGAAACTGACATACATAGCATGCAATAAAAATATTTGTTTCAACCTCCGTTTCATCGCCGATCATGTAATAGAGCATACCAACGTTATATCCCAACGTTCATGTACTGAGTTCCTTATTTATCTATTTTCATAATTATGGAGCGTGATTTGTGAACGTAGCAGTAGATAAAAACTTTACTTTTCTGTTGGTTTTCAGGCAAACTGTAGATGGACTCTTTTGTGTAGAAGGTTGATAATTCACACATGAAATCGCGGGATGATTGAAAACAACGTTTATTCCACTTTTTCTATTCCTTGTCATGATATTGCGAATGTTGTAGAGTTTGCACCTTATGAATGGTGTTCTACTCTTCTAGCAGTGGGAACAAATTCAAGAGTATCTATTTACCAATGTGTGTTTGACCAGGAGGTAAAGAAACTCTTGTACACATATCCTTTTACTTTGTCTTTGTATACATTACAATATTTTAGTCACTTCGGCACAGGTTAAATGATCACCGGACAAACTCGTCAATAATGCGCTCCTATATGACGTCATTTACCCAATAGAGGGGATCACCTGTATCGCTGCACTATTAACGATCATTGAGCATCTAAGTGATCGTTATTGTGCAGGGTTAAATAGAAATACTGTTTGTGCTGTAGATACTTAATCAAAATTCCCTAATGACAGCAGTGCTGAATGACAATTATGAGAATTCAATTTGCCTAAAAATTTGTACAGTATATAGTTTTCCAACCACTCGCTCAACATTGGAACGGAATTGACAATGCCCCTAAATGCTGGAATGATGATCCCTAAAACCAAAGATTTTGACAGAAATGCATCGAACTCGAAAGTTGTCTATTCTGGACTTGGTTGATTCGGCATCAATGATTTGTTTATTTTTATTATGTTTTGCAAAAATTATTGAAGAATCAATTATTATGATGACAATATGAACTATACTAATAAGACGTTGAAGGTATATGAATACTTAAATTTAAAAGAAATAGAAATTTTTTCCATAATATGTTTTATGATAAATTTGCTCAAGGTGTCAACATACATGACATAAATTTATCATGCATTATATAAAACAGAAATACAAATGTACCTATTGAAACTTTGTTGTAATAAAACTATAATTTCCATAAATTATTACGGACTTCCATTTTATGATTCTAGTCAACACGCAAAATTGGTGCCAGCTTTTTTTTATATTGAATATAAAAAGACAGGAAATGCAGAAAAAACAATTTAAATTAATTACAATTACAACATTTGTTTTTATCTTAGTACATCATGTACATGGATATTAGACAATAGCTGGGCACTGGCTTCATTGTTTTATATATCATTATATTTTTAGAAAGAAGAACCTGATGGTGAAGAATTTGAATGGAGGTCCATATTTGATTTTCAAAATGGTTTCCGTGTCACATCTATATCATGGTGTCCAGAAACAACATTTATGACCAGAGAAAAGGAAGATTTTATTAGGTTACATTAAAGTTTCATCTTCTTTTAGATTTATTTGTATCAAAACTATATCCTAGTAACTTTTAATAAATAAATACGCAAAAATGTGAGAACAATTATTGCAATTTTTTAAAATGTTAAAAACGAAATTTTACATTGAAACTTACAAATGAGAGTCTTTATTTTTAAGAATCCCATGCCCTAACAAATTAATATTTAACAATAATAAAAATATTGCAAACATTTCTGAATTTACAGATCACATGTGAATAAGAAGAAGTGGAATATAATTCAATGAGACAGCAGATTAATACCACAAAAAAAAACCAACATCTTGACTGTCATTCTTCAACATAATAAATGTGTCTCTCTATTATATGTCCTGCTTTTAATCACCAGGATTTAAAAAAATATTGAGGAATTTATAAACCAAAATTATCATTGATTTGCCATCAATACAAAATTACACAAGATGACAAAATACAATCACCAACAAGATTCGTGACATTGGACGGCATATGAACATATATATCGCAGGGTCAAGCTAACTATTTGGATTGTCAACTAACATGTAGGATTGAAATTTAAAAAATCAGAATGAAGTCATACTTTGACGGGTATATGTGCATGGCGTTACTTTTTCTCTCACATTAATTCATAGGGTTTCAAATAGCATAGCAATTTGAAAACAAAGACTTTGCTGTTTTGATAAACAAAGAAGTATGAATCTGAATATCACACAGTGTACAATGAAACTTTAAAACTCAATATAATTTATATAGACTATTTCTAATATTGATATTTTTCATCCAATTGATACTTGTAATATCCCAAGGTCAAACATATATTTCTATATTAAGAATTGTTTTATCAGCCCATTGCTTAAATTTTACATTGCATCCATTATCTCATGTGACGTTGTTGTGCTCTATTTATTTAGTTTTTATGAATAATTCTGTTTCCTGTATATACTCTATGATTCACTTAGCAAACAGCTTCTAATTTATATATGTAGATTTGCAATTGGTGGGAGTGACAAGAAAATAAAGATAGTCTCAGCAAACTTGAAAGGCGACAATACATGTCAGGTAAGATTAAGAATTTGTTATTTGATCGCAGCAAACTTGAAAGCGGAATAGATTTCAGGTATACATGGTATAGGGGTACAAAAGCTTTTATTGAAACACATTTTGTATGAAACTTGTTAGCACTTCATACTGTAAATGAGTGCAAGATCAACGCGTATACAATGTTATACAACCCTTTAAAATGACTAAATGGAAGCATTCAATTCTTAAAATTACATTTATATGCTAAAGCCATGAAACAGTGAGTTATGTCAAGCTTTTCATGCCTTTCCCAATGCATTGTTATACAATTGTCATAGGAAGCACATGCAGTCATGAATGTTGCATTTTATTTAGAAATAAATTATAATTTAGGAATGCCTGAGGACTGTATTCAACCAATCAAAAGCACAGATTCTTATGCAGAATTATTGTTTTGTAATTGTTATGTAATATACTAGTCAGTTTCATCAGCTATATTGAACTATGTTAATTGCCCTCCATCTTTTTACAAGGTATACTGTATTCTAAAATTGAAAATGTTGTTATTTGTGTCAAAAAAACATAAGTATCAAGTTTCTAATAATAAAAAAACGCATTCAATTTCAGTAGCAATTTTTCCTCCGCAGAAGTTTGAACTCACCTAAATTGGTTCTCACATTTTTTCGAGTAATCTCAACTAACCTGTATTCTATGGGTGTGACCCGAGATTTTCACAATTCTGAGGGATCACCCAAGACACCCCCTGGGTCATTGAATAACCCGGGAATCTAAAAATGAGCTGTTTTCACCTGGATTTCTTAGCCGTCAGATTGATTTCGCAAGTGATTTTCCTTTGAAAACCTGGCAAATTTGTAATTCTTCCATGAACAGGAAGTTCAGCTAGCTTTGTAAACTGTCAAATTAAGTGATCCGTGAAGTGCATGGCTCACTTGACAGCTTTGTTGTCAAACACACTGTTAATTAACACCAATCACCTTAGCTTTGGGTCGTAAATATTTTGTGCATCTCACTGTTGTTTTACAATTTTACTGGAGTTACTACCCCTTTTTTGTCACCATTCAAAATTGTTCCTTATATTTACGGTTTTTTGGGTAAAAAAGATTAAATCTTAAACAAATTGAATGCAAATACATATTGAAATATTACTTTTCATTATTTTTCTACCTTTATACAGTTATAAAATAAATAGTTGAAAATTATTTTTTTCATCTATACTTCCTTTAACTGTTTAACTTTATTTTTATTATTCTCTAATTTCAATGAATAACTATTAAAGTCAACTACGGACCGTGCAAGGGCTGTATAGCCAGTCAAGGTCATTAAAAAACCTCCATTTGTTGTAACTAAGCCAAGCAAGTTAGGGCAGTATAGTATGTGAAATACCTCCAATTGTAGAATATAAACTGAGGAAAGGTATTAGAGGGTGAAGATAATACCCTGCATATAAAGATAATCAATTGTAGTACATTGTATGTAATGTATCAATAAGAAAAGGAATTAAGGCAGTGTTTCACAATTTATCAATAGCTTTAAGTGTAATGAAATAATAACTAATAAAGTTTTAAATTACTTAATCATGTGAACATGTTTTGGAAACTGTATCATTTAAATTATAAGAAAAATGTTCCCTAAATGCTGAAATTCAGCTCGAATAAGTTCATACGCGTTATGACCTGAGATTTCATTCTCATTGTCACAGGTTGACAGGTATGTCTGTGTTGCAGACAATAAATGTATGTATTAATTTTTGAATTTAAAGTATACTGTAATGAACATGGAATATTTTAGATTTGTGAAGGTCACACTGACTTCATTAACTCAATAGCCTACATACCTGACCAGCAGGGGAACTGGTATCAACTGGTGATGACAATACCTTAAGACTGTGAACAAGAAGGGAACAGCAGGATGCTTCCAGTTATCTGCCCCTGGAATGTCGTTTTGTTCATGAAAGAGAACCAGGAAAGGTAGGAACTGAAATACTATTAAGGATGAGCTTAGGTCAAATTAAAAAAACCAAACTAGAATGTTAATTTTATATTATAAGGCAGAAAGCATAGTTAAGGAAAACATAAGCTAAAGTATCCAAATTTTAGGTCAAAAATCTGATATGTACAGTGCAATTTTTGGAAAATCATCTATTCCTGATGCCATAAAAACTCAAAAAACTAAAATCTTTCCACTCATACAAACACATTAAAAATTATATATCTTAGATGAAACCAATATTCTAAAGTGTTATTATATTCTTTATGTTTTTTTGGCAAAACACCGAATCAAATCTGATTTTTATTTGTAGTTATGGTTTCTTGAATGTTAAGAATTTGTGTCCACATCACATTTCATGAATATTTTCTTTTTTCTATGCTACTCTTAACAATCTTTATAGGTTATAGTTGCACAGAAGAATGGTATAATCAAAATATTCAGCTTAGCCTTACAGAGACAAATTATGTCCCTTGATTGTTGCCAAGCACCACTGATGTCTGCTGACTGGAGTTATATGAATGAAGATTTTGTTGTGGCTGCATGTGGCACTGAATGGCTAATATTTCAAATGTCTAGGTCAAGGTGAGAAACATTTTGATATCTATACTACTAAAGGAAGAGACCAATTTGATTGAGCCACATCTCCTCTGAAATCATACAAAGTCTAAAATATTTATGATATGATGTACAAATGTAGTGTTTTGTTCTTCCTAAATATGTCTTTAAAACAATCTTTTTTCAAAAGAAAACTATTTTTTGAGAAAATAACCCAATTTTGAGACAATTTGGAGACTGTTATCAATTTGTACCTTATACATTTTAGCGCATGCTCAGTCGACATACTGCCTGCAAAATTTTAAAAGTATTTGTTTCAACATTTCCCCAATTGTACTGCTATTTTGTGGGCATCTTCTAGTTTATATAATTAGTATAATAAGTGTCATAAAATTTCAATGAACCCCTTTAGGTTACTTTAAGGAATTGGTCATGTGGTCAATTGGTATGGCCAAGTTTTGTCCCTTAAGATTGTAGTTAGATATTTTCTGTCTGAAAACTGTTTGTTGTATTTATAGATTATCGTTGATCATCTCAATGAGATTGAGTTTTTCGCTTGAGCAGGTATGGTGAAAGTGAGGAAAGCAATCGAGTTGAGATGACCAATAATAATCTGTTTATCGCTATTTTATCTATGAAGTCAATGTCAATTTCATGTCCATTTCACTAGCAAAGCCACATGCTCCCTTAGTTTCTAGCGATAATTTTCATATCACTCGACTCCGCTGAGAAAGGAAAATAGCAATAAATTTAATTATTGTTGATTTTTTTTATTTTCCAGTCAGCCATTAGAGAGAAGACAGGCACACACTGAGGGTTGTAAGCATGTTAAATGGACAAGGAACCAGCAGACATTACTGGCAACATCAGGGAGACCAGGAAGGCAAATCAAAGTATTCAGTACCAGACATCATCAGGTAAGATGTTTTATAGTAAGGGAACCAGCAGACATTACTGGCTACATCAGGGAGACCAGGAAGGCAAATCAAAGAATTCAGTACCAGACATCATCAGGTAAGATGTTTTATAGTAAGGGAACCAGTAGACAGACATTACTGGTAACATCAGGGAGACAAGGAAGACAAATCAAAGTATTCAGTACCAGACATCATCAGGTAAGATGTTTAATAGTAAGAAAAAAAGCAGACAGACATTACTGAAGATGAAGAACATTTATTGTTCTTTAAAGTAATTAAATCTGGCAGACTTCAAATAACTTTTGATAAGGATAATTCTGGAATTTAGTTTCAACAGATCTAAAATAAATTCAGATATATCTAAATGTTTTTAAGAGGAAATGTACTTTAATGGCTCACCTGACCAAAGGGGCTAGTGTGAGCTATTGCCATCACCTTGTGTCAGTTATTTGTTGTAAAATCGTAATAGTAAAACCTTTCTTTTGAAACTAATCACTATTTTAAGTGTTATACTTTAAGAAGTATGTTTGATAACTCCAGGGGTAAAATTAGCAAAAATTTCATTTAAAAAAAATACGAAAACATGTATGAATGACCAAACTATGGAAATAATTTCTTTGTGATACCCTTTAAAATCAGCATATCACCATGTCTGTTTTGGCCAAACATGGTCTATATCATTGTCTCTATGTTTAAAGTTATGTCCATAGACAGAATGGTCCAACAGACATGGAGGTTATTGCTAAAGTAAAAGGTCTAAAAGTTAAAAACCCAAAATATTCGATATAAAAAATTATGAAACATCTGGTGAAAGACTAAAAGTTATAAAACTTAAGATAATAGTGCCAGATCACTCATTCCCTTCAGCAAAAATTCAGATACTTGCATGAAAGCCTGATATAATACTTATTTATTTCAGTTTGCAAAGTCCATGTTTTAGTTTTAACATCTATGTTTAGGGTTCGCTAATTTATTACAAAGTTGATGAGAGGACACAAGTTTAAAGATTTTGCAAAGATGCCATTTTGACATTGAGTATAGATGAATGCAAGTGGTGCAGGTTATTTAGATGACCCAAACCTCTTACACTCTAAATGATAAATTCTCATCCAATAAGTTTAAAGAAACAGCATATAATGCTTATACAAATCTCTTATATATTTATACATGTATATATTTGTATCTGGCATAAGATGACATTTTTCTGTTTTGTAGATGCCATTAAGTACAACACTTCAAGTAGCCTATGGTATGAGCTGGCATCAGAAAATACCAGCATTGGCGATTGGTGGAGACAAACAGGTGCATGTGTACTTATTACATACCGCCAGATCACAACCAAGCTGACAGTGAAATTTCAACAAAATTCCATAAAAGAACAAAGAAGCGCACAGACTTTGATACCTTGAGGAAAATATTAATCATCTGAATAAAAATTAAAACATCATTTATAATGTGAATTTGATTATTTGCTAATTTTTTCTTGCTAAACTCACTCAAAACCTGATTTGAGCAAATCTCAAATTTACCCATTAATTTGTTTGAATTCAATTAAAAAATATAAATGTAAAAAACTATTTCTCAAAAATGTAAGAAAGAAAACTTCATTTGGCAGTTTTAATACAATAATTGCATTTATTAAAGGCTATTTGCCTTATTTGTCTACAGGGTCAATTAATAAAGAAATGGAAATGAATTTTGAGACCTTTGGGCGTCTCAATTTAAGGACTAGTTCTGAAAAAAGAAGGTCAATTGTCTCTCTCTGGGCACTCTTGAAAAAGACTGTCCACCAATAAAAATTGATTACTGTAAATTCAGAAATTATTGCGTGCATTTATTATTGCGATTTTGTCATTTCAGACTAAAATGCAATTTTAATTATTACGATTTTGAGAAAAATCCTGTTTAATTCATATAAAACATTTCAAAGTGCGAGTTTAAATTATTGCGTTTACAACTCAGTCGCATATTTCGCAATAATAAAAACCTCGCAATAATTTCTGAATTTTACAGTACTGAAAGTAGCATTAAACATCAATCAATCAACCAATCTAAAATATATATTGAACAATAATATGAAAACATTTCATACTAGTTTCATTTTGCACAATCAGTTTTATTTAAAATTCGTATTCAGGCATGCACAAAGAACAAGAGTTTTGACATTGACAAACCAAAAGAGCTGAAATAAAATAATCAAAATTGTGCAAAGTCACCTATGCATGAAGGATCTGCTTATCTTTCTGGAGTACCTAAGATAACCCCCAGTTTTTGGTGGGGTTTGTGTTGCTTATTAAAAAAAAGAAGATGTGGTATGATTGCCAATGAGACAACTCTCCACAATAGACAAAAATGACACAGAAATTAACAACTCTAAGTCACCATACGGCCTTCAACAATGAGCAAAGCTGATACTGCATAGTCAGCTATAAAATGCCGGCGAAATGACAATGTAAAACAATTCAAACGAAAAAACTAAGGGCCTTATTAGTCTTTAGTTTATGTTTTGTCTTGTGTACTATTATTTGTCTGTTTGTCTTTTTCATTTTTAGCCATGTCATTGTCAGTTTTTTTTGATCGATGAGTTTGACTGTCCCTCTGGTATATTTTGCCCATCTTTTAAAAGTAAAAGTACATTAATCATTTTAAAGACAAATATACAATTTAAATTATGCATGCTCTGAAGCACTGATATGTGGGCATATATATATTACAGTTGTGAGAAATATAGACAATACGAAACAGTCCAAAAAGACCTGCTTACAAAAGATGCATGAAACAAATTTCTGTATGTTTAGTGTTATCCTAAGGTTAAATGCAGTGGCTTTACTAGTTTTACTATCAGTGTTGTCTTGCCTGTGATGAAAGAAGCAAAATTCAATACATAGGGATTATGCTCCCGTAGCAGCATTACTTATTTGTATAAATCTTTATACAGAAGTTGAAGACCTAGATGTTTCATACTTGTATGGAGATGCCTCATGTTACACAGTTTCTGTCTGTCATATGTCCATTGTCATTGGCCTCATTTTCAGGGTCCGGCATCTGCTTGAAAAAATAGAGTTTAGACTTGTGAAATACTCGCTTATAATGAGTTGTATAAGGTCTACATACCCGTCAGATAGGGTTCTTATTTTATGGATAAGTGATAAAAAATGTTTGTGGTCACGTCTGTATTTCAAATATACGCAATAGGTCAACAATACTTGCTGTGTTGCATGTTTGTTAGACGACATGTCAAACTGGCAGGTTTCATTTCACCTCATTTTAATAAGATACTATAAGCAATAGTGTACAATAATTGGTTTATGCAATGATTGCTAGATGAAAATGTCTGTCTAGCAGGGTTAATCTTACCTTGACCTCATTTTTATGGTTATTTTCGTTTCTCAGCTACTACGAGCAACAAGTCAACTATTTTCGGTGAATGGAAGTACATGTATTGCATTGTTCCTGTTCGTGTTATCTGGTAGGATTCATCTGGACTTGACCTCATTTAATTTGCCTTTGGAAAGAGCTCAATTTTCGAAATTCGTTTGTTTCTCAGAATACTTCCGAATTTAGAAAGTGTACCTCAGGACTTGATTTTTTTCTTGATATTGACAGTTGGAGGCGGCTTAAAACTAGAATTTGTGACAAATGGAACTATTTCAACTTTCCTTTTGACCAACAATATACAGTCTGTCCAGAATGAGATTCTAATCTAAGGCTTAGCGTAAATCATTCGTATATCTCAATTGATACATAACGCTACATGCATGTACTCATTATATATACTTTATGTTTCAGCTTTTGATTTAACTATTTGATAGGGACTTTCCATTTAGAATTTCCCTCAGAGTTGGTATTTTTGTGATTTTACCTTTTTCCGATACAAAAACTGCTTCAACAGAGTTTTGAGAAAGAATGACTGAAATTGACTATATGTTTACAGTCTCCACCACACATTGGTTGACTTGAATGATTTATCTGTCTCACTAGCTACATGTTATTGCGGCCTGATTTTTATAAAGCAGGATAGACGTCTGATCTGAAATAACCGATTGTGTACTATCCCTGTTTTCGACATGCTGATTGATTGAGGATTGTCATTATGGGTGATGCGTACATAACAGTAGACGTTCAACTTGTCGACGCACACGCTTTTCCTTTTTTTGATGTTCATGCGATTCACCTGATTCATTCATGTTTTGTGTTTTATACAATGCTCTTTATCTTCTTCACGAATGCACGAACGTCGAATATCTGTAATCTACTGTTGCCCATACTGACAACCAAAAATAAGTTACTAGTAAATGATGCATTAATAACCCCAACTTACATTTCTTTGTAAGAACCATGGTCGAAGACCCAAACAGACATCAAATAAGCAAACACTAGTAGCAAACATTGAAAATATGATACTCATGAAATACATCTCATGAGACAAGAGGAGCACCTGCTCAATTCTTTCTATTATATGTTTTTTTATTGAGTGTTCTTTATGTTTTGGTCGCAACTTCATTGGTTTTATCCTTTACGGATGCCATATTTGGAGCAGGGTCTGCTTACTAATCTGGAGCACATGAGAGCACCGAATTTTTGGTAGGATGCGTAGTGCTCAGTCTTTAGTTTTCTATGTTCCGGTTTGTATACTATAGTTTGTCAATTGTTTTTTTTTCTTGTAGTCTTGCGTAGTCACTTTACTTTCGAGTTTGAATATAATTTTCGGTATCATTCGCCTCTCTTTTTCACCACGTCTCTCTTTTATTGCATTTTATTTTGACATTTATCTCTCATCTAATAGAAAAAAAATAACTTATACACACAAAAAAAAAAATATAAAAAAATCTAAAAGCAGTCGTTGAAATATGGCTTCTTGGTGGTTGTATGATTAACTGATCAGCCAATTAACTGATCAGGTACCTGTGTAAAAGTTAGGGTTATTTTTGTGTATGCTGTGGAATGCATTCGTGCATGTTCGCAAGACAATCTGCATTGATTTTATTTGCGTGATTTCACGTAAGATTGAACAATAAAAAAATTACGGTACAATTTCCTGTATATGGTTAGATATTATCATATTTGTGTCAAAATGTATTTTATTTATTTCAATAATCACACTTTTCAAGTCTTCGTTTCCTTATCTTATTTAGCTGATTATGAAAGTTCAAAAAGCTCCGATCCGTCTTGTAACACTATTCAAAATAGGTGTTTTGATTCATATCATGATAAAGAAAGAATCGTTTAATTAATATGTTTAATAGAATACACCAGGATGGTATTAGAAATACGATTGCAATTAGCTTTTAAATCTGAAACAATTGTACCTTAACGATATTCTTTAGTCGTTTGACCCTTATCAAAGGCCTATTTTAGTTATGCAATCTTTTAATAACACATTTAAATTTGGTGCTTTGTTAAAATACAGATACCTATTGATACTGTTTGAAGTTTTGTGTATAGTAAAATGGTTGACAGAGATTTTAAACTCTTTATGGTAGTTTTTGGATACCTTTTTCTATTATTGAAAGGTATGTTAGGACGTTAAAGCATAAGAAACATTGATCATCCAAATTTAAATATTATTGAAATAAATGATTCAACCACGAAATATGTAGCAATTACATTGACATTCAAAATCCAGACAGTCTTAATTTTCAACGATCTCAATATTGAAAGTTTTCAGAAATTTCATACAATATAAAAATTTCTTACAAAATTCACATTTATATGTGTTCATTATCACTGAACTAGTAACATATTTGTTTAGGGGCCAGCTGAAGACCCATTGGTTGTCTTCGGTTGTTGTCTTCTCTATGATCGGGTTGTTGTCTTCTCTATGATCGGGTTGTTGTCTTCTCTATGATCGGGTTGTTGTCTTCTCTATGATCGGGTTGTGTTGTCTCTTTGACACATTCCCCATTTCCATTCTCAATTTTATGCAAGACCAAACAAAATGGAATGTTAGTAAAGACCCGTGACCATATGACGACATTTAAAAATGAGCAAATAAACTCATCATATATACCAGGATACCAAGATTGAAATCTTATATTTATTTTATAATTCTATACTATCTAAACCGAAAAGAATCAAAACATGCAAACAAATCATTTATTGAAGGACTTTTTTTATGTTTAGGGATTTCGACGTTAGAACTCAATTCATATTCTGCATGTTATGGCATATTATATGAAAACTTTCTCAAACCATCATGTGCGACAGGAGAAAAGATGGCTGTCGTTGGTCTCACTGTCTTGGCAAAAGAACTGAGTACATCATGTCCTATACAGATTACAACTCCGAATGCTGCACCTGACACATGCTGCCAATATAACCCAATCGACTGCTCTTTACATTACGTCGGGGCCACGTATAGGGCCTATTATCAAATTTGCAACGGGAATGAAAAATGCGAAGTACAAGTATCATGGGAAGTTACAACTTGCAATCAGACTGTTTATCTGGCCAGAACTAACTATATGAAGATGGATTACTACTGTCTTTCTGGTATGTCCAAAAATTACTAATCTTAATTTTTTTTTATATGCCTTGAAATACAAAAGTATAACTATTATACACTATACATGCTCTTTTAATATACTAGATAATGGTGTATGTGTCCGGGCGAGAACATCTCTTAGTTATTTACTTTAGGAATATTTATTTAAAACACCTATTGCACTATTCAGCCAGACGACAGGCGCTTTACCCTGATATACCCTTTCTTTTTTGTCCTCTGGGTTTTGTTGTTAAGGTATTTTGTCGGGTACTTAATGACAGATAGCGTTTGACGTCTTTAGCCTAACAGTTTTATTTTTTCTACTTTATTCTATTCCTGTGTGCTAGTTCATATTCTGGACGCCATTCTTGGCTCCTTTGCATTGGAAATACGAATAACAAAACACAAATAATGAAACTTTGAAATTGAAAAATACTTAGTATTAAACGTCTCAATCTTCAAAATCGCTTATCTAAAAATACTAAAATTGCAAACATACCGGTTTTTTATTAACAATACGGTAAGGTCCACTTTTAATGGTCGCACATTTTCCTTAAATTTTGAAACTAATATTAGTTGAAAAACTAACAGTATTATATGTTTACTCACATGGAACAAACCGGGATGCGGTATTCAGTATGTAGGTGAAACTGGACAATATTTATCTCAACGTTTTTTTTAAATAACAATTTCAAAAACATTTTAATGATATTGGTTTTTTTCATTCCTTTTTAGATCAAGCTCTAGATCCTTGTTCTAGTTTTAACACAACAGACACCAAAGTATTTCTCTGGAACCAAGGATACCCTTCGTTTTCTCTAAACGGATCATCCGCCTGCACATGCTCAATAGAGGCCTCGTGTAACTCTACTCTAAGATTAACAGCAATAGATCTGAGATTAGGTACCAGTACAGCTTGTGACCAAAGTATAATGGTAACAGATGAAAGTACAGTGATGGTGCTTGATTGTAGTGATAACAATGATTACCTACCTACTACATTGTATGTTAGTACCGCCCACTTTATACAAATACAAATCGTTGATAACTTAGGGTTGGCAGACGGATACTATTTCCTGTTATTTGAGGGTAGTTTGTTTCTAAATATTAATTTTGTAATTTAAGAGGAATGAATACCTTGATAATTTACTTACAAAGAAAACAAAAGCAATCCAGTCACAAGCAGAACTTATAAAAACCCTATTTATTTGTGTTATATACATTATTTCCTACCAATTTTATATTCATCAATATGTCATTTTTAGGAGGTAAGATTATTATTTGATGATCCAAGCATTTTTCAAATGTGTTTTATAAATCATCCCTATGTCGTACTGTTACACCCAGGTTAGATGGATGGATGTGATCACGCTTACATGTTTGATCCCGCTACATTCTGTATGTTAGTGCCAGTTCTAAGCCAGGAGCCTGTGTTTCAGTAATTATCTTTTGTTGCTGTGTTTCAAATTTATTTATCGTTTCTTTTTTTAGGCCGTTAGTTTTCCCGTTTGAATTTTTCACATTTGTCATTTCGGGGCATTATATAGCTGACTATGGGTTTTGCTAATCGTTGAAAGCCGTGCGGTGAACTATAGTTGTTAATTTCTGTGTCACTTAGTCTCTTGTGGATACTTATCTCATTGGCAATCACACCACATTATTCTTTTTTTTATTTTAATATCATTATTTTGTCCTCTGCAGGATCCTCCTCTGGTGCAGAATTAACATTATCGTGTGGCAGTGCAGCCCTAGTAACACCTTCTGTACCTCCAACTAGTTTGCCTGATTGCCCAAGTACCGATGTCACAACAGAAAGCAAACCAACACGAACAGTCACTTCTACAGAATCTTACATTAGTTCTGCAGCTCCATCCTCATATTTTCAAAGTACAAATATAGAACTTATGAAAACTCCAACAGAAGGAACAACAACAGTACCTTCTACAGAAACTTTCATTACTTCAGAAACTCCGAATTCATCTAGGCTAAGCACCAATGTAGAATCAATGACAATTCCAATTGATATTGCTCCGACCAACTCAACATCCAGTGTCATTGAAGTTGCATATACGACTAGCGATATACCAGAAACTGTTGTTACCAGTACAGACCTAACGATTACTGAAAAAAGTGAAGTGACACAAACAACAATAAATGAAGTAAAATCTACTGCAAAAACAACTACAGAATTAAATTCAACAACAAATAACAAAATCACAATACCAAGTGGCAACACAACAAAAAGATCAACAGCTGGGATATTAAATTCAACAGAAACAAGCAATTCACAAACAACTAAAGAAGCAGTGACTTATTCCTCAACAGAACCAAACTCTGTATCTCTTGGATGGACATCAACAACACACAACTTTACTGTAACAAAATCTCTTACTACAATTTCACCACACAGTGGAAGTTCTCAAAAGGCACATACAACTGAAGTTGAGCAAACAACATACACAAATGTCACATTGTCAGTTGACAAATACTCGCCAATTAGGAGCCGTAAGTTATAATAGTGAAGCTGCAAATTTTGATTGCCAATGGTTCAGTTTTTTTCCCTTAAGACTGTTTTTTATATTACTAATTCTTTTGCGTCGGATAGAATTTCCTTTTCTTAAGACATGATTCTGTGTTTTTTTAATTAGTTCCTCATTATCAAATCAAGGCGTACGTCTGACTGGCAATAAGAACGAGTATCATCAAAAGTTATCGGACTTGGATTTAAGCAACTATTGGTCACCGTACAGCCATCAGCAATGATCAAAATCCATAACGTATAGCAAGCGTGAAAAAAATCGAAATAGAAAACTAGCAACCTCATTTATAACAAAACAGTTTACTTAAACAAATATATCAGACATCAATATTTGAAATATTCTAAAAAGAAGGTTGTGTTTTCACTCAGTTACTCAGCTTTATTTTAAAAGTTTAAATGGAGTTTAAAATTATCGCTAGCATGTTTAAAATCGTTCTTCATTAACCTTTACCTGTACTTTGATTCAACTGTTTATATCATAATGTTGGGACGGACTTTATACGATAGAGGTCAAATCATACCCTTTCAGATCGGATAACAGTTTTATCTTAACACCACACCAGAAAGGCTACTGTCTCCAAACCGAATTAAGAATTGTACACTATTGATTAATTTTCAATTGTTAATCATTTGATAAAAGATCGGAATGATAAATTTTAAGATGAACGGATCAGACTTAAGTAATAAAAAACCCAAGGCAATTTAGAAACAACAATTTGGTCTAATAATTCTACTATATTTTAATAGTTGGTTGAACGATTCTTGTTTATAAAACTTGTAGTATTCAACATCTGTTAAAAGCGTTTCAATTTTTGCTCTATGTCTATCTCTTCTGTTTTCAGCTTTGATCATTGGATTGTCTGTTACAGTTATTGTTATATGTATATTGGTTCTGTTGTTCATGCTCTATAGATATAAAAGAAAAGGACACTGTTGTATGGTAGGTATCAAAAATGTTTGAGAAAGAAAGAGAAGCTACGGAGGAGCAATAAAAAAACATCGTACGAAAAATAAAAACATACAACACCATGGCCAAAAAATAAAAAAAGAATGAAAAGACACAGAAAATAACCAGAAACCATACCTGAACAAACAAAACTCGCAATAAACCGTGTCTTAATGTTGTTGTAACAGACAGGTCCACAGTTCCTGTTCCTATATTGACGCCCACCATGTTTAAATACGTTGAGTGTTACATTTATTTAGGTATCCAAAGTAAGCGTTGCACGTTCTTTTCAATGATTATTGGTCCACATTAACAGTTATGAATGAATCTATTTAGAGAAAACTGAACACAATCTAAATAAACATAATCTATGTTATTGAATAAGGACGTGGGTTCTAACTAAACACTTGAAGATTTCAATTTGCTGCTTCTCGCAAAGACCGGTCGGCTCTGAGTCAAAATAATGTGTCCAGGTAGGGTAGTTTGTCTCTCTGCTAAGACTATAACATTGTTAACTAGCATATTAAACGCTCAGCGTTATGGTTTAGTACAAAGCAGGGTTCATCCCTGTATGATGTATCATATTAATATTTTGTCGGCCCATTATTCGTATGACATTTGCTACCAGACGCTAAACACCAATTTTTCACCATCTTCTTGACTGTCTTATTATTATTATTATATAAAAAATCTTTAAATAATCTGAATATGAATTATTCGATTGCTGATGTAACAGTTCCTTTCTAAGTAACAAAAAATACCCATCAAATCATTAATTTAACATGCGAAGAAAAGATTGAAAACGTTATATTTTATTGAATAAAAATTAGATTACGAATTGGCCATCACATCATTACTTTTTGTTTAAAAGAGGGACGAAAGATACCAAAGGGACAGTCAAACTCATAAATCTAAAACAAACTGACAACGCCATGGATAAAAATGAAAAAGACAAACAAACAACAGCACACACGACACAACATAGAAAACTAAAGAATAAACAACACGTTTAAATTGACATTCATATACGTGGGAAGTTGTATTTATGCTTTTATAGTAAACTATTTGAAATTTGATCTTGAGGGTTTATTTATTAAAATTCATTTTAAAATATCTCTTCTGTTTCTGTTTTTGTGTTGCAATAAGTAAGATCGAATCAGAAAACTAACGTCTTATTTTTAATTTTTCAGTTTTCTCCAAGAACCAACGATGAGAGTTGTAGAGTATATCAAATGACGAAAATTTAAATATTGAAAATTGACTTAACCACTTCAAATATCGCCTTTAATGTATTGCTTATTAGTATCCAACATCAACAAACTTTTATACATAGAGAATCATATGAAGAAATTGAAAATTCAGAGAAAGAATCCTGGTTGGATGATGCTGACAAATTTTAAGCAACAACATCAAAAAGTATGTTTTTGATAGAGATTCAAAAAATAAGAAGAAGATGAAGCAATACAACAAATATTCAAAGACAATGAAGGAGAGTGAAGTGGAGTAAAAACCAAAACCAAGCTTTTTTTAAAAATTTGTTCTTTTTCTTCTGACATCGTCATCAACACCTATGTTTAATCGGATAAAAACATGTTTTAGTGATTTAAAGGTCATTGGGAGAAATCCGTAGTAATCAGCCATTTATCTCGAATCTTCAAACATCCGATATAATAACATATCTTGAAACGTACGGTATATATATAAATAAATTTAAATTGGTCAATTATTTAAAATACTCTCATAATATACTATCTTTATATGCATGTACGCTAACATAGCACTTAGATGCGCTTTTTATAAGACAAAAATAAACGTAAATGGAAGAAGTTAATTAGTTCTTTATGTTATATATAGTTCAAAAACAGCCCTTTATCCAAAATTGGTTACAATTTTTTAAATTCAATATAAAAGTGAAATTCATTTAAGAATTGAATGCTTCTTTTTGTAACTCCATTGGGGTGTAAAAGCGTTGACCGAAGTACATTTTGTACAAAATGTGCGCACGGTCAACGCTTTTACAGCCCTATGAAGTTACAAAAAGAAGCATTCAATACTTATAATTACATTTACTAACAATGATCATGAAAACACGAATTTAATTATTGTTTTATTAAATTCACCTGTGCACTTTATTGTGGGACCACGTGTTATCATGAATGAAAAGTTTTATTGAGCAATGCAATTGCTTACGGAATATCACGTGATGTGCAGTTAGCCAATCAGAATAAAGTATCATAATGAAACATACATCTAATGTAATTATAACAAAATATGATGATACACGTTTTATGAAGTTAAACTTCACATGTTTATTCATTTTATAACCTCTAGCATAACTCATGCATCATGTGGATGATTCGAGAGGTTACGAATGGATAAAATTAGTATCATACGCGCGTATATAAGGGTATAATATAACAAATAAAAATGTAAACGAGTTTTCAGGATTCCAAAAATAAATTCTAATTATTTGATATAATTTTTATACGGTTTAAGAAAATGTGAAAAGTAAAATCACAAAAACATGAAAAATACTGCAGTCCGAGGAAAATTCAAAACGGAAATTTTAATAAAATGCCAGAATTTAAGGTTCAAACACATCATACGAATGGATAACATTTGTCATATTCTATACTTATGCACGTTATTATTTTAATTTTAAAGTCAGGTAATGTGTCGACGTAATTACAGTTGGGTAAAAAGATATCACACATATAGTCTGTCGTTTCATTGAAATAAACTGAGATCTGTCAACTCCCCCCCCCCCCCAAGAATCTATCAAATTTCTGTAATGAAAACAGATATGTGTTTGATCTTTTACTTTTATTCGAGAAGATTGAATTTGAGACCTGTGTCAATTATATACACCATTTTAACTTGTTGAAAGGCGATGGAAGATCGAACATACTATCAATATAAAAATATTGTCAAATAGAGTTTAAAGTATTCAGCAGCACATAAAGTGAAATACTTTTTGAAAAAAATATATGTTCATCTTGCGTTTTGTGTAGGTAACAACCCAACGTTTTTATATTTTGTAGAATAGGTGTCATCATACAAAAAGACGAAATGTACCAAAAGATGTATCAAAAATAATAAATGTATGAGAAACTTCAAAGTTATTTTGACCTACCTATTCTAGAGGTGATTCAGATATCTGTTTCACCAATGCTGGTGGATATGTTGCAATTGACTGCACCATAACCTCGTCCTCGTTTCCTCAAATAAGACCTACCGACTTATAATCGGATCTGTACATACACAAGCAACACGATGTGTTTCACATGTAGAGCAAGATCTGCTTTACTTCCGGTAAACCTGCGATCATCTCTGATTTTTTTAGGGTTTCGTGTTATTTTAATCTATGGTTTCATATTTTGTGCTTTGAGTACTGTTGTTGGTCTTTTAGTCGTTTGTTCATTATTTGATCATGGCATTGTAAGTTTGTTTTCGACTAAAAATAATTTTATTCTTCGAATCTTAACTTTTAAAAAGATCTTATGACAACGTATTTTATATAGACGATGCATCTGTTTTTTGAATGATAGTCCGGAAGGATATCACCAGCCCAGCAGCTATTACTTTGGTCCTGTTATTTATATTTGCTTTTACAAAATATTAGAAATGAATAAAATTAAGGAATGCATCTCCCTCGCGCAAAGCTCTGATTCCATGCCAGGCTTTGGCAATACATTTAACATGTTTTTTTTTGTCCTTTTTGGTTTTAACACTATTTATCTGTTTAATGGGATTTGGATTTTTATATTTTTTGTCCTTGATCGTCACTGGCGAAACATTGATTGTCGAAATGCGCATTCAGGAAGTCGGAAAGAAATCTTATGTTTTTTTTTAGTTACGGTTAATCCTTCAGAATCAGTTTGTCTAGATTTAAAGTTTTATCCATATTCAAACTTGAAATTCAACATGGCCAATGTTCAAAATATAAGCTTTGAAAAACATAGCGAAAGTGATTCATTGGTGATATCGCAAAAGGAGTTTATGTCAATGATATCCAACTACCATTTACAATTGCCATCTTTAGAAACAAACGGAGTTTTTACATTTACATCGACGTTTATATTCTGTCATCTTCTGAACCGCAATGGATATAAAATATCTAATAAATTATTTTCTATTTTCAAAACATAATATGTCAAACATTATTGGTTAAAGATAGAACATGACATAGGAATATTAATGAGACAATGCTTTATAAACAGTAAGAAGGAACCCTTTTACTAGCTATTTTCAATGTTTATGTTTTGAAATAAGTATTTTAGAAATAGATAGTATCTTTGGTGAGTTATATCAATTATTGAAGTTTTTAGTTTATTTGCATATTATATTTTTTCAATTGTTTTCGTCAAAAACACTATTGTTGAATAAGATTGTTATCTGGATTTCTATTGAATTCATGATAAAGACAAGGATTTACATATGTTGCTTTTAGAATACACATGAATAGTAGGATAACGTTTAAATTTTCAAACAAAACAATTACATTTAAATTTCTGAAGTAGTTCAACGCATCAGATATACTGTTATTCTTATAAAATCTTTTCAAATCTTCATCTTCTTTTGATAATTATCAAAATACAGATTTATGTATATCATTTGTGTATGTTTGTTTCTAATTTTTATCTATGCGTTGAAAGAAATGGATACACTTTTTGTTGCAGTTTATGGATGTTATTTTCTCTTATTCCGAGGTATGTAAAGGAATCATTGAACACATGTGCAAAAAAAAAAAAGATTAAAGTTTTCTCATTTCATCATTTGCTGAATTTTAATGCAAATTTATAAGTCCGAGTTAAAAAATAAAACAAATATAAGGATCGTGACTTAATACAAAAAAAGAGAGAAAAAAATACCAAAGGAACAAGCAAAAAGTCAAATAGAACCAACAATTTCACGGCAAAAAAAGAACAAAAGATAAACAACAGTATACAAAGCATAACATATAACACTAGAAACTGACCCGTGTATGACCTCATGTGCCCCGAAATTGAAAGCAGACTCTACTCAAACTGTGGCAACCGTGATGTTGCTTATATGATAACCTGGTATCAGTCTTATTCAGTGGGTCACATTTGGATAAAAAAAGGACGGCATTGTGGATATATTAGGTTAATATGGCAATACTTTGGATTTGGCAACTGTGTAAACACACATCACAGACAATTCCGTTACATTGACAAATTTTGGTGAGCAACCGAAATAGACTTTGAAAAGTTAATTTGACGTGAATCTGGATCCAGCAACTTAAATGGGCATTAGCTACGAAACAAATTAAACTCTTCAAGATGATTATTTTTGTTCAATCATTTGTAAAAGTGAAATAGTGAAATAATAATTCGCTGTCAGCAGCCTGTATGGATCAATTTTGTCAAAATAAGCAAAAAAACATTGATACTGTATTATTCCCTTGCAAGTGAATAATTCGGCTTCATTAAATCCGTATTCATGTAAACTGCAAATTAAACCGTTAGCTAGAGATGGGTAATGGGTATGTGTGTATATTATTAGTCATGCTAGAAATTTCTTCTTCTGAATTTAGAGAGTCTTATCAACGGAATTTATTCGCAATTCTAATTTAATGTTTAAGAAATAAGCTAAATAGTATACAGTTGTAATAAAAACAATAATACTTTACCAGGGGAGAAGGAAATAAAATACACAAACTATTCTAAAACAAAGAGGATCTCAATAATTTTGGACTGTTACTGTTTCTTATTAACACATTGATTTGTGTCCTCAAATTATTGAAAACAATGGTAAACTACTTCTGCCAAATTTAATATGTGTATTAACACAACTTCGATTTCAAGATCACAAAAAGTAAAATAACAAAAATACTGAACCCAGAGGAAAATCTTATCGGAAATTCCATATTCAAATAGCAAAATCAAATGACAAAACACATAAAAAACGAATGGACAAGAACTGTCATATTCCTGAATTGGTACAGACATTTTCAAATGTAGAAGATCCGAATCGAGCCGTTGATGATGGCGGGTTCTCAAAGTTAAAAATAGTTCATCATCACATTTGAAATTACTATAAAATTGATTTGAAGTACAAATAAGTAGCTATATTGATAATGTAGTTTTTTTTTATTTAGAAATCATGACACTACAACTTCAATCCTATACTGCTTGCTATGGCAGCATTGGACTGGACAATTTTCTTCAACCATCGTGTGCAACAGGAGAGAAAATGGCTGTCGTTGGTCTGCATGCATTGGCCAAAAAAATAAGTACATCATGTCCTTTTGAAATTACCAGATCGAATGTTGCAGCAACAAAAGACACATGCTGTCATTTCGACCAAGTCGATTGTTCTATTCCACTTGACAATTCCTTATATAAAAACTACTATCAACAGTGTAACGGAAAAGAAGAGTGTATTAGGCAAGTGACATGGGTACCTACAACCTGTAATCAAACTGTGTATCTGGCGAGAACAAATTACATGAAGATGGATTTCTATTGTATTTTCGGTGAGTGACTAAAAGTGGGATCTAAATGTCTTTTGATTTGATGCAAATGTGCAAATATGCTTATGTGAGAGCGCCAATTTTATTTATATTTATATAATTCTTGACCCTCCCCCTTCCCATATGTATTGGGTTAATTCTGATGCAGCTTGAAAGAAATACACACACATCTTACAATTTTCTTCTTACCTATGATGGGCATTTGATCACTTATCTATGGTTCACAACAATGAGACAGACACAAAGCAACTCTACTAAATCAATAATATGTAGAGGTCAACAAAAAATAGACAGGTGTACCATACAAACAATGCGCCTTAAGTTTAAAAGAGACTTAAAAGTATCCGACTTACTCAAATTATTTCCGTCATCGATTTTAT
This sequence comes from Mytilus edulis, assembly GCA_019925275.1. Classification (NCBI taxonomy): domain Eukaryota; kingdom Metazoa; phylum Mollusca; class Bivalvia; order Mytilida; family Mytilidae; genus Mytilus; species Mytilus edulis. The sequence goes on from CM034357.1 coordinate 36,311,738, forward strand.
GTTTCACCTGAAAATTTATAATCATTATATCAAATTTCTTTTTGACCTTCAGATCAAGGTCAAGACCCTTGTTCAAATTTAAACACGAAAGATAGTAGAGTATTTCTCTGGAACAGTGGATACCCATCATCCTCTTTAACCGGATATTCAACCTGCACATGCTCAATTGAAGCTTCATGTCACTCTACTGTAATGTTAACAGCAATAGACTTGCGATTAGGTACAAATACAACTTGTGACCAAGGTATAATTATAACAGATGGAAGTACAGTGATTTGGTTTGATTGTCGTGATAACAACGATTACTTACCTGAAACAATATATGTCAGTACCTCTCACTTCATACAGATTCAGATTGTGGATAACTTAGGATTTGCTGATGGATATTATTTCATCTTAATTGAAGGTAGGTAAACAAATAATTTCTGTTTAATTCTTTTGGTTATGAGAAGTTGATCTATAAAAGTAGAAATAAAATAAAGGCTGACTAAAAATGTAGGAAATAAAAAAAGAAAATTCAATTATCATAAGTTAAATAACAAGGATAATAAGAATACATGCTACATAAAAAAAATGCACTAACACTTAAATAAAGTTAGGGCATGATCAATGGGCGACATGGAGGTAATTGGAATTATATTCTCCAGCATATTTTGCCCGATTGATGCTATATATAAGTTTGACATACTAGTTCGGTGTGAGCTCCGTGTTGAAGGCCGTACATTGACCTATAATGGTTTACTTTTTTAAAATTGTTATTTGGATGGCGAGTTGTCTCATTGGCACTCACATCACATCTTCCTATATCTAATTTAATAATAGTTAACCTTCAGCTTGGCGTTTTAGCTAATTTATTTTTCTTTTCATTTTTCCTTCTGGCCATGCAGTTAAATGTTCTTATTTCTTTACAATGAATAGTTTACCTGGTTTCTTATAATATATATGAAATAACAAGTTTTAAAATTAAACAACCTCGTTCAAGTTACTTACATGTGATAAGTTTTAACTCCATTATGATACCACAGGAGTTTCAAATGGTGCAGAATTGACATTATCTTGTGGTAGTACTGCTCAAGTCACACCTACTGTACCTAGTTTACCAGTTTGTCCAAGTACCGATGTAACATCAGATAGTACAATAATACCGCCTGTCACTATTACTGAGGTGTCCATTAGTTCAGATGTATCAATTTCAACTATTAAAAGTACCAACGATGAATCTATGACAAATTCTACTGCTGCTGATATGGACACTTCAACAACTGGCGTCAATGCAGCTGCATCAAATACAGACGTGACGATACCAACAGAAGTTTCTAATTCTCAGGCAACTGTTTCTAAACCAATGACAATGAATTCAACCAATCAGGTACCTGTCTTCTCTTTTAGCTTGTCATCAACAGAAAAAGATATAATTGATAACGGAACCATCACAACGATATCCTCAGTCAGTGAGAGTTTTCAAAAGACGTCTTCTATTGTCTCTGAGCAAACAGCACCGATACTTTTAACTTACGAAGAATCGTCGACAAGCAGGTGTAAGTAAAATGTTAAATGAACCAACTTAAAAAAACAAAACATACAAGACTAACAACAAAGGCTCCTGACTTGGAACAGGCACACAAATGCGGGGATTGGGGTATGGGTAGGGTGAATTATTAGATCTCAGTCCTCCTCCTAACCCTCTAGCCAATGTAGGATAACCATACACACAGTGTACCATTCAAATATCTAAAATTTTTGTAATCATGCATCACCGGTCATGCAAATCCACATAAAGTCAAATTAAAAGCATGGTACCTTTGATAACCTCCGATACATCCCCTCAGCAACACAAAGCACAAGACTTAATATTCAGTATATTTTTGTTAAGAATTTGTGTTTTCAGTTGTTTGTATATTACTATTTGTATTACGTTTGAACTATTTGTGTGCCTAATGCTGTACAATCAGATAACTATATTCGGTTACATATAAATAAAACAATCAAACCTGCACAGCATATTGATATGTCACATATGTAAAACCATTTTAACAAATCAATATTCTTTTATATGTTTCATTTAAATGTTTGTTTTTTGGGGGAAAACATAAAAATTATGAAGACGAGGGTTTAGAAAAAAACATTTTGAAAATTGACGCGACTACACACCGATGTTAAAACTAGTAAATAGATTAAGAAATGAAAAATCAAGCTATTAAACAAAGGCTAAGGAAATCTCAATAAGTAGTGACACCCAGTGTCTCGACAAGTAAGCGTCTCCTACCACGTAATAGGTAAAAGTACAGAGCAAGTCAAAAGGTCTAGGATCCCAAATACACGTAGCTAATGAGTTGAGACATGTACATCGTAAAGGTCAACCAATTTGTGATAGTACTATTAAAACGTTTATGTAGTGTAATTTCAGTCGCTCTTTCTTATAAGAAACGAGGAATATGTTTCGTGTACAGATGTAGACTGAAAGCAACGGTAGTATACCGCTGTTCAGTAGTAATTAATCGATTCAACTGAAAAAAAAATTTGGTCACAAACCAAAACCCAAGGGAATTTTAAGAGGAAAACAACATAACGAAAGAAACAACGAACTGCTTCATAGGCCAACATAAATAAAAACGGTCAATTTGATCAAAACTGACATATTAAAAAGCGAGGCATAATCACAAAAATGGACGGACACGATATTACACAAAGCACAGCCTTCTCTTTTGTATGTCGTTTATACATCTCAATGAATACACAACACTCAAGAACTTTTATCAGTAAACTACTGTTATCTTTATTGATACATACATTGTAAAGTTATCAAAAATAGACAAATAAAAATAATAAAGACTACACATTGTCAAACACTGCGTTACCAAAGAAAGAAAATGAAACTATTTTTTTTAATTTTTTCCATTTATTATAACGTTTAATTCTTGTTTCAGCTTTGATCATAGGGGCTTTCTTTGCAACGCTTGTGACTCTTGTCATAGTTATATTGTTGATACTCTACATATATAAAATAAAAGAAAGTTGTGGAAAAAAGGAGGTAGGTATTTACTACAATAAAGAAATAAAACACCATCAGAGAGGGGCGAAGATATCAGAGGAACATCTAAATTCATAGATCGAAAATAAACTGACAACGCCATGGCTGAAAAAAAAGAAACAGACAAATAATATACTAGTACATAAGTCACAACATAGGGAGCTTAAGACTAAGTAACACGAACCTGATCAAAAACTAGGGTGATCTCAGGTACACCGAAAGGATAAGCAGATCCTGTTCCACATGTGGTGCCCGTCGTGTTGCTCATTTTATTACAAATCTGGTAAAGTCGGTAAAATCACAAGTTACACTGATATGAACGAGAGAAAAAGTCAAAGTTTATATCCAATATACTGTATACTATCTTTAAACAATAATAAATACGAATCACATATGATTTTTATTTTTTTCACAATATATTTTAAAGTTTCAAACATCCTTCTGATTCTCTATTTTGTGCATCTTATGAAACCATACACGGTTTTATAGAAAGACATTTTCTGGTTATTGAAGACCGTGGGTTGGTTCGTTGTTTTTGATTTCTACTATTTAACTTCTATTATTTATACTGTATAGCATGTAAAATAAAATCAACATGTGATATAACAGACAATTATCAGATCTATCTTAAGTGTCGTTGCTATATATTTTCTGTCCATTTTTGCTGATTGAACTTCCATTTTGTCAGCTCAATAAATAGGACAAAGGTAATTTAGTAAGTCATTAAACGAGCTATAAAGATGCATAACAATAAAATAAATTATAGAGATTTAAATAGTTTTCGAGCAATAAAAGGAGGTTTGTGTTATTTGCATGTAAAATTTAACCTAACGATTCCCATACCATAATGTCATCATCTTATTTATAAAGACTGTGATCAGACCCAGCCTTCGTTTAAAACATATTTTTTTTGTAGACGTCGAAAGACGTAGAAGACAATACATCATGTCATTCTATCTTTGACGATAATTTGAACATCATAAATAGACCCCATGCTCGACAACTGCCACCTTTAAAGCACTGTCTTCATGAACAACCTAAACAACTAAATGAAGAAAATGAACTAATAGAAGAAATAATGAAAACGCAAAAGAAAAACCCTCGATTGGCAGACAAACATAAACAATCACCTCGGGAGCAATACGAAGGAGCAGGAATAGTAAATGAAAACAGTGTCAAACAACAGGAGCAATACGAAGGAGCAGGAATAGTAATTGAAAACAGTGTCAAACAACAGGAGCAATACGAAGGAGCAGGAATAGTAAATGAAAACAGTGTCAAACAACAGGAGCAATACGCAGGAGCAGGAATAGTAAATGAAAACAGTGTCAAACAACAGGAGCAATACGAAGGAGCAGGAATAGTTAATGAAAACAATGTCAAACAACAGGAGCAATACGAAGGAGCAGGAATAGTTAATGAAAACAATGTCAAACAACAGGAGCAATACGAAGGAGCAGGAATAGTTAATGAAAAAAATGTCAAACAAAAGAAAAAGAGGAGGAAACAAAAGAAATTCTATAATAAAATAAAGGACAGTAAACTTGTTGAGTATAAGTTAAAGCCAAGATCTTATTGAAAGAGTACACTTTCTCCTTTCATCAAGAAATTTTTGGCGGATGTTTATTGTGAGTCAAAGATATAAATAACCATGAACATACAGCATAGGTATAGATGATCCTCATTGTAACTATTGTAGATGATGGGACATTTGGTGATATCGTCAAACGTCTGATGTGATGATAATTAGGCACTACTTATTTTACTCGATTTGTATACCTTTTATATGTTTGATTAATGAATAATAAACCGGACCCATTTTATAACTACTGGTTGATATGAAAAAATACAATTGTTTTAAAATGTTCCATGTTTATAATATTTTACTTTTATATGCATATGTGTTCGAACTCTGTTTATATGTAGCGATAGATAGGATATATTAAATGAATTCATAAGACTTTTCCTCCTTGTAAATGTCAGGACCAGAAATTGATTCAATAGAAAATATAAGACAATAGTCTTTTCCTTCCTTAAAGTCATGACAAGAACCATGAACGGGTTGAAAAAAAAACTATTCCATAGACCTTAGTTTGTCTAACTAAAAGTAATTATTAACATAGATGTGTTTGGCACACTATTTAGAATGTTTGGTTTTAAAGACTCAAAGTCAAGTTAAATTTTAAGAATCCAACTCATATAACTGATTTATTATAAAGGAAAGATATCCACTATGAAACTCCAAAACATGACCAGTTTGGTGATCAATATATCAATGTTGATTTACAGTAATTCAAAGTATTATTCCGAATCTTATTAACGAATAATATGTACCAATTGTCATAACTACAATCCAGTCCTATTTTCCCCGAATGCGACCTATAGAATTAGACTTAATACCAGGTGTGTACTAATTTGAAGAACAAGTGTAGAGACGGATCTGCTTACCTCTAGTTTTTGTTGATTTCGTGTTGCTCAGTCTATCTATAGTTTATATGTTGTGTTTCGTATACTGTTATTTGTCTTTTGTTTTTGTTAACCATGGTGCTGTCAGTTTATTTTCGATATATTAGTTTGAATGTCACTTGGGTACCTTTGATAACTATTAACACCACTGGGTCGATGCCACTGCTGGTGGACGTTTCGTCCCAGAGGGTATCAGCAGCCCAGTAGTCAACACTTCGGTGTTGATATGAATATCAATAATGTGGTAATTTTTTTAAATTTCCTGTGTACAAAACTGCGAAAAAACTAAGGATTATCTTATCCCAGGCATAGATTACCTTAGCCGTATTTGGCACAATTTTTTGAAATTTTGGATCCTCAATGCTCTTCAACTTTGTACTTGTTTGGATTTATAAATATTTTGATATGAGCGTCACTGATAAGTCTTATGTAGACGAAACGCGCGTCTGACGTACTAAATTATAATCCTGGTACCTTTGATAACTATTTGGTACATTTAGTCTCTATTTTCAGGAATTGAGAAGAAACATATATTTTTAACTAACTTATCTTAATTAAGAAGATGTGGTATAATTGTCAATAAAAAAAACTCGCCACCAGAGACCAAATGACATAGAAGTCAATAGCTATATGTTCCGATAATTCATATTTTTTATATGAATTGTGCAGGAATTTTCTCAATATTGCAAAAATTAAAATCGCATCTAAGTCTAAAATGAAAAATCGCAATATCAAATGCACGCAATAATTTCTGAATTTACAGTATTTATTTCAAAATTTATTTCGTTAAACATCATAACAACTTATAACATCATTGAGAAATACAAATCAATAGAATAACTGTCGACATTCAGTTTTCATATGGTTATGATATGACTAGGCAGTCTTATTTCTAGAAAATGATTTTTATTTGAAACGGTTATACTTACACATGCCTAAGGTATGAATACAATACATTTCGGTGCATTTGATCGATATCTTATGCTATGTAACATTTAAACCAAAAAATCATAATCCAATACAGTGGCGGATCTAGAAATTTTCATAAGTGGGGGCCCACTGGCTGCCTAAGAGGGGGCCCGATTTCATCATGCTTAAGTGATTCCCTATATAAGCAACCACATTTTTTTCTCAAAAGGGGGGGGGGCCGGGCCCCCTGTCCCCCCTAAATCCGCCTCTGCAATACGATTTCACAGTATGTTGTATATTTAGGCAACAAAAAGTTACCGATGTTAAAATCTCATAGATAAATAAAGAAAAAATGAAGGTAAGACATAAATATTGATATTTACCGGGTTTGTAATAATTTGAGCAACACGACGGATGCCATATGTGGAACACGATCTGATTACCCTTCTTGAGTACATGGGATCACCCTCAGTTTTTGGTAGGGTTCGTGATGAAGTAGTTTGTAAACATCGACAGGATAAACGTGTCCTGCTATGGATGCATTTACCCAGGATAATATTTTCTTATAAATCTTATTCTATTGAAAAATTGAATATCGAGAAGTCATCACTTCCATGGTTTATTCTCTTAATGTTAAAGTTTCAAAGAGCTCCCATCTGTGTGGAAACATTATTCAGATAGGTGTTTAAATTTCAATTGTATATATGATAAAGGCAAACATCAGTTAACAATCAGTTGTTATATGAGACAATTGGATGATATGATTAGATTTAAAATTTCAACCTGAATAAGCAGTCATCATTCTTTCTTGGCTCCTTTAACGAATACATTTGAACCCTGTTTCTTTTGTGCAATTAAAAAATGCAGAATCAGGTATATTTCATTTATGTTTGTATACAGTACAACTGTTGACAGAAATGTCTAAACCAAGGTTGGGAGTTTGTGGTTGTTTTTTACTTTTATTTCAAGGTATGTAAGAAAACAATTGCAAACAATTCCATTAATTAAAACAAAAATATAGTTACCATAATAAAAATTTCATTGCTTAACGCCAGTGTAAATGCATATTTAAAAGTCCTAGTTAAAAACATCAAAAAATATATAATTGAAAACGATTTGAAATCTTTCAATCCTTTTAGAATTGAAAGGCAGTTAACATAGTTTTAAACACTTCGAAAGTAATCATTTCCATTTCATCAACGAATTATGAAGAAGTTTAATATATATATACATAATTATATTGGCATGTGTAAAGCAAAGTAAATAATTACTTACATGTAAAAAGATAGGCGTTGCCATCTGGGAAAATATTTCGAAGAGTGGCGAATTTAGACAGGGTAAACACAAATTGTTTGGTATTTTTATACTGAGGTCAATATTAGGAAAGTTGAAATTAATAAAAAGTAATGAAATTAAACAAAACAGATACAGGATATACTTTAAACATCTGTTCAAAATATCCGTCAAATTGTGCCCGATACTTTCTATATATCTATTTGTTGACCAATTATTTTAGATTCGTTTAGTTTTGAATTGGTGTTTTTAATAACAACAAACAAAAAAGACGGAAAGTAAAAAAGAAAACCTACCAATATACATTGAAAAATAAGAATAAAAACAAAAAAACCATACAAAAAATATGCAGTGAACATATGTGCGTTCGCAGGTTATGGATTTTCTTTGTCACGCAGTAACATTTGACGTGTTACTCATTGCGTGTAGAAATTCAATGATTTGACCATTGAGGAAAAGAAACGTGACGGCGGCTATTACAAGCGAACATATTGATAGTGTATCTCATATGTTTGTGTTTTTAGATCTTCCAAAACTTCATCTGGTTCTGCACATTTCAAAGTCATACGTTTTTTTCTTCAGTTAATTGTTTTTCATTATTTGAGACGTTTCACTAAGTTAGTTTTGAACATCGGCAAACTGCCATTGATTTTCATTCTTTTTCCAAATGCCAACTGGTACGAAATTCTATAATAGGCAATGCCAACTATTAATAGTAAGAGCTAGTATTGGTTAAAATTTATATAAAATAACAAAAGTAAACATAAAGTGATATACCTTTAACAATCATTCGAAATATCCGTCAAATCTTTTAAGATGGGATTTTAAACACAATTTATACATAATCTCCCAAACGATAACAAATATAATTTCGTGTGCACGATGAAGACACTGTTCAGCGTCTTTATAATTTATAGAATGCAATTTATATTTTTAAAGACACTATGAAGAATTGGTGATTTAATATCATGATAATAAACTAGGGCGATCGCCTCCTCTACAATGAGGAACAGAGTTAAAAGGGCACTTGCTGTAAAAATTATTTTCACCGATTTGACTCAAATACTCACATTTGATTTATAGCATACTTAAACACATATCGTGTATATTTTAGTCTGGACGTCATCTTACTATCTATCTATCAAGCAAGTAAATAAGTCATCATCGATGTTTCTTTGGCAAAAATTAAACCATACTGGTGGCTAAAAGCGAATTATTATTTCACTATTTCAATTTCAATAATGACTGAACAAAAAAAAAATTAATCATATTTAGATTTTTTGTATATATATCGTACCAAGTGCCCCTTTAAGAGTATTCATTACAGTAACCAAGCAGTGCTGGAGTGAATTGATAGAATTTTAACTATCATTTTTTTTTATCCCAGTCATAAACATTCATTTCTGTTAGTTTTTATGGACTTTTTGAATTTACCTGAGTTTGTTATTTTTGTTATTTGTTAGCACGTTTTCATGCATGCAGATCATAGTTGCCGAATTCAGCAGTCTTCTTTTTTTCTTTACGTAAAGATATCGTAACATGTGGATTATAGTTTAAGGGTATATTTGAATCTTTTTAACCGAATAACTAGTTCAAACTCTATACAAATACGAACAGTTTCAACAAGTTACAAAAATAAGTAGTTTGAAATATGAAAATTTACTATTGAATTATTATCATATCGGTTTAGTAATGAGTTATGCTTAAATTGGTTATTGAATTGTTCTCTCTGCCAAAATAAAAATCTTTAAAAAAAGGTGAGAGAATGACTTTTTAATGAATTTCAAATAAACATACACGTGTCTTGTGTTCATATAAATCGTTTACATTTAGGTATTTTGACAATACAACTCAGATATTATACTGAATGTTATGGAAACACTGGGCTGCAAAATCTTCAACCTTCTTGTGCGATTGGAGAGAAAATAGCAGTCGTTGGTGTGTATGCCTTTGCGAAAGAATTGAGTACATCATGTCCAACAGAGGTCACCATATTTAATGCTGCAGGAACACCAGATTCCTGCTGTCAATACGATTCAGACGATTGTTATATATTTTATGTTGGATCGACGTACAGAAGTTACTACCAACTATGTAACGGAAACGCTTACTGTGACATACAAGTAGCGTCAGTTACTACACCATGTAATCAGTTTGTGTATTTAGCCAGCACTAATTATATGACGATGTATTACTACTGTATTTCTGGTGAGTAAAACCATGTAGAATATAAATTTCTTCAATAGATTTAGGTAGCTATACTTATCCAATTCCAAATATTGGTTAAAAAATCAATGTTAAGCGTCCTAACACATTGTTTCCTTGAATTTGTCAATGCAGAAGAAAATCGTTACTTCTCTTCAATTCTCGCTAGAAATATAGCCGTATTGAGAATAACCGAGTGATTGTGCGGTCGAAAGTACTTGATTTGTATTTTTAACTGATAAATGTCAATTAATGGTTTCTGGGAAATAAGCAATCAGATTGAATATTGCTTGGTCAAAGTTGACATTTTCATACCTTTTTTCGATATAATATGATGAAATAAATGTACATGATTGTCATGGGTACAAAGAAAATCCTATTTAATTACTTTATCTTTTCGATATGAAATATTTTGAGTAACTGATTAAATATGTAAACACATACCTGACAAACAAGTAAGCTAAATTTGTCAGCAGGCAATTAATGCTGATAGTTAACCTTGCAGGACAGAAACCAATATCTGATGTTTTCGATCTGAATTTTTAATCTTTCTCCTCGTTTCATTATTGAAATTATGTATATTTTGCTGTTTGCTTTTCAGATCAAGGTCTAGATCCTTGCACGAATTTAAATACAAAAGACAACGTAGTTTTCCTCTGGAACTCTGCATACCCATTGCCTTTATCTGGTACTTCAACCTGCACATGCTCTGTTGAAGCATCATGTGCCTCTAGAATAAAATTAAAAGCTATAGATCTTAGACTTGGTACCACCACAAGTTGTGACCAAAGCATTACAATAACAGATGGAAGCACAGTAATGGTATTTGATTGTAGTGATAACAATGATTACCTACCTACCACATTATATACCAGTACCTCTCATTTCATACAGATACAGGTTGTTGATAACTTGTGGTTCATTGATGGGTATTATTTTATCTTGCTTGAAGGTAAATTGCATATTAACTATCAATCATATGTTTTCACGGAAACGTTATTTATTTAAGTACAATAATAAGGCTGACAGAAAAAGGGAAATGTAAGCGGTGGCAAAACATCATTAGTCATACGCAAGAATACAACACTATGACTCAAGAAGGTGGAAGAGAAATACACCAACAAGAAACCGAGAGACAGCACTGTTATTTTCCTTCAATTTTTTTTTTTCCATTATACGGTTATGTTTCCTTCTTCGATTTATAACAAGAAAATATTTGAATTCAAGAAAATCGATAAGAAATGCAAGATGAAAACTAAGTTAATAGTTATCAACGGTACCAGGATTATAATTGAGTACGCCAGAAGCGCGTTTCGTCTACATATCACTCATTAGTGACGCTCATATCAAAATAGTTATATAGCAAAACAAGTACAAAGTTGAAGAGCACCTAGGACCCAAAATTCCAAAAAGTTGTGCCAAATACGACTAAGGTAATTTATTCCTAAGATTTATTGATTATGGTTAGCTATGCATGCATGGCTAAGGTTTGATAGATAATACATAGTGAAATAGCAGTGCAGGTACAATTAAATTTAGCCGTGCTCGTATGGTTGGCCCTATTTAGTTGGGTAAGTTTTGATTATTCATTTCTAGTCAACTGTTTCCTAATTCGACATTATTCCCGATTCAAGTTATTCCTTGCTTTATGAAATTTCTTAACTTTTGTGTTTATGGGGATTTGTATCATAAAAAGGAAGCTCTTTTGAAATAATTTCATTTCGATCATAAGTTTAAATCATTCTTATATTCAACACAGGAATTTCATCCGGCGCAGAACTAACATTATCTTGTGGAAGTACAGCCAGAAATACACCTACAGTACCTTTTACTAGTTTACCTGACTGTCATAACACGGATGCCACAACAGTTAGTACAACGACGCCAATCGTCACAACAGTTAGTACAACGACGCCAATCGTCACAACAGACAGTCAAACGACGCCAATCATCACCTCAGACAGTACAACGATGTCAATCGTCACAACAGACATCCAAACGAAGCAAATCGTCACAACAGACATCACAACGACGTCAATCGTCACAACGGACAGTACAACTACGCCAATCGTCACTACTACCAAGCAAAATTTAGCCTCATCTGGATTTACCTCAACAGAAAAAGACACGATTGCTAACCGAACTTTAACAACAATATCATCAGTCAGTGAAAGTTTCACAGAGACTTCTTCTATTGCACCTAAGCAAACAACGGCAAAAAATGTGACAATAACCGAAGAACACTCGTCTCCAACTACAAACGTGTGTTAGTATTAATAGAAAGAAGCAATATGAGTTCATATCTGAGAAATAAGAGGCGACAGAGGTCATGTAAATCCTCATGCAGTCAAAATGTCAAAATTAGAAATATAAATTAATAGTTAATTTACAGATAGGACGACTATTAGACATCTAATATCTAAGAACGCAAACAAACACAAAACCGATATTTGGAGGTTGTGTTAATCGAAGTTTATTTTTTCTAGATTCCATGGTTCTGCAATCTGTCGTTGAAATGGATTCAAAAAATATTTTATTAAGTTGTTACCTTTGTTTGCTTAATTTCCGAGTTTGAATTGGATAATTTAACGATTTCTTCACAAACAAAATCAATTTATACAATCATCTTTTGATTTTGATTACCGGTAATTGGTTGATGGTGCCTGTGTCTAAATAAAGAAAGTATAGTGTAATTTTTTTCTATCCTCTGATATACTTTTTTCATTGATAACGAATGTTTCTCCGCTTTTTTGTTTTTTATGGCCATTTCAGGAATTTTAAAGGAAAATTTTAACGTTTTTATGATTATTTAGTGTGATATCATCTGTTTACTGTCTTCAATAACTACTATTCGTAAATTACTTTGAGAGTCACTCGTGATTTGACTCGAATGATTTCTAATAATACATGTATTTATACCAACAAAAATAATTCGAAGATGCCTTATATTGTAAATTTCGGTTATTTTCAGATTCGTATTCATTCAATAGAAGTTTCAGTACAGTATACTGAAAGAGCGTGCATATTAATTACTTCACATCTTTTATTCAAATATGCTCTCTCTGTCTATTTGGAAATTAAAGGAAATTCGAAAGTTATTCGGAGAAAACGTTATAACATTTGTTTTGGGAGGGTGTATTTGACGCTATTACATATTTAAAATTTTTGTTTCTTCAAAAATGTTCGTAGATTTTCGGTTTACAGTATAGTATCATTAACTTGATTCTTCTTTGTTTCCCGACGCTTTGTTCGGGTAACACTTGATTCAAAGGATCAAACAAAGCATTTGTTATCTTCAAACCTAAGATTTAACTGTATACTACTTTTCTAACTGAATTGTTTAATGGAAAGAACATAAGTAAACTCATTATAGATAATAGGCTTAACATTTTGTATGCAACACGTGCGTTTTGTTTACAAAAGGCTCATAAGTGACGCTTGGATAAAAATATAAACAGGCTAAATTAATGAAGTGTATAAAAATGTAGAAGAACTTACCGAATTTAACCTGTCAATCTATCAAAACAAAAGTGTGTACCAAAACTATTCTTAGCGATTTTTTCTATAAATCAGCTAAACTACCAATGAGATGCAGGGTTCCAAGGACAACTTAAATAAAAATTACGACGATTACTGTATTTGGAATTCATCTTTTGTTTGTTTTGGTTTCAGTTTTGATCATTGGAGTTACCGCTACAATTATTTTAACGTGTGCATTGGTTATATCGCTCATGGTCTACAGATATAAGATAAAAGAAAAGTGTCGAAAAAAGAAGGTTGGTATAAACAATACTTGAGAAAATAAAAATAAAAACCAACTCAAACAACAAAAAGATCATTTTCCAAGGCAATGACAAGAGCATCACTGTTTTATAAGGTAAATTGAAAAAAAATGTAAAATATTGAAAAATCTTTCTTGTTTTGGTAGTTAAGTTATTTACAGTAAGAAATTATTATTTTTGCAAACTTTTGAGCGCGAAAACATTTTTTTTGTTAATTTTAATTAAATGACGTCTAGTCCAAAATTTCGACATTGTTTACGTTTTCATGAGAAATTATGAATGAAATACATCGAATTGGGAATCTGCATCGGTGGACATAAATTAAAATTGTTAAACTGTCCTTTAAATTTTATTAAAATATGAGTGAACTGTAGGTGCAGTCTATAAAAATCCCCAAATAAGTTTAGATTATACCGTATGTAATTATATGGGCTATTTAGAAGAACTCAATATTAAAAATTCCTTGTTTTTCTTTATTTGAAAAAGCAACTTTGAATTCATACCGTGTTTCTTAACGTCATTATCACTGACCCCGAATAGCCTATGTTTTTAAAATTTCATCACTTATTTACATTTTTTTGTAGGTTTCTTCAATAATTGACGAGGGAGATATTGAAAACATACCTGATCAAATTCCTCCTTTAAATCACTGTTTTACGGAAAGACACCAAAGAACTCTTGATGGTAATGATCATCAGAAAATATAATTTACAGAAAAAAGATCTGTGAATAAACAAATTCCAAAAGAGAAACATAAAATATCATGAGTTGTTGTTGAGAGAGAACATATCAATAGATATAAGAAGATGTGGTAAGAGTGCCGATGAGACAACTCTCCATCCAAATCACAATTTCTAAAAGTTAATCATTATAGGTCAAAGTACGGTCTTCAACACGGAGCCTTGGCTCACTCCGAACAGCAAGCTATAAAGGGCCCCAAAAAATACTAGTGTAAAACCATTCAAATGGTAAAACCAACTGTCTAATCTTGATAAAAAAAAATGAAACCATAAACACTTATGAACTTCATTAACATACGACAACTACTGAACATAAGATTCCTGACTTATGACAGGTGCAAACAGTTGCAGCGGGTTTAAACGTTTTAATGGTACCAAACCTTCATCCTTATTTGAAACAATAGTGTAACATGACAACTTAGACAGACACACTATAAAATATCAATTGATATGGCTTTACTCATTCAAAAGACATATTAATACGAGTGAACATACACTGAAGTCAAATATATATAAAGTTAAAATTTTATGGAAGGGTAAGTTTCTCACGTCATCATGGATTAATTGTTTGGATCTACATAAAACAAAGATATTACTCATCCTCATTGTCATTATGAGAAAACCGTTACGATCCCAATACTACGGTAGATATTATTGAATCAACTGGTTAATTATATCGGTATATTTCTGATATGCTTCCCTTTCATGAACGTGACCTACCGAATTAGACTATTTACCAGATGTGCAATCACATAAGCAACGCGACGAGTGCCACATATGGAGCAGGATCTGCTTATCCTTCCCGAGCACCTGATATCACCCCTAGTTTTTGGTGGGGTTCGTGTTGTCTATTCTTGGGTTTTCTATGTTGTGTCATGTGTTCTATTGTTTGTCTGTGTGTCTTTTTCATTTTTAGCCATGACGTTGTCAGTTTATTTTCGATTTATGAGTTTGACTGTCCCTCTGGTATTTTTCGTCCCTCTTTTATAACTCTTATTATCTAATTTGCATTACGTTTATCATGTTAATATCTTTTTTTTAATAATTAAAAAAATAGAATATTTATTTTATAATATCTCACATACCCTATGATTTATTATGAAGTTATATCATTTTGCTACTCCAAGTGTGTTATTTTCTTTAAATTGAATTTCTACCAAGACAACGAACAGAATGAACAATAATATGAATTTTGAAACTGAACGGGAGTTGCCTAGTAAACGTTAAAAATCTAATTGGAATTTGACGTAGTCATCTTTAGTTTTAGGGATCAGATGAGATGGTCGTGCCCATATGTAGCTTCAGTCTTCAAATTTGAATGTTTATGAATACATAAACACTATCAAAAAGTCACTAACTACATGTGATGCCAAAAAAAATATTGGATGGAATTCGGTTGAACATCTGATCTCTACTCATATAATCCACATGAATATTTTATCTCTATACTGGCACTAGTATAATTTCTAGATATACAGGGATGCAAAGTAAATAAAAATGAGACCCCTAGTTTACAAACGTATCAATGTTTGCCGTTCAGAACTGTTTCTGATTCTAAATATTTGTTGAATATGGATGCATATAAAATGTGTTGTAAAAGAGGATGTGTTTTCTGTATTTAACTTTAATGACAACATTCCAGCAAAACTCAAGCTAACCACACATGCAATATATTAACCAATATAAGGTAGCCACAATGTTATCAAAACTGAACACACATCTCATTTTGATGGCTCCTCAATGCTCTTCAACATTGTACTTGTTTGGTTTTATACAATGTAACCACTTTGATCTGAGCGTCACTGATGAGTCTTATTTAGACGAAACACGCGTCTGGCGTATTAAATTATAATCCTGGTACCTTTGAAAACTTTTTACACCACTGGGTCGATGCCACTGCTGGTGGACGTTTCGTCCTCGAGGTTATCACCAGCCCAGTAGTCAGCACTTCGGTGTTTTATTTGGTCATTTTTTTTTTAATAAATTTCCTGTTTATAAAACTTTGGAATTTTTCGAAAAAAAACTAAGGATTTTCTTATCCCAGGAATATATTACCTTAGCCGTATTTGGCACAACTTTTTGGAATTTTGGCTCCTCAATGCTCTTCAACATTGTACTTGTTTGGCTTTAGAACCAATTTTATCTGAGCGTCACTGATGAGTCGTATTTAGACGAAACGCGCGTCTGGCGTATTAAATTATAATCCTGGTACCTTTGATAACTTTTTGTATGTTAAAAAGCAGAGAGAATGATACAATTGTAATAATCGATTATAAGTCTTAAAAAAAAGATAACGCCATAACAAACAAAAAACAAAAAACAAAAGCAAAACAAAATAAATGGGAATGTTTCCATATAACAATGACAATTAAATGTTTGAAATATAAAATAATTGAAATACCAAACGTCAAGTTAACTCATCATAGATACCAGCTGGTTGAAATTTTGTATTTGCGCCAGACGCAAGGAAAATTCAAAACGGAAAGTCCCTTACCTCATGGCAAAATCAAAAATTCAAACACACAAAACGAATGCTGTTTCCGCCAAACTTAAAAGGGTAAGGTCAATGTCACTTTGATTAATTTCACACCTAGGTCATATCAAAGTCCTTAGAATTACTTTAATCACAGATGTATTCTTACTGATTGTTCTCTGTGCAAAATAACCTTTCATTCATATCCTTTCAATAGTTAATTGTTCAATAGTTCATTACGTTTGATTGGAATCAATCTTTACAGAGATAACTGAAAACATTACACAGAAGACGGCGCTGTATTGTATCAAGTTTATATATATTTTAAAATTTCATTCTATATTAACACCAACATTAGAACCTTTGATTTTTGTGTTTATTTAATTCATACGTAATTATCTCTTTACATGAGTTATTGATCTTTCTGGGCCTTAGTCTTATTTAAAGACAATCAACTCAAATAAAATTTCACAGTATTTGGGAAATGCGGAACGGCAAGTTTCGATTCAATTTGCATGTGAAATGTATCTTATTCTAGTGAACAGTAACGCATTCTCATGTCATCATAATTATTTTAAAAGATTTATTATGTTATTTTTGAAAGTTCAAAAAACCGTTGAGGTATACTATAACATTATTCAAAATAGGTGTTTAAATTTTGATTGAAATAATGATAAAGGAAGGAGTCATTTAACTAATCTGTTGTTTAAGAATACACCAGATGATATTACGATTACATTTAAATTTTAAATTGAAACAATTGTTTCCAACCGTCATTTTTAGGTCGTCCGACCCTTTAGATAGGGCATTATTCTATGTACAATCATTCAATAACACATCTTAATTCTGGTTCTTTGTTAAAATGCAGATACATATATATCCTGTTTGAATGTAGTATAATGGTTGACGGAAATGTCTAAACTCTGTGTGGTTGTTTGTGGATGTCTTTTTCTTTTGTTGAAAGGTATGTAAGGACTTTGAATAGAATGAAATTTTATTGAATTTTGATCCCCAGTATACAACTGTTGCCTTTTTTGACGTATATTCAACGTCTCTGAAGTAATTGTTATAAATCGTAAAAAGAAATGATATTCAAAGATCCAAACAATAGGTTTTTAGTAGATGTATGATGGAAAGTTACCTATATTAAAGAAGACTAGTAACTTCATCTGGAATTATTCTGAAGATTCCTTATCCAGACAAAAAGCAATTAAAAGAAATCTTAAGACTTTCTCCTGTATATTTCGGGAAATGACTGTTGAAACAACCCTCAATACTCTTTATAGATTTGAATTAGATTTAATCATTTGTAAGTTTAATTATTCACGTCGAACGATATAAAAATATACTTCATTTCAAAATCCAGGATTTAACACTGAAAGATAGACAAAACCCTGTGGAATTCGAATGTAAAGGAGTATCAAAACTATTTTTTAAGAATTTTTAATTATAACAGTTGATTCTTTCCTGGAAATATTCCAAAAATAGATTCAAATCTTTGTCAGTAATTGTTCAGAGAAATATTTTTAAATCGCTTAGTTTCAGAATAAATGGTTGCCAGATAATTTTTATATACATATTACAATTAGAAGAAATCAAAACCACTATGTACACATGATTTATTTGTTTTACACAGTTTGATTTTGAAGAAAGGTCGACATACTTAGTTACACTATTATTAACACAGTTTTATATTAATATTCTTGTAATTGTTATAAAATATATCAAATAACATAATAAGAAACTTAATCTAGATTTATATCCATTCTTTTTTTTTTAGAAATTTACCTGTGACTTTACTTTTTGTGGCATGGATCCATTCATGTTACAGACACACACTTCGTTATTTTATAAAGCTGTTTCTGTGTACTGTCCTTAATTAATTTGTTGTTCGTTGTTATTATGTGGTTAACATGTCGAAATATACTTTAATATTATTTATTTATATATTTCTCTGTCTTTGGTGTTTTCATTTATTTGTACTGTATTCCCGTCATAAAATGTTGTCATTTCACCAGATATTTAACGTAGCCATAAAGCGCGGAGGTTTGGCCAGTCACAAAACCAGGTTCAGCCCATCAATTTCTTTTTAAATGTCCTGTACCAAGTCAGGACTATGGCAGTTGATATCTAATAGTTTGTTTCTATGTATGTTGCATTGTTGTTTGTTTTTGTTGCACTTTTATGTTCTGCTATTTCGTTGTTGTCCTCTTATAGTTGTTGTTCGGTTTTAGTTTGTAAGACGGGTTTGTTTTCTCTCAATCGGTTTATGACTTTTGAACAGTGGTTTACTACTGTTGCCTTTATTTATCTTAAAGTTGCAATTCACCCCACCTGCTCCAATGTTTCATTTGCTATCTATCTAATTCTTAAATCAGAGATTCCGGAAATAAGATATTTTAAAAACTAGTTTTTATAAATACATGATGAATGTAAGCATGAAAGTAAGCACCAAGGTAACAATTCCCTCAGACAACTACTCAGGCTGCTTCGTTTTCATAATACAGTTTCTCTCGTGTTTATGTAGTTATAATGTGGGTAACCGCGTTTCTGATGAAGTATAAATATTGAGAAAAAAACTTCGTACCCAACAATTTTTTAAATTGTTATTCAAAAAATTATTATTTTACTTTTTTTTTTTTTTTTTTTTTTTATCGATTATGACCAAACAAGTTGCATTTGTCGGTATCTTTTTTTTTTGGACAGTATAAGGTATAAAACAACTAATTCTGCCCGACCAATAAGAAAAAAACAAGGAGGTAGAACATATTTTAACCAACATAGCTGTAACGTTGTCGATAAGTAAAATACTTGGGTAAATTTGGTATCAAAGCCTAAGGACTTGGGATCACAATAGAAGCCTTGTGAAAAGTTAGTTTTGTTAAAAAAAAGAATTAGGAAATTAAGATAGGAGAGCATATTCTTCCTGTTGCTTAGATCCGAAGTACCTGTTTTTGTACTACACAACTTCCTTGAACCAGTCTGCTCTAATACGCATTTTTTTTTAGCACACAAATCACTGTTGAGAGTGGAGAAATATTGTAATTAACGTGTACTAGTAGTAAAATTTGTTTCTCTAATGATTGTTTCCTTCACTTTCAAAGATTTGCAGAACGTTGTGTTCTTTAAATTGACGTCTTCACACATGGTCGCCTTTTTGCATGACGTCACAATAATAAATTCAAGAAAAACCAAGAAAACTTCACGTCTTAATAAAATTTCGAGCAATTATTTGCAGAGAACATATATTTCACTAGTGAGGAGAATATTATTTTTTTCACAATCGGTTGAGAAATGTAAAAACAGTGAAAAAAATATCAAGAATGGACACATTCAAAGTTGTTTTCCTATAAATGAAGATAACATTTCTTAAAAGCTGTTTTTATGTTTAGGAACTTCGACGTTAGAACTGAAATCATATTCTGCATGTTACGGCATATTATTTGAAAACTTCCTCCAACCATCATGTTCGACTGGAGAGAAAATGGCCGTCGTTGGTCTCACTGCCTTAGCAAAAGAACTGAGTACATCATGTCCAATACAGGTTACAACACCGAATACTGTACCAGAAACATGCTGTCAATATGACCCGATAGACTGTTATATACGTTACATAGGGGCCACATACAGAACATATTATCAACAGTGCAACGGCAACGTTGGGTGCACTATACAAGTATCATGGGTAAATGCAAATTGTAATCAGACTGTTTATCTGGCCAGAACCAATTACATGAAGATGGATTATTATTGTATTTCAAGTAAGTAACAAAAAGGATTGATCTACACATGTAAATGTCTTTTGATTTTCTTGCACGAATGTAACTGTGCCATATGCAAAAAGAGGTGTAATCATTAAACGACATGAATAATGTGATATGCCCCTATTGACAAGTAAAACCAGACTGATTTTGAGTATTGTTGTATTATTCAAGTATTCACCAATGATTTTGATACAATATGGTACTTACTTATGTTGACAATATAGAAGAACACGGCATTCCATTTTAAGCAAGAAATGCTTATGCGACAGTCATCTTTGCTTCTTGTTATCTTTAAGTTTTGTACAATGAACAACACTCTAACCAATGACAAGCTTTATATGTAAGCTGAACACATTTTGATTATTTTTTTATAGAGACGCCTTTTAAATATCTGACACTTTATTTTCAAACACTTATTTATTATAATCATTGTATACGTTTAAAGAAGATTTTAGGTATACATGGATGAGATAGCACCCACACAACATAAAGACTTACAGGAGCTACTTCAATACACGAGTGTATATACAATATATTAAGTTTTCAATCGCCTATGAACTGTAACAGAAATACATGAAATAGAAAATACTTTTATTTCCTAAATGAATAAGTGTATTGTTGTCTAAAAACGAATGAATAAAGAAACAGAAGCCTACAAAGATCTTTCTTTCTAAAACATAAATATGTTTTGTCATCTCACCAGTTCTAACATGTTCTTGATAACTTGGAACTATTTATCTTTTTTTCCTCAGATCAAGGTCTAGACCCTTGTTCAAGTTTAAACACAAAAGACAGCCGAGTTTTTCTATGGAACCCTGGATACCCTTCATTCTCTCTAACAGGATCTACAGCCTGTACATGCTCCATTGAGGCTTCGTGTGATTCTACTGTAAGGTTAACAGCACTAGACCTTAGGCTGGGTTCCAGTACAGCTTGTAATCAAAGTATAACAATAACTGATGGAGATACAGTACTGGCATTTGACTGTAATGATAACAATGATTACCTACCTACCACGCTTTATGTTAGTACCTCTCACTTCATACAGATACAGATCAATAATTTCTTAGAAACACAAGATGGATATTATTTTATATTACTTGAAGGTACTTTACACATTATACTGTATATCCTCTATTTTTGTCGATTGATATATGTACACGACATCCGCATTTTATATAACGTGAATGATTATATATCATCGCGCATTTTTTTCTCTCGCATATGACTACATGAAAGAATTGAATATTACAAACTGAATCCACCTCGAAGTAGAATGGAAAGGATTTAAAGCTTTTTATGTTTAAAAGTATCTAAGAAAGATTAGCTGGAATACTGTACCAATTCTATAGCACTTTTAAAAGTATGTTTTGATTTTTCCTTCGTTACTTTAAAAAAGACAAATAAAGGCAACAGTAGTATACAGCTGTTTAAAAGTCATGAATCGATTGAGAGAAAACAAATCCAGGTTACAACACTAGTAACTCAAACACATCCTGATTCCAACCAAAACAAACATGTTTGTTTTTTTCTAAATGTAGATTTTCCATATCTGATTGGTTACTTCATTTAAGCATAGTTTTCTTTGTAAATGATTTTATGTCACAACTTACTCAATGTTCAACTATTCTCTTGTATAATACTTGCATTGCGGAAACATCATCAGTACTTAGTATTGTAGTCTTAGGAAA
This sequence comes from Mytilus edulis, assembly GCA_019925275.1. Lineage (NCBI taxonomy): Eukaryota > Metazoa > Mollusca > Bivalvia > Mytilida > Mytilidae > Mytilus > Mytilus edulis. The sequence continues at coordinate 36,334,092 of CM034357.1, forward strand.
TATGTATTTTTATATTCATTCGTGGTGAAATTATTTAACATGTCATATTCTTGCCTTTCATACAATTAGATTATTACATAGTTTCATAGTTTTTAAAATATTGGATTTGTTCTTCAGATAATAATTATCCTGATTTAATAGTTATAAGTTTATATCTTTATTCTTATCAAATTGTTTTAAATTAATGTGCTTTAGGTTTTAACAATGATCTGTATAAAGGGATTTGTGGAAAGTCATTCCATTTGTTGTTTTTTTTCCTTCTTTTTTTCTTGTTTATGCATGGTTTTAGTGGTAGATTCTTTACATACATATTTATAGGTCGCGCTTTCTTTTTATCTTTTATAAGTCTTACATCTCCTTCCATACTTTACACATAATCTTCTTAGTAATTGCATGATATTTAGAAGTTTAGGAAACTATTTGACATAACTTTTCGTGTTTAATTTGAATTTTTATTAACAGGAACATCTCCAGGTGCAGAATTAACATTATCGTGTGCCAGTACAGCGCAATCTACACCTGTTGTACCTTCCACTAGTTTACCAGTTTGTCCAAGTACCGATATCACAACTGAGAGTACAACTCAGCCGCCAGAAACTACAACAGAAGATCAATTCAGTTCAGCTGTTCTGATTTCATCAGGTAAAAGCACCACCGTCGAGTCAGAAACATCTACTTCTGGTGTTCGCACAGACTCTTCAACAAATGACGTCAACACCATTGTGTATACTACTGGCGGGAAAACAATTACTGCTGGTAAAGGCACAGAAATTGAAGTTTCTAGGGCAAGTGAAATCACAATGAGAACAACCAGTGGAACAAAAGGGACTGCAGAAACAATAACAGAATTGAATGCAGCTACAACTAATGAAATAACAAGACCAAGTGGGACGCAAACAAAAGGAACATTGGCCATGATATTGAATACAACAGACAACACTAATTCAAAACCAACCACTTCGAAAACAACGACCAATACTTCAATAACGAAACCAATGTTTGTTTCTCTTGGATGGACATCTACGGAAAAAGACATAAGTGCTAATGTAACTTTTACAACATTATCCTCAGTCAGTGAGAGTTTACAAACGACATATTCTAGTGTACTTGAGCAGACGACACAGACAAATGTAACAGAAACTGACAACGAGGAAACGTCACCAACTAGTAGCAAGTGTAAGTTAGCATGGTAAAAAGTAGCAAGTGTAAGTAATATAGGCAAAGAGTAATGTGTGATAGAAATCTTTAAAGTTTAACAAGTGTAAGTAGTCGTGGTAAAGAGAGGTAAGTGTAAGTGAGAAGTCCTTATTTACATTAGCAATTGTAAGTAGTCGTGGTAAAGAGAGGTAAACAATCACAGTTGACAGTAGAAAGTGTAACTAATCATCATGGTGAAGAGAAGTAAGTAATCATGGTAAAATTTAGCAAGTGTAAGAAATCATGGTAAATAGTAGCAAGTGCACGTAGTCATGGTAAAAATAAGCAAGTGTAAGTAATAATGGTAAAATGTTGCCAGTATACTAGTTAGGGTAAAAAATTGTCAGTATAAGTTATGATGGTAACAAGTAGCAAGTATATGTATTAATGTTAAGAGGAACTGGTGTAAGTAGTCATGTTAAAAGTAGCAAGTGTTAGTAATCATGGTATAAAGTAGCAAGTACACATAGTCATGGTAAAAAAGTAGCAAGTGCGCGTAGTCATGGTAAAAAGTAGCAAGTGCACATAGTCATGGTAAAAAGTAGCAAGTGCACGTAGTCATGGTAAAAAGTAGCAAGTGCACAATGTCATGGTAAAAAGTAGCAAGTGCACATAGTCATGGTAAAAAATAGCACGTGCACGTAGTCATGGTAAAAAGTAGCAAGTGCACATAGTCATGGTAAAAAAGTAGCAAGTGCACGTAGTCATGGTAAAAAGTAGCAAGTACACATAGTCATGGTAAAAAGTAGCAAGTGCGCGTAGTCATGGTAAAAAGTAGCACGTGCACGTAGTCATGGTAAAAAGTAGCAAGTGCACATAGTCATGGTAAAAAGTAGCAAGTGCACATAGTCATGGTAAAAAGTAGCAATTGCACGTAGTCATGATAAAAAGTAGCAAGTGTAAATAATCAGGGATAAAAGAACATGAATGAAAGAGATGTAGAGGATCGTCTATGAAACAGAAAATCAGAGACATAATTACTTAATTAGATCCGTAGGACAACATCATAGTCTAAACAATAGCACGAGCATATGAAGGGTTAAATGTAGTCGGTTTTCAGATCTCAACTTTCCCTCATATTCAGATTTTAGTGAAAAAACAATAGCATTTAATTTAGTTAAAATTATTGGTACTAGTTTTTTCCGTAGATAGTGCTTATGTAACAGTAAATTTGGTCCGGTAGTAAAATCTGTCCGCCAGACTTTTTTCCCTAGGAAATCAAGTCCATGATCATAACTTTACTAGGAATGTAAGTCCCAGGACAAATTTCCCTAGAAAAATAAGTCCATAGGTAGCAAAATATGTCTGGCACTTATTTTCCTAGGAAAAATTGTCCTAAGACGTTATACTAATAATTTTTATCATATTATAACAATTATTGAAAATAAAAACAGAATCATATTTTTAGTTTAGATTTGAAAGTTTCATTATTTTTTTCCCTTTTAAAATAAAGGAAAGTGACGTTATAACCTAGGAATGTTAATAACATGGACATGATATCCTATTAAAATAAGTCTGGGGACATAGATTTTAGTAAAGTATTAATATAAAACTGTATAACCGAAAATTAAAACAAAAAATTCAGATTGATCTTTTAAAATAAAGGTCATGGACGATTTAAATTTTAACTATGAATATTATTGACATGGACAAAATTAGTCTGAGGACATCAATTGTATTAAAATATTATAACACAACTCTAAAACTGAATATTGAAACTTAACATTTATATTTATCTTTCAAAATAAAGTTCTGGCATTTTACCTAGCAATATCATTAACATGGACATGATTTCCTAGGAAAATTAGTCTGGGGACATTCATTTCATTGAATTTTTAATGCCCGAGCTCTTGAACAGAACAATATTTTAAAACATAAAAATTGCATTTCCATGTAAATAATTTGTTTCATTAAAACGTTCCTTTTAAAATACAGGACATGGATAAATTTCTCTAGGAATATTAATGACATGGACAAAATTTCCTAGGAAAATT